>OZ007587.1:415354423-415769423 GCA_963931845.1 Maratus michaelseni
TGCATGTTTTGTACTGAAAAATAAAAATTAGGACATTTTGTGGCAAATTGAGATTGATAGATTTGAGCGTTTTCAAAGAAATGTTATTGTACGTTTTACAGAACGTACAAAATACAGTTTCTTAAAACGTTCTAAATAGTACCATTCTTTCTCGCTAATAGAACGTTCAAGTGACACTAAACACGGTTTTTGAATGATTCATTCCGACATTACACGTTTAAAGAACGTTTCTGCGCTACTTTAGTTGATTTTTCTCTCTGTTGTATGAGCTATTTTTTTTTCTTCATGACAAAAATGTGAGTTTTATTTATTTGTTGAAATTCTTTTTCAAAGGATTATTTCTTTTTTCTTTTTTTTTTTTTTGTTAATGGTAAACTAAATTACCAATAACCATTGTTCTAAATATGTGTGGAATTTAGAAAGTACGCTGTATATAGCTAGCGATTTTTTTTATAAAAATTAAATTAGTAATTCCTTAGTAAACAGAAATATATTACAATCGTAGAAATATTTTTAAAGTTAAATTTATAATTTATGGCAGATTTTTTAGATTTTCTCATTTTTAAAAGTATTCAAAATATCGAGAAAAATCAAGCATGTCTGGATTTTTAAATTACTTAATATGAATAGTTCAAACCACGATAATAGTAGCATTTAACTTTAATATAAAATTTATCAGAATATTTTAAATCTAAACTGTTGAAATTCATTTTCTTTTTCTTTTTTTTTAAGGAATCGTTTCAATTGAAATTTTAAAAATATATTTATAGTATTTCATCTTTTTTTTAGCTCAGTTTGCATTTGAAATCTAAAAATTAGAAAATAAATCCCATTTGAAAGCTATTTTATTCGGAAGCTCACAACTGCAAGTTCACCCTTATTTGTTTTATTTTTAAAAACTTCATATATCGCTTCTCTTTCATAATTTTTAGAAGTTGTGCAGGGAATATAGAGAATAATTTTACAAAATGATGTCAATGTATTGTGTACTTTTTCTTTCTCGGTTAGTTAACATTAATCATTAAAAAAATGTCAGCGATATTATAGGATGCAATTCAAAATGCATAAACATGTGGAAGAATAGAAATAATTTAAATAAAAATAAGCATTTCCTGAAGTTTGAGTATTTTAAAGAAAGTTCTAAAATTATCTTAACCCATTAACGCCTAGCGTTACCATACAGTCACGGAATAGCTGCCAACCATTTTTTTGTTTGAATACCTGTATTTTTGGGAGAGATATTCTCCTTGTTGGATAACAGAAAACTCCCTAATAAAAGGAGACAGAAGTTTCTTTTTTTAAAAATTGGTATGAAATGTTAATTCCGTCCTTAATGGGTTAAATAACTCTGACGTAAAATACTAAAAAAAAAAGTTATTTATTTATTTATTTTTGTTTTATTATTGTTGTTATTATTATTTTATTTTATTTGTAGTTCATTCATTTTATTTATTTTTTTATTTGCCCTTTGTTTATTACATATATCATATATTTTCTTGTAATATCATTTCATTTTTCTTTCTCTTTCTTTCATTTTCCCTCATATTTCTTCTTCTGTTCTGTCTTCTTTTGATTGGCTAATGCTCTCTATTGCCGATGCCTTCTAATTTTCTATTAAATGTTTTCTTTAACCTGTCCCTTTCTCTTCCATTTCCTTTCAGTCTTGCTCCTTCTTTCAAACATTTTTGAAAGATCTTGTGCTTGTCTGATTTTCATAGTGTTATTAAGAAGATTTTTGTCTTAATTTATAAATATGTATGTTTTTATCATTGTCATAATTTTTATTAGATATCACAATATGAATTTGTAGAAACAATCAAATATTACTAAAGGAATATTTTTTTTTTCAGATGCTCAGATGTCTTTCAACTGACTGAGAAAAACAAAGACTTCGATATTATTCCCCTAAATTATTTTTAATCTTTTTATATTCAATTTCGGAACTTATAAAAGTTTAAATAACACTGCGATAAAATGATATAAATCAGAATTATTATATTGTGCATTTAGATCTGCTTCTTAAAAAGGGTTTTCCTAATTATTTCATCTTTTTTTTAACACTTTCCAACCTAGTTGAAAAGTGTTTATTACTTCGGTTTGTCTGCCGTATGGCCGTCTGGCCGCCTGTCCGTGCTCTAACTCCCGTAAATATGCTCGGATTGCCCTGCAATATTTATATGTATTTAAATGTATTTATATGTATTTAAATAATGTTTCACTATTTTAAACGCATTGAAATTTATATATGTCACTAAGGTGCATTACAAGAGGCTTATTACAGAATATTGTGTGTATAGCAGTCATCGTTCATTTACAGAGACACACAAAAGAATTCTCTACTGTCTGTTAACAATAATTCCTGGATGTGTGTTTTAAGTTGCTGAACGCGATTTTAAATTTAACTCACTTTTTGTCTATTACTTGGTGTGTATAAATTCTATAGATCATATACAGGGCAGCACAAAAGTTCGCGAACACATTTCCGTTTATTGACAGAAACTCCAGAAAGAGAATTTTAAACTGTGCTACGCGTTTCCTAACTAAACTAAAATTTAGCATCCTATGTAGTATATATACAAATCTATAGATCATATACAGGGCTGAATAAAAGTATTCGGATATTAATCCGAATATTGTATATGTTGGAAATTCCTGAAATTACGTTTTTAAATATGTTATGCGTATTCCAAATTGTTTACTTAGATGTTATCTTTCTGCTTATTAAACGGTAATGATTTGTAAAATTATTTTGGAAGCGTTGGAAAGTGTTACATAATCTATGCTTGACGCATGATTTTACGTTCTTGTTTTTTTTTTTTGTTTTTTTTGTTATACAGGTAAAGATTCACTATATGAAATATTTAATATCGTCATTGTACCTGGTGAATGACTTTTAACTGGCATAATTCAACCTCAACATTAAAGTTAGTTTTGTCAACATATTTTTATGCAGCTGTTAATGCCAAGGTGCATGTTAATTTTTGTTCTTATTTTAGAAAATATTGGTATTTTAGTTACACCAAAAAGGTATCTGCCTTACAGGGAATATATATTTTTTTTATTATTTTTTTTTGCGAAATTGCTTCCGAAGATATATATATATATATATATATATATATATAATGTATGTTTCATTAAATATACTCTTTAAGTACCGAAGTTTACCATTAATTATAAAACGTCTTTCTAATGAAAACATATCGTGATACTTTTCTTAATTAAGTAAGTGTTAAATCAAAGTATAATTATTGCTTAAAGCGATAAAAACATAATACAAAATGTTTAAAAATACCTTTTAATATAGACTGCATATGTTTCCTTCGCTCTAACGGCGACATCTTCAGATCAAAATGATAAATAAAATATTCTCGTTAAGTGTTTGAAAATGGTAAACATAAATCACGAGATCACATGCCCAATGTAAGCTGGTGCTTAAATTGGTCACTCTGGAAAACGTGAAAAGTATTATTTATTTTTATTTTTATTGCTTTTCAATCTGTAAAGCATCGCGTGCCAAATTTTAGGTAATTCAATTTAAGCACCTGCTTGCATTGGGCATGTGATCTCGTGATTTCTGTTTACTTTTTTGAAAAACTTTGCGAGAATATTTTATTTATCATTTTGATCTGAAGATGTCGCTGTTAGAGCAAAGGAAACATATGTAATCTATATTAAAATGTATTTTAAAACGTTTTGTGTTATGTTTTTCTCACTTTAAGCAATAATTACACTTCGATTTAAAGTTAACAAATGATTTTATTACATTATTTGTAGGTAATTGTTGTTTTATCGATAACTGAATATGTTCCTACTAATACTTACACAAGTAATATATATACCGGCTGAACCAAAAGTTTGTTAAAAATTTTAAAATTCGTAAAAAAGTGAAGAAATTATAATAAAGAAGTGCGGATTGCAAGAAAGAGATCACAAGGTAGTCCGATTTTTTTTAGCAGCAAAAACATTTTTAGTTACAAATGTCACTGGTAGAGGGTGCTGACGACCCGAAACACAATGAACAGGACAACAGTACGCTCCATCTATTTATTCTTGCAATAACAATTGTTCAACATGACCTCCAGACCACATTTTTCACCTTCAGTCCTTTCGCCGTGCGAAGCTTTCGCAACGCAACAGTTGCTGACTCTCCGTTCAAACAGAACAACTTCACCAACAACGCTCGATCGGGTAATGATAACATTCTGAAAACAAATGAGAAATCTTCGTGTATCCCGGTCTTTTATTCAGGATTAATTTGCATAATTCTGCTGAATCTATCGCATGTTAGCGCCCTCTACAAGTGACTTTTTAACTAAAACTTTTTTTGCTGCTAAAAAAAATCCGAGTACTCTGTGAGCCCTTTTTTGGAAACCGCACTTCTTTATCATAATTTCTTCCCTTTTTATGAATTTTTAAAGTTTTAACGAACTTTTGGTTCACCCGGTATATATATATATATGTATATATACTAGCTGACCCGCCTGGCGCTGCCCGAGCCCGTGACAATAGCTTTAAAAACACCTGACATTTCTATGAGTTTGTAACTTTAACCCAATTTTGTAAGAATTTATATTTTTAAACGAAAAATTGGCAAAAAAATATTGATATTTTGTGGTAAAAGCGAACGTAAGAGGGTATTTTCTTGTTTTTCCACGTAAGGTCGTTTCATAGTTTTTTAGAAAAAAAATTAGTTTTTGTTGTCCAAACTCTTCGAAAAATTTATAGATTTAAAAATATAACGGTTTTATAGCCCATGTAAAAATTTCGTGAAAAAATACTGTTATGTATTTGTCGTAAAAGATATGTTTTCTTCTCGCCTTTTTTTTTTTTTTTTTCGCGTCGGGTCCTTTTTTGACATAACAAATAAAAAAGTTCTCAAGTACTTAATTTCTGAAATTTTAATATATATATATATATATATATATATATATATATTACAACAAAAATAACCACACGTTTTTATTTTGTAATGTAATTTAAAAACAAAATCTAATTTCTTACTTGTTAGTCAAACACCACGAATTTTTTCTTTCTCTTATACATATATTGTTTGTGAGATTAACGAAAGAACTTCTCATTATAAATTTCACACATACTTTAAATTTAGGTACACTTTAAACTTTTTTTGTATTGAATAAAAATAATATATCATCTCTCTTTATTCAAAGTTTTTAGTCATCAGTCTTTATACAAAACACTAGCAAGCTACGCCCGCTACGCTGGTCAATTTCTCTTAAGGCACCTTTAAACAAGTGAAATATTGACTTTGAATTTGACCTTGTATTTTAAAACCCTATGGATGGATCTTTATTTGGAATGTCCTTCTGCATTTCTGAAAACGATACGAACGCCATTGCTTTATTACATTTTTAATGTGTCAGACAAAATTTGGACTGTTAAGGACAAATTAGGCCAATTCTCTGTAGACTTTATTATGGAATAGGTCAGCATTAAAAAATGAATAATTGTATTAAATTATGGTGTGTATGGGGAAAAATCATTTCCGTTGGATTCAGATTGGATTTGAATGAAGTTACAATTTACAAAACTTCAAATATAATTAAATTTATATGCCTCACTGAAGCGCACAAAAATATGCTACTCGTCGAGAATTAAATAAAAATTATACACTCGCGACATCATAATTCACTTTTATATTTAACAGAATAATAAGGCTACTATAATTTGTGACTCGTCAGTATATATACGTCAGGACACATTGCCGTTATCATTATCTTTTTATGCGTGAAGATTTCGCTTTGGTACTCCATTGTAAAATTTGGTAATTTTTGAAATTCAATATTTGAAAAATGGCATAGTCATTAGATTTGAAATTTTTATCAAGAAAAATACAATTTTTTACCTTTCTAAAACAGTTTCTCTAACAATTTTCTGACAAGTACTTTTCGAGCTACAGTGTTAAAAATTTGCAGCAAACTGTCCAGTCGTTTGACCGCTTTTATAGAAAACGGTTACATAACCGCAATTTAACTCCATTCTGACCATATTATTGCCCATTTTATGGTCAGAATAGACTTAAATTACGGTTATGTAACCATTTTCTATAAAAACGGTCAAATGACTGGACAGTTTGCTGCCAATTTTTAACAGTGTATTAATTTTTTCAGTAAATTCAAATGTTTCATTTTCCGAGATTAATCTGCGCGGCAACGATTAGCGAAAAACCCAGTCGTCAGCAACACATAACTTTTTATTACAGACGATAAATAAACAACACAATTGCCAGTACTTATTTTACGAGAATTATCCTCAAAACATAATATTACAAAACGTGTCAGATTTTTTCTTTCGTCAGAAATGTATGCCAATATTATCTCTAAAAAGATATTTTGTTTTTCGTATTATATATTTTATCTTAAATTTAATCTCTTTTCACGAAGTAATCGAACAATGATTATAGATTTTTTTAACAATAAAACAAGACTGATATAGCAAACTTTCGAAATATCTTCGGAGCTAACAAATGAAGCTAAACAGATATTAAAAACGGGTTCAATGAAAAAATTTTGATTCGAAGGTAATTATCTTTTAAGCAGTGCCTTGTTTATGAAAATGTATGGGAGTAATTGATTGTTAAAATGCAGAAAAGAAGTTTCAGCTACTTACTACTTACATACTTTGATGAGTAAGTTTCATCTACTTACTCATCATAAATTTCACACATATTTTAAATTTAGGTATACTTAAAATTTTATTGTATTGCATAAAGATAATATATCCTCTCTCTTTATTCAAAGTCTTTAGTCATCAGTCTTTATACAAAACATAAATAAACAAACCAATTGCCAGTATTTGTTTTACGAGAATGATCCTCAAAACATAATATTACAAAACGTGTCAGATTTTTTCTTTCGTCAGAAATTTATGCCGATATTATCTTTAAATAGATATTTTATTTTTCGCATTATATATTTTATCTTAAAGTTAATCTCTTTTCACGAAGTAATTGAACAATGATTATAGATTTTTTAACAATAAAACAAGATTGATATAACAAACTTTCGAAATATCTTTGAAGCTAACAAATGAAGCTAAACAGATATTAAAAACGGGTTCAATGAAATGTTTGTGATTCGAAGCTAATTATCTTTTAAGCAGTGCCTTGTTTATGAAAATGTATGGGAGTAATTGATTGTTAAAATGCAGAAAAGAAGTTTCATCTACTTATCATATTCTTTTTAACTTTTCGAAATAACATCGGCTTAATGGACTATCTATAATGACGATATAAACTACTGAAAAATAATTATGTTTTTTTATCTAATGATCTTTCGAAACTTTCTTTGAAACTAATAATTGTCTTATTCTGTTTTGATTGGCTATCATGTTGCTGATCAATTGTTAGTATTCCTAGAAACAGTCGGTTTAAAGTAAGTTGTTTTACTTAAATTTAATTAGATATACTAATCAACATTAAAGTCAAAGAACTTATAAATTTTAACAAAGTTACCACGTTATCATATATTATGAAATTTTATTACATTTGTATAAAGATAAAAATCAGAGCGATATGTTGTTATGTAACATACAAAATAATAGTATTCAGTCAACACCCGTTTAAAGAGAACAATAGTCTGAACATAATTATAGTAAAATATAATAGATATATTTTTACTTTTAAGTAAGTAAATTAAAAGTTACTAAATTTTATTACATACGTATAAAGATAATAATCAGAGCGATATGTTGTTATGCAACATACAAAATAATAGTATTCTGTCAACACCCGTTTAAAAATAACAATAGTCTGAACATAATTATAGTAAATTATAATAGATATATTTTTACTTATAAGTAAGTAAATTAAAAGTATACCTATATTATCATTAACAAGATAATTTGATCTTAGTATGTTATGTTAAAAAAAGTTTGTTATGTTACTTTACGTTTATCTTAAAATAAAGTACGTTATATTTAGGTTATAATAAAGCACTTTTTGTTTATATTATAAAATAAAGCACTTTTGACGAAGTAAGCAAACAATGCTGAGAAATTTTTCACAGAAAACAACAAAATAGGTATTGCTATCGAAATATTTTTGGTATTAGGTAGCTTTCAATACAAAAAAGTATAAAGCTACCTATTGCAGCCGTTCGGAGGAAAGCAATTCCTCCGGAAAATTTCGATATATTTTCACCGATCATGACCCCCAGACATCAAAACCACCCTCCGTTCAAATGTTGATTTATATATAAATATATATATCTGATCTATGTCATACGATAACGCTCGTATTTATAAATTAATTTTGATGAAACTAATTGTGTGTATTAAGCTCACTAATGCCTCGACCGAGTTCGTTGGCCAGCTTGATCCGCCATTTTGTTTCAAGATGGCAGCTATTTAAAATTTTAAAACTAAAATAAATATACAAAACAGTTAAAAATTCAAATTATTTTTTTTGCTTAAGTGTTAGGCCTTTATACAAGGATTCCGGAATATTTTTTGTTTTACCTCTATCTTAAGAAACGGCTGAGATACAGCAGTTTGAAATTCTAGGGTGACAGACATTTTGAAACAAGATAGCACATTACAAAAATCCAACGATTAATTTATAAGCTTTAGTGAACGCGACTTCTCGCAAATTATTATCTTTCATTGTTGTAATCATTTTCCCAATCATATGCATAAAACTATATATTCATATCCGTTAGCGCCAAATTCTCGCCAAACTTGTCGACATTTGGCGAAATATCGCCAAATTTGGCGACTAAAATAAGTCTTCATAAATGAAGCCAATTTGGCTATAGCTCAATAATTTGGCGAATTTCTTATTCAAATTCAGTATTAACGAATCTTTTGTAAACGGTTTCTTTGCATTTTAGCTTGCTGTTTTCGACTAACATTAGCTAAAATTTTTAAACGAAGATATTGAAAAGCTACCTTTTCCTCCCGGTACAGGCCGGAAGGACTTTTTACAAATGAAGCTAAATAGAAATTAAACAAAATTTCAATACAATGTTTGCGTTCAAAAGCTACTTTTTTTTTAATAAACTCCTGGTTTTCAAATGATCTAGCTAATATACTGTTAAAATTGAGGAAAACGTTCGATCTACTTATCATAATCTTTTAAACCTTTTAGGGAAAATATCAGCTTAATTGAGTATCTATAATAGGTATAATACAATTAAAAGTTTACTCAAAAATAAGTAAATTTTAATCTAGAACGATCTTATGAAAATATTTTTGAAGCTAATATTTATTTTATTTAGTTCTTGATTGTTTGTTGTATCGCCTATTCATTTTAATACTGCTAGAAATAGGCATTTTTAAAGTAAATTCTGTTATTGAAACTTAACTTTAATTAGATATAACTTTATTTTATAAATTAAATCATAATTATTTTTTTGAAAAAAAACTGTAATCGTTTAGAATTAAACATTCAATTTTCCAAAACTTAATTTTACATTTATAGATACATTTTTGTAAAACACACGTAAACGCTTTGCAAGATCAATTTAAACATTATTTTAAATTTATGAATATTGTCACATTTCACTACTTTGAACAAAAGATAATAACTATACAATATACATGTTTAAAATTGAAAAATAATAATAACTTAGTCAATATTTGTTCTACGAAAACGATCGTTTGTAACGTAATTTTCGAAAATACCCCAAAAAAACTTTTTTTTCTAACTAAGTGTGATAAGCGTACATAAATATTATATTTAACAAGATAATTTAACTTTCATACATTAAGTTTATTTTTAAAAACTCTATTTACAATGTAATCGAATAAATAGAGCATATAATATGCTTATAATTTTATAATGCTTATAATTTTTTTTTATAATAAAACAAGATTGATATTGAAAACTATTTAAATATTTTTTATGCATAAAAATGAAGCTACGGAAATACTAAAAACGAGTTCAAAAAAGTTTGTATTCAGCAGCTAATTATCTTTTAAGCAGCGTCCTGTTTTTCAAAAGATATAGGGATAATTGATTGTTAAAATGCAGAAAAAAGTTTCGTCTGCTTATCATATTCTTTTAAACTTTTAGAAAAAACATCGGCTTAATTGAGTATCTATAATGATGACAGCAGATACTGAAAAATAATTATAATTTTTATCTAATAATCTTACAAAAATTTCTCTGAGACTAATAATTATCTTATTATGTTTTGATTTGCTCTCATGTTGCCTAACAATTTTTAATATTCTTACACTGTAAAAAAACAAAATTTATTCTTAATATGCGAAAACATAATATAACCACAAACGAAAATATGAAATAATTGCTTCCGAGTTACCCATGATTCCGAAAAGTGTTGTTTACCATTCGAAACCTCAGAAACCATTATTATATTTTCAAGATTGAAATAATCCGTTGTAAAAACAAAGTTTATTTTTCTGCCGATGATTTTTGGAAACCAGTACATTTTCAAGATTTATATAATCCGTTATAAAAACATAGTTCATTTTTCTGCAGCTGATTTTCGGAATTCAATATATTTTCGAGCTTTTAATAATCCGTTACAAAAACAAAGTATTTTTTTCTGTTGTTGATTTTCAGAAACCAATATACTTTCAAGATTTAAATAATCCGTTATAATTTAAAGTTCATTTTTATGCCACTGATTTTCGGAAACCAATATATATTCAAGATTTAAATAATCCGTTATAAAAACAAAGTTTATATTTCTGCCGCTGATTTTCGGAAACCAATATATTTTCAAGATTTAAATAATTCGTTATAAAAACAAAGTTTATTTTTCTGCCGCTGATTTTCGGAAACCAATATATTTTCAAGATTTAAATAATTCGTTATAAAAACAAAGTTTATTTTTCTGCCGCTGATTTTCGGAAACCAATATATTTTCAAGATTTATAATCCGTTATAAAAACGAAGTTTATTTTTCTGCTGCTGATTTTTCCAAAAAATATTTTGTAGTGTATTCATCAGTTTTCTCAAGCCAGAATATTGGTTTTTAGAATGCTTTTACAACAACCTCATAAAACCAGCAACACAGAACAAATTAATTCTTTCACTACCAAATTAATAGAAAAAAATCTCAGCGTCAAGTAACTGCTTCCGGCTAAAAAAAATCAAGAAAACGCTCTGACTATCTAACTCCCCAACTAAGAAAGCTACTCCAGAATGAAAGGTTCAATTCTCTCAATGGTTGAAAAGAAACAGGAATCAAGTGATTATTTCTAAAGGTTGCGCGCCTTGATAATTTAGTAGTGGTACACAATTCTGGCTAACCAAACAGACCACAAAACGTATTTCACCACCAAAACATGAAATTTGAAAGTTCACCAACATTTGCTTGAGCTGATTTCTAGTAATAAGTCATAAATTTCTAGTAATAACTTCAAATTTTCTATGCCTAAATGCAAGGAATTTAAATTTCTTTCTCATATAAAATATAATATGAACTGAATCAGGGAAAACAATGATATGATATTAAAAAAAAAAACATATATTTTTTTCTTTATTTAGACTTAATATATTTTGAACTTATTATTTTTAAACTACGCATTACTTATATTTTCATTTTTAATACATATAATGCATAGAATACATAGAATTAATGCAAATGTGTGTACGTTTAGACTAAAAAATGTCATTTTACTTTTCACATTATATTTTGAAAAAGATAAAACATAACTTTCTTTTAATAATCAAATCAGTTTACCATTAATTTGAGTATTTTTTATACTTAATATATTTTGAACTTACTGTTTTTAAACTACGCAATACTTATATTTTCATTTTGTATACATAGATATAAATGTGTGTACGTTTAAACAAAAATAAAATATTTTTCACTTTATAGACGAACATTAAGCTCGAAACCGCTGCTGTCGTCCGATGGCCTCAGAGCCCCGTGTGCAACCCTTCCCCTTTTTGATGCATTAAGTTTGTGGAATTTACCGTCTAAATTTTTCTGGTATTGAAACTCGGCTTTTAAAGTGTCCGGTCAAGTGTGTCGGTAAAGGATGTAGGGACGTTTGGACGATCGCGCGATGTCGTTCCCTGAATTCGGCATTTAATTTAAAAAAAATCCTGAAAAAATAGAAAGAAAGAAAGAGAATGCGTTTATTATTATTATTATTATTCGATACATCACAGAAGTAACGATGTAATTATCATAATCATGAAAATAATTGACCAGACAACAGCAGCAGCTTCGAGCTTAATGTTCGTCAAAAATTTAAAAGTACATTAATATTGATACTGGAACTAAAATTCAACATCAGGAGGAAGCCCCTTTGATTAGAACACCCCGCCCCCCCCCGGCTCCAGAATCAGTGTTTTTATATAATCATGGACACATTCTACACAATTCCATAGAAAAATGTAACATCATAACTGATACCCCCCCCCCCCTCCACACGCACACACACTGAAAGAAAAAAAATCCTGCCACGGTACTGCTATTGTAATTATATACCTGTGCTGTCTTTATTCAAAACCTCAGTAGAAACAGAAATCCTCCCTACCCTTTCTTGATAGCTGATATGTTTATTTCTAATAATACACACACACACATATATATATATATATATATATATATATATATACATACATAAAATACTTAGGCAAATTTCTATACTTTTTTTTCTTTTTCGTGACTATGTGTGCATAAAAATATAAATCATTATTAAAATTGTTAGGCAGTAGTTCTATAACCCAACTAACACTCAAATATTCAAAATTGTCAGAGAGGGAATTTAGATCATATAAATTATCCGCCCTACTATAGTAATTTGTAATACTAATATATATTTATTATTTTTTGCAAAATAACAAATAGGCTAAAAAAATGAAACAAAAAGAAAAAGAAAGCGTTGCAAAGATTTCAAATCCTGGCACCAGGCTTGAATTTTTTAATACTTTTGTTGTTTAATATCATTATTTTAAAAAACTGAAAACATTCGGCGATTATGGTAAACACAGTTAGTGAATGGGAATGCTCAAGCTATAATCCATTATATTAGTTTACGCTTGTATTGAAAAATGATGATAAAATAAATTAAATAACAATTTTAATAGCTTTAAAACAAACAAAAAACATATATATAAAGTAAATATATGTAAGTTTAAGAAATATTATTACATTTTTAAAAATATTCATTTTAATTATTAAAAAAACAGCTTTTAAGTGATATGAATTTTAAAATTTAATATCATTAACAGTGTTGTATTTACAATAAAAAATTGCAAAGCAACTGATAATAAATTAATAAAGGTTTTATGTATGAAGAATAATTCTTAACTTTAAAAGATGAAAATTTTAATAAATTAATTTTACTAATTTGATTAATATAATGAATCATCTGTCACTAAAGTTCTAACATGAAAATATATTTAATAAAAGTTTAGGTAATTAAAAAACAGCTTACACGAATTTTAAAATGTAACAATTGAAATGTATTTAAAATGTTATTTTATTTTATTTTATAAAAATTAAATTAAAATTTTATTTAACTTAGTTATATTATGATTTTGTTTTAATTAATATTAATTTTATTTTATTTTATTTTATTTTAGTTAGTTTATTTTAATTTGATTGGATTTAAATTAAATTTAACCTCAATTTAATTTAATTACGTAATTGTCAATAAAAATTGCAAAGCAACTGATAATAAAGGGCGACTGATCTTTATTAACTGACTTAATTAAGATCAAAACAAAACTCGAAAAAAAATTAAATATATCAGCAAGAAAACAATCTGAACTCTTAACATTGCTAGTCCAGTGCTTTAATTAATGTGCAAGATCGTTCTCAGGCAATTTTCACCAAAATAGCATTTATGCAGTAGATACAATACTTTCTCAAAGTGCGTGTATTTCATCGCCAAATCATGGAAAGGGAAGCAAGCCAGTTGAAGCTCATTTTCGGCTTCTCAACCAATAGCAGAATGGAACCTTTCACCGTCGAGGCGCTTACCGAACGCAAGGCACAGAGTAAACTACTTAAGGCACTCAGGCAGAAAATGAAGGCAACCAGACGACTCGACCCTAATGCGGAAGAGCTGAAGCTCTTCGATACCAGATATTCGATACTTGCGGCACAGTACAAATGTAGTTCATTGTCGTCCAAGAATGCAGCATGGGGGAAGTTCTGTAGCAGTGAGTCCAGTCCTTTCGGCACATCCCACAAATTTTCCACAGGAAAATATTGGAAAAAATGGAAATTTCATTTAAAAATTCCTAATGAAATCAAGGCTGAATTCACAAAGGCTGAATTAAGAACTGCCCTTAATTCATTTAATGACAAAAAAACACCAGGCCCTGATGCTATAGACTTCAGACTGTTAAAACGGATGATCAAAATTCTACTCCAACGACTCACAGGCTAGGCAAACCTTTGCATTTTTCTCATAATAACTTTCCACTTGTCCTGAGACAAGGAAAAATCATATACTTCCTGAAGCAAGGGAAGTCGCCCTCCGAACCGCGCTCATCTGCCTACTACCAGCATTAGGAAAATTGTTTGAACAGCTCCTGGCCCAGCGATTAAGCTTTTTTCTAGAAACTAACAATATCCTCACCTGTGACAATTTCGGTTCAGAGAGAGCAGATCTTACGAAAAAGCTTTTCTTGCCACTTTGACTTCCTGCGCTGATAGCATAACCAATAGAAATTACACATCCACGTATCACTCGATATGCAGGGGGCGTTCAACAACTTGGAATGGCGCGACATCATTCAAGAACTACAAGAACTACACTGCTCGAGAAATATTGCTAGAGTCATCCGCTACTATTTATCACAGCGCAGCATTCTAATCAACTGTAGTGCAGGCAACTCAACACAGAATTTGGTAAAAGGTTGCCCAAAAGTGTCTTGCCTCGGACAAATTCTATGGCTGCTAATAACAAATTTAATCCTTAGAGTATTAGAAAAAAAAGGTTTCCTCCTCTTCGCGTTTACGAACGACTTTACCTTTATGTTTTTCGGGTGCATCCGTATGCATTTAGAGAAAGACGCAGCCATGCTTAGCCACGTTTCAGTTCTCCATGTGTTCTGCCAGCTACTAGAATCCGTACACCTACTACTATCACCAGGCAAAGCTCAAGCACTGACATTTGAAAAACTACGCCCCCTGCGTAGCAGGAACCCGATAATTCGCGTCAACGGGACCAGCGTCCACTATGTCCCACACCTCAAACTTTTAGGGATAACAATCGATAAACATCAAAATTGGTTAGTACACCTGCATCAACTTAAACTAAAACTTATAACTTTTTACCACAACTCACTAAAAATGATGTAAAAAATACGGGGTATTAGTAACTTACTTCTTAAAATATGGTTTAGCACTATAGTAGAGAAAATAGTAGCATACGAGGCAAGCATATGGAGGGACTTCTAACAAAACAAGCAATAACAAAATTAATTTCACTACAGCGAATGTTTCTCTTACAAATCTCGCGAATGTATAACACGATCTCCACGGATGCGCTAAATACCATAACAGGCATACTACCAATCGACGCAATACTCACATGTGACTACACTAACGGAGATATTTTCCACCTGAAACATGACCCCACTTTTAGCGAATTCCTTCCAAACAGCACAATAATACAAATAGTTCCAGGGTGGCAAATACAGGCCTCCGATGAGCCATGTTACTTTCAAGTAAACACCAACCTTTTTTTTTTTCAATACTCAAGGATTACTGTCTTCACTGATGGGTACAGAACAGCCACATAGCAGCGGAATTCTGCGCCATGGAAAGGGGTGCCGTTATCTATACATCCGTAGGCATCCTGACGAGATGATCACAAATATCTTTATTGGGTAAAAATTTATGCAATCTTAAAAGGCCTGGACTGGATCCAGAAAACACTACACACCACTTCGTCCAAATTTACAGCGACAGTCTTTAGGATCTGAAGGCTATCTATGCCCATAGAATCAAGCATCTACTAATCCTATAAATCAAAGTTAAACTAAAGTCTCTTCTAAATAAAGTAGCTCTGAGCTATGTTTCAGCGCGCACGGTTTTTCAAGGTAATGAAACCACGGACGCACTCGCAAAGGAAGCAACATCTAAAATCACATATAGACATTCATCAATCACATACATAAAATGTTTACTAACAGCTAAAATACTCACAGAATGGCAATTAATTTCGGATAACACCGACAAAGGCCAACACACATATAACATAATACCGAAAGTCTCAATAACACTCTACAACCTCTCGCCATACAAAACAGCATTTCTCGTGGGCACGGTCCCTTTCGAACATACCTTTACAAATTTAAATGTGGAGTCACATTCCTTTGCGAGTGTGGCGTAGTGATATCAGCCCTCAATTATTACTTTACCTGACCGCTAACAGTGCCATATTAATAAACATGCCATCCCTCCCAAGGAATGACTTTCCAATATTCTAAATAGGCACAGGCACACCCGTAACACAAAGCTACTCAAAATCTATATTTTCTGACAGATCTCTCAAACCTTACATCAGCTGCCACGCCAAATGCACAACTTCTACTCCGTCCCTGCTGCCTGTCGCGCAGAGGTTGTTTCCTGGCACGACCAGCCTATAGGCGATATGGTCTCCATAGTTTTTTTTATTATTATTTCTTTTTAAACTCACTTATTTTCAATACCGCAACTTTGTCACGTTTAGTGGCGGATTCAGCTCCGGTTGAACATTGTACTTTTTTAAAAGACCTCTTAATAAAGTGGACCAGCGGGAACACTATGCTCTAGAGACTTAGTTTTACTAGTCTGAGCAATCCGTCTTAGGCTATCAAATCAAATAATATTCTCAATTAAATATTTTCAGCTGCGTAATAGAGTTAATATATAAAATTTCAACAAAATTATATTAAGGTTAATGTCAATGTTACTACTGTTAATTTATCATGTTTGTCTTTAAAACATGTTTGTTTAACATGAAAATGTTTACTTGAGAAATGATCGCACCCGATAAACGAATAATCCGAGTTCAGAAAACTGATTAATTAACGATAAAAACTACACGAAAACGATTCCGAAAATCAGTGGCATTAAAAGAAATTTATAAAAGCTTCTTTAAATTTCGAAAATATATTGCTTTCTGAGGCTTCTAAAGAATGCTTTTCGGAATCCTTAGTAACGCGTAAGAAGTTATGGTGTCTTTTCGTGAGTGGTTATATTATATTTTCCTGGATTAAGAAACATCCGTCTTTTTTAACAGTGTAGAAAAAATATTTTTAAACTAAATTATTTTATTCAAACTTAAACGTAATTAGATATATTAGTAGTCTTATTAGATGACTAGCAAGTAATGACTAGTGCTGAAAATTATTTGTTTATAAATTTTCAAAAATTTAAAATCATATTAAGATTTCTAAGTGTTCTTTATTTTAAAGATTAGAAATGGACCAATTTTTGTTTGAAAATATTCATTTTACACAAATTTCTGAATTTTATTACGGTTAAATAACGGTAATATATCACATTTATGTATTATATGTCTTTATTTAAAATATAAATAAATACAATTTTCAATGTTCATTCTACGAGAAACATCGAAAAATCATCATTTAAAAACATCGTCAGACTCTTTTCTTCTATGACATTGCAGCAAATGTAAGTCGATATTACCTTGAAAAAAAAAAATACCTTCGTATATATAGCTTATCTTAAAGTAAATATATTTTACGAAATAAAACAAACAATGACTATAGATTTTTTAAAAGTAAAACAAGAATTATATCGCAAACTATCGAAATAAATTCGGTGCTAACAAATGAGGCTAAACAGAAATTAAATACGAGTTCACTGAAAAGTTTGTGTTCAGGAGATAATTATCTTTTAAATAGCGTCCTGTTTTTCAAAAGGTACAAGGGTAATTGATTGTTAAAATGCTGGAAAAAGTTCTATCTACTTATCATATTCTTTAAAACTTTTGGAAATAACATCGGCTTAATTGAGTATCTATAATGAGGAAGAAAACTTCTGGATGGAAAAAATAATTAGGATTTTTATCTAACGATCTTAAAAAAAATTCTTTGCAACTAATAATTACCTGATTCATTTCATGATTGGCTGTCATGTTGACGATCAATTTTAAGTACATTTAGAAATATAGGATTATAAAATACTTTTACTACAACTTGAGTTCATTTGGATATATTAGTAATGTTATTAGATAATAGAAAAATAGAAAATATCGGAATTCTTTTATTTATAGATATTCTAAAATTCAAAATACATATTAAGTTTTCTAAATGCTATTAACTATATTTATGATAGATTGCAATTGCAGATCTTTTATTAGTTATTAATGGTTTTTTTTTTTTTTTTTTTTTTTTTTTTTTTTTTGTAAAAATACAGAATTTTTTTATGTTAAAAAAAAAACTTCCAATGATGAACGTTACATTGAAGAAAATATTAATATTTTTCTTTTTCTTTTTCTTCTTATGTGCAACATGCGAGCACACTAAAATTAAGAGACGCAATATATATATATAATAATTAAAGTTATTAAGAATATTTTTCTCACATTATTATATTATGTTTAATTATAGTTTAATTATAAGGTTTGTGTTATTATAAGGATATGTTTATACAAGAGATTATATATCAATATACATTTTTAATTTATTTTATTTTACATAAAATATAATCTTATTATATTTAGGGTGCATTCTCAAATTACCATTATGAACTTAATTTCTAGATTCAAAAGTTGTTATATTACTTGTAAATTGTTTAATATAATTTTTCAATAGGTAAGAATAACCTCAATTTTATGTAATATTTCTTTCACAAGGTCTTAAAATATTATTATTATTATTATTATTATTATTATTATTATTATTATTATTATTATTATTATATTTCAAATCTGAAATTTTATATTTACTAATGTTTAAATTTAATATTAAGTCAGTAATTTTTTTTTTATTTAAAAATCCTCTTTTTTTTTTTTTTTTTTTTTTTTTTTGAATGATACAACCAATTTTATTTAAACATTATAATTCATTGGTAGGATATTTGCCCGCTAATAGAAAACGATTGTCCTCTTTTCTAATTTTTATTATTTTTAGTAAAAAATGGCCATTTTTGGCATTATTTCGAAATTTTGCCGTCTTGAGGAGACAAAAGATGTTAATCAATAAAAATGAAATTTTACATAGTTACTATTGAAGGGATAATGCAACTTTCCCCCACTATTAGAATTCCATAATCCAAAATTCGATTTTTTCGGCCCGGCCTACTGGGTACTTAGGCTTGACATGCCAATGCTCTTCCTACTTAGCTACCCGAACGATATTCTCGCTGGCATAATTCACTCATATTTGTTGGACATGTCGACAAACTGTAGCGCTAATTTTATTCATCCGAGCTATATCTATAGAATATACATGAAGAAAGTGCGATATAACATAGAAATTCCTGTATCATATATTCTAATACGAGAAAATTGTGTGTGTGGTTATATATATATATATATATATATATGCAAATTTTATCTTAAAAACGGCTCTAACGATTTTGACGAAATTTTGTATCCTACCGTTTTGGGACACTAGAAAACCATTGGGATAGGTCACATGTTCGAGAAAACTTGATTAGTGGGTCATTTTGGGTCACCATGAGTCAGGGTCAAGCTAATTGTATTTAAAAAACGATACAAACGATTTTGACTAAATTTTGTATCATACCATTTTCGGGCACGAAAAGATTATTGGTTGGGTCACATGTTCGAGAATTTTCCATTAGTGGGTCATTTTTGGGTCAACGCGGGTCAAGTTAATTTTATCTAAAAAACGGCTCTAACGATTTTGATTAAATTTTGTATCCTACGAGTTGCGCGCACGAGAATATCATTGATAGATTAGTGGGTCATTTTTGGTCACTGTGGGTCAAGATAATTTTATCTAAAAAACGGCTCAGACTATTTAGTCTAAATTTTGCATCCTATGGTTTTCTGGCAAGTGAAGATTGTTGGGCTAGGTCACATGTTCGAGAAAATTCGATTAGTGGATCCTTTTTGTCATGGGTCAATATGGGTCAAGCTATTTTTATCTTAAAAAACGGTTCAGAGGATTTAAACTAAATTTAGTATCCTACAGTTTTAGGGAACGAGCAAATCATTGGGGTAGTAACGTGCTCGAGAAAATCCGATTAGTGGGTCATGATAATTTTGACCGTGCATAGCTCGGTCTTAACTGCTCGTATTATGTAATTAGGTAATAAAGAAAAATAAAATAAATTTTAAAAACTTTCCTCCTTTTATTATAAACATACTTTCTTTAAATTTAAGTATTAATTTTAACAGTGCTCATTACAGAGAATATTTTAATATACTGAAGCATTATAAAAATATAATTAATATTTTAATACACTGAAGCATTATAAAAATATAATAAATATTTTTGGGGGGTTTTCTTGCTTAAAAGATAGGTTTTTCTCTAACAAAGAAATATATATTTATTAGATTGTATCTAAGTTCTCTGAACAAGGAGTTTTAAAACTTGATTAACATGGCGTAAACCATCTTTTTGTATCACAAATTTTATAATACATTTTCTACGACAGAAACAATGTTCTTTTCTTTACATTAAAGCTTCATTATTTTACGGTTCAAAGAATCGCAAAAGTAGTTCACAATTTTGAAGAACTTATAATGATGAGAGCGTGTAATAATCATATAGACATATAATGATCCGCAACATGCAAACTCTACCTATGTCATATTAATGTTAGGCCTAGTGTTCAAAATAAGGCAGATATATATCCAGAATTATGCAGCTAAATCAAAAAAATTCTGAGTATTAAATTTACAGGGTGTCTTAAGAAAATTGACACATTTTACATATTAATATAAAAACATGTATTTCAAACGGGAACTTGTAACTCATATATTTGTAGCTGATATACAGGGTAAGTCTAAATGTTTTTTCTTATTATAACTGACAATAACTTCTTTATAAACATCAATACAAATAAATAATTTATACACAATACAAAAATAATCTGAAATTTTCGTTGGCGTAGTTTATATCGGTTCTACAAGACTCCCCTTGGTCGTATACGAAAACCTTTAAATCAATGTTTTCTGCGCTATTCTGAAATGAAAGCTGTACGGTTCTTTATTTTTACCCCCTCTGAGCCAATTGTTACATGCAACAGTTATTCGAATATGTTACAGACATGGCTCATATCACACTTTGATACAGATGTTGAGTATCAACGATTATGTAGCATTCTTCGCAATACCCGGCTTGAAGTGTAATCGTTTGGGTTATGTTTGTATAACAAACAGTAACAAAGTAGAGTCACAAACAATACTTATAAAACATGCAAACAAAACTTCGAACTTCATTCTGTACTCAGTTCAGGTTGCTTCTTCTTATCGTTGTTCACAACGAAGTTACTGTCATTTGTTATCAAAATAATCATTTTGACTCACCTTGTATTGTTTTATATTATGTTAAAAGTGAATTAATATAAATGTGTGCACATTTCGCTTTGCAAATAACCTCAATCTGCTTTACAATTTCATTCTTCTTTTATGCTGCAAATTCTCCATTTGCATCTGAAAATTGCGTAACAGCAAGATGGACAAACATTGATTTAGCTTACTGTTAATCAAAATATTTTAAATCGGTAATTTCCAAAACTATGGATCAAAGGAGATAACCCAATGCTATTCTTTCCGTGATGTCTAAATATTACAGATCTAGATTTTTTTTTTTTTTTTCAGTATTTGACAGAGATCAAAATGCATTAGTCATATTTATGAAATATTGAAGAACTAAAAACAGGATCACCTTCTGAAATTGCATGAGTTTCAGAATCATGATTGCATCATTTTTTGAGCGTATATGAAATGAAATGCAGCGAAAGTTGCACGTATTTCAAGAAAACAAATGCAAGAATACCCGCGTTAGCAATACTTCCAAAACTGCCTGAAGCATATGCACACACCGAACTTTCTGGTTGTGCCTACTCAGTCTCTATAAATTTATCTCTGCAACTACATATTTGTCATAATGGATGGTATTGGTGGAAAAAATGAAAAAATTCTTGATCTGCACACTTGTGTCTTAAATTCTTATTTGTAAAAAAAAAAAAAAAACAGTACATTTTCTCTCAATGAAAGAGATAGCATTTTTCGAAGTAGCAAAGATACTTTGTTGTGATATTTATTTGAAAGTTTCTGCAAATATCTATCTATATCCATAATAATATCTGTATATTTGGAAATGTGTTTTGTATGCAATGTACCTACTTTCTACACACTGCTTATATTAATAAGAAAAACACGTAAATGAATTGCGCGTATGTAAAGAAGTGTGAGTATGTGCTGCGAAGATGGTTAAAAAACTAAATGTCTCCAAGATAGTAAATACACTGTCGTAGATGATACGTTTTAAAAAGAGAAAAATGAATTTAGAGATTCCGAAATTATCGATATGTGTTCTGAACTTTTAAAATTAGCATTACAAAAATTTTTTGAAAAGCTAATTTGGAAACTAATAAAAGAACATTCTTAATAGACATGTACCTAGATAAACGTGCATAAAGCAGAACAAATGTAATGGTAAGTATTAAAGCTCAGATCCCCAATATATCTCCCTTGCCAAAAATAATAAAATAAAATAAAATAAACAGAAATTGTCAAAATCTGCTAAAAAGCAGAAAGTTGCCATTTATTTATATCCTTCTTAATATGTATATCAGGCATCTCCCCATCATCAGTTAACAACTGATGATGCTCTAGCCTGAGTGAAAGCGGTATTGTGCAATGGTGACAGTTTTTATTTGAAACTTTTTTACATTATTGATAATGTGGGACGTTTTTAATGGAACTTTTAACCATATTTTTAGATAATGTCTGAGTGTGAATTGGTAATATGGAGAATAAATGGTAAGTATATAGACATTAATAGACATTAACAAATTAATACCTGTATAATGTTGTACATCATTTATTTTGGGCCAAAAGCGGGTTTTTTCTTGATTATTTTTCCTTTTTCCTATTATTGTGTCATTTGAGCTCTTTCAAGAGTAACTGTTGTTCTGTACTTCGACAGCGGTAATAAATCTAAAATCCACCTTGCTCCTTACTAGAGATACGGAGACCATGGCTCCAGGGACGCTGAATAAAGGACTTGTTCCTAGTTCCAAGTACAGCGTGAAAAATGTTTTATTGTCAATTGACACACAGTGTATAGAATCGTGTGTCTCACAACAGCATGTCAAGTCATTGACCCAACCAAGCGACCGTGGGGGGTGGTGAAAGTCAAAGAGAGATAGGGATCTATGTTGGAGGTCTCCAGCGACGCTCCTGGCTCATGTCACTTGTCGAATGCAGCCATTAAAGGGATTAGTATATTCCAAGATTTCGGTAACATATGTCTGTAAAACCGAGGTGTTCGAAAAACATAGCGATAAATTTGTCAGAGGGATTATGTATATTTTGGGAGACTAGCTTCCCTTAATATATAGATTTTATAAGTAGGCGTGTGGATATGAAATTGAGGATTAACGTATTGGCCAATGAAAATGAAACAGGATTTTGATTAGAGAACATTTTCCTGGAGGGGGGGTAGGAAAGAAAAAAGAGGGATGCAAAGAAAAAAGAAAGGATGAGGTTTTTTGTGGGAGAAAGGACACTGAAGAATAATTCTTAGAGCGAAGAAGAGTATTATTTTTCTCTTTCTGTTTTGACTCGGGTTTTCAGAGTCCCGGGAGAGAAGAAAGAAAAATGTAAGGTTTTAAAATAAGCCTTTTGATATACCTGAATAAGATGTGAAATGATTAAGGTTGACGGAGAATAGGGAAAGCCACTTCCCGAGGATTGATGAGCGAGGAAGAGTTACTCTGGGCGAATCCCTAACGGAGAGAACCAGATGAGTGAATGGAATGTTATATAAGGGTTAATTTTCGGTGTTCCGAGCAATCCTGTTAGGGAATAATTTTCAGTTGAATATTATTTAGGGCATCCCAGTCGTATTAAATTTACGATATTTTATTTTATTTTGTATATTTCTGAATCTAATTAAATGTGAATTAGATGTTAATGAAAATGGATCAATAACTTAAATTTTGTTTCTTGTTTATTATGACTTTCAGAGTCGACCATGCCACGTTCCCGTCATATTGGTTATTGCGGAAATCATCTCTAAGATGCTACTTATATATATAAACGTCGGACATTTATTTATTTATTCATTTAATTATATAAAGAAATGAGATAAATTCTACGATAGAATAATCACACAAAGGAAAGATAACCAGTGGTCGGACAAGCAGTAAAAAGCGTCAGCTAGGCCGTTAGAGAGACTGAATAGTAAAACAATCAACAGGAATGTGTGACATTTGAAATACAGTGTTCTCTTGGGTGGTCGATCAATTTCTTTTACGATATATGACAAACAACAGGAAATAACGTATGATTAACATCCTCCACCATCCCGGAAGTTATTAAACCCTAACTTCATTATTTAGTTTTTTTTCAGCTAGTTATCGCTAGGGCTGGTTACCTTCGTAGGCCTTTGGTACATACATTCGTATATTCGTATATAGCTTTGTAATAGCATTTTTCTCTTTTTAATTCATTTTAAACTGTAGGCTTATTTTTACATTTTATATTTCTATACCATTAATCTATACTAATAAAAGAAAGTTTCTGTGTGTGTGTCTGTTGGCGATGGCTAGGAAAATCTAGCCCACCTAGAAGGCTGCAAATTTAGATTTAAATAGTCCAAACCCTCTCCTGATGCACCATTACGTCAGAATTTTAATATTTTGAAAATTAAAGTAGTTATCAATTAAAATCTGATCAAAGATCACAAATAAAAAAGTCATTATTCTGAAGCGAGCTGGCGCATGCGCAGAAACAAATTTCCCTATCTTCCGGAACAGAAGAAAGAAAGCAGAAGACATTTCGTTTTTGTTTAAAGTATTTCTAAATTCGCCATGGACAAACGGCTAAAAATACGGAAAAAACGTCTACATATTCTAAAAGAACATACTTTTACGTCTCAAACGATCTGGTTGGTTTGAAAAAATTTTACATTTAACCCTTTCAAAAAAAATAATCAAAAAGCATCGAATTCGTGTTTTTTATTTTCTCCCGTTTTCCGAGCCTTGCATCTACCGGAATACAAAAGATACGGAAAAACGAAGGCCACCAAATTAAAGAACTGTTTTTGTCCTTTTCAAAGCCACGTTTGGTTTTAAAAAATACAAAAATTAACCCTGCGAAAAAGTATATTTTCTGTAGGCCGTTTTGCGATTTTTGCGATTTTGGCAATTTTTAAAAATTTGTATCGGCGATTCAGAGACAGGTACGGAAAACTAAAAATACCAGACAATATCTACATTTATTTTCTTTTCGACATCTGTATTTGGTTTTGAAAAATACGAATATTAACCCTTCAAAAAAAATTCGCGCGCAGGACTCTCTTTTGCGAAGTCCGATGTTCTGCTATATATTAAATCTGGCATCGGCATTCTAAAATAACCAAACAAAAAGCACCTAAAGACATCTACGTTCTATCGGGTTTAAGCAGAAACCTTTAATTTAAAAAATAAATCACGTTAACCCTTTTGAAAACGTTTTTAACCGTAAGTCACTTTCGCTTTTTTAACTATTTCTCCTATCTTTAAAAATCCGAATTGGCGTTTATAAACAAGATACGAAAAAATAAAAATACCGAGCCTAATCTATATCCCTTTGTTTTTTAAAATCTGGCATCCGTTTTGAAAAAATTTAATTTAAACCCTCCAAAAAAAAATCTTTTCCAAAACTCACTCACGCGAATTTCCTTTTTTTGGTCCAGATTTTAAAATCGGCATCGACTCGGGAAATGCAAGTACGGACAAACAGTAGACTCCAGATCATAGACACGTTCATTTACTTCAAAATGCACGGTTGAGTTTTAAAAAATATTTGCATTAACTCTTTAGAAACCGATCGATTACGTAACCCACTTTCGCGATTTTCGCTATTTTGGCAATGTTTACCCGTAGTTAAATTTCAACTCTACTAGGAAATTTGGTTGGGTCAAGTGTTCTGAAATGGCCTCTTCCAGAACAGACTGCTCCCCCTGGCGGTGGAAAGTGGAACTATAGGAGTATATCTGGTTCTATGGACCCGATTACGACGGGGTTTGGCTTATTCGACTTGATATCTATAGCCTTAAATATTTTAGCTGCACTTTTGACCTCCAGGATGCGCTTTCCTATCATGGGTTTTATGAGCCCGATTATGACGGGGTTTGCCTCATTCGACTTGATTTCGATAGACTTTCAGATTTCAGTCATATTCGTATAGAACAGATTATTAATATTTCGGGCCCGGGCAACGCCGGGCGGATTAGCTAGTTTAATATAATTTGTACATTATGTACTTTGGACCAAAAGCGATCTTTCCTTGATTATTTTTCCTTTTTCCTATTATTGTGCCATTTGAACTTTTTCTAGTGTAACTGTTTTCTGTAAAATGTTGTATTGTCAATTGATACGAGATGTATAGGATTGTGTGTCTCACAATAGCAGTAAAAAGTGTCGGCTAGGTCGTTAGAGAGATTGAATAGTAAAACAGTCAACAGGAATTTTTGAAATTCGAAGTATGGTGTTCTCTTGGGGGGTCCATCAGTTTCTTTTTCGGTATATGACAAGCTACAGGAAATAACATATGATTAACAAACAAATTTGAATACTCCAAGAAATTTTAAATTCATGTTATCCAGAGAAGTTATCTTTTCAAAAGAATTAGATAATGTATAAAAAAGTCATTCAGAAATGAAAGGTGTTTAGTGCATATCTGTATGCGAAAAGAACCAAACAAGCGGTTTGGAGATAGAAAGTGTAAAATATTTAATCAAAATAACTCCTTATCAGCGACTATAAAAATGCAGAAAACCTTTCACAAAGACCAGAAATAAGATTATCTACGAAAGATAGTAATTAAATATGTTTATTTTCTGTCATTTTATATTAGTATTATTAATGTTTTCAAGAGTAATAATCATTATTAATAATGTATTAATAATATTAATATCACATTTAATTAATTATTATTAATTATACGAAGTTATTTTTCGATTATTATTTCGTAATAAAATGCATTCAAAAACATTTTAACAAATTCGTTTGAATATATTCCACTGCTTCTAGAAGAAACATTATAAGTTATAATGAGATTTAACTATTTAGAAATTCCATGGTTTCTTTTAAATTCTCGAAGATCTTATGATGTCTACAGTTGATAATAAATAATTAAATATGTATTTTTTCTGTTATTTTATATTGTTGTTATTAGTATTTTCAAGAGTAATAATCCTCATTAATAATTTATCAATAATATTAATATAACATAGAATTAATTATTATTATTTATACGAATTTATTTTCCCAATTATTGTTTCGTAATAAAATGCATCCAAACACATTTTAGCAAAATCGTTTGAAATTATTACACTGATTTTACAAGGAACTTTATAAGTTATAATGAGATTTATTAATTTTCAGTGGAAATTCAGTGGTCTGTTTTAAATTCTAGAAGATATCATGATATCCACAATTGATTGTAAGAACAACAATGCTACATTAAAAACAATCTAATAAATGTTAAAATAATACTTTATTACCAAACACAATATTATACAGACAAGCAGGTGAAGGCAGTTTAAAATTATGATACAAAACTGAAAAATAATAGATATAATTACACACTCAAAATGTGTACACATGCTTTTCACGTTGAGTTAATGTTATAAACACATTAATCCCAAGGCATCGAAATCAAATATAAAGGGATATAAGTAATTTGTATTTTTTTTTCCTCTAGAAAAATTCGCGCTGGGTTGCAAAATTTCTCAGAAATTCAAATGAAAATCTTTGACTCTTTTTTTATATAAATGTACAAACAAATAACTCATAATTTACAGTAATTATAAAAATTCGTGCATTTTAAACATACATGTATATATATTAAAGAATATATTATACCTATGCAAGGTGAAGAATAGAGGGTTCTAGAATTTTTAACACTGTTTGAAAAATAAACAGCGATAATTTCCAGCAAAATGTCAAGAATTATCAAGGTTGTAACACTTGTTTTCACATATTACCTTTTAAATATGAGTTTATTCTGCATCCCATCGATACATATTCCTTTCAAAGCTTTAATATATGATATTAATTTTAAAGTATAGTAAACAAAAGTAATATAAAAAAAGTAATAATAATATTTTACATATTAAAGCATCATTTACTTTTCAAAAATCTACTTTAATTCGCTAATCTCACTTAAATATATTTTCTAGATTTATTTTTGTGGAGAGTTTAGGTATACTAATATGAGACAGACTTACGTAGCAACAAATATTACATTTTTCATAATTTATACAAAAGTTTTAATATTAATAACTCTCAATATAACGAATGTTAGATGGTTATCAAATATTCAAACATTATTAAAGAAATTTGAATAAATTGATAGATTTTCTTAATTTTTAAAACCTAAGTGTTCATTATGATACGATTCGTAAATAATCTAAAAATGAATGAAATAATAAGCGAATACAAATGCAATTGTTCTTTTGTGAATGAGATTTAACTGCTATAAAACCTAAACTTTAATACCTTTGGATATCATTCATCGTGACTAATTTTCTTTCAATTAGTAACTTGAAAAGTTTTAAGAAAATCTAGCTTTTATTTGCAATTCTAAGAAAATTTTTAATTTATTGTATATTATTATTTAATGTATATTATTTGCAATTAAAAAACGCACATAATTGAAAAGTGTGTATGTGTGTGGGGAGATTAATTATAAATGTGTCTAAACAAATTTTAGTAGTTATTTTATATTTATTTATTTATACTTACAAAGAATGAGTAGAGATGCATGTATTCGTGTTAGGCTCTTAAAGGGTTAAGAAGAATTACGGATTTAAAAAAAACTGTGATGATTAAGATTAAATGGTGTGCAGAGCATGGCTTTCGCACGATAACATTTTAATAACTGTACGTTAGTACGATATTTATTCTGCATTATATACATTTGAGATTGTATTTCATAAAATATCCATAATAACGACATAAATTTAAATAAAATTTTAATTTCCATTTTGCATCTATAAAATTTTAAAATAATTTTGTCAAAATTACAATTTTTGTCTTCTATTTTTAAAATTAATCATTTTAATTGTAATGATTTTAATTAACATAAGATTATTCTCATGATATGATAATTTTTTTCCGTCGAATTACTTGGTTTTGAATGATACTGACGTGTCACATTAATATATTTTTAACACAAAGATAGAAAACAACATATTGTTCATTATGAAAAGATATTTTTAAGTATGTCAATGAACTTTCTTAATAATATTATTATTTTAAACTGCCAATATTAAAACGGTTAAAATTGTTAAAAACCGTGTGATACAATAAAATATTTTAAAATAACAAGTAAAGGGTGCATCAAAATGAGATGACAATTAATTGTTCTTTTAAGATATATTTTTTAATCTTTTTAAAGTGAATTTTGATGATTTCCACGCGTTGTTCGGTTGTGTAATTTTGGTTAATTTAACCTCAGCGGTTGCATATAAAACGGAATTAAAATGTCCACATTAGTTATAACATACCCCCTCACACACATGCAAATAAACAGAAAGAAAATCAAAGAATTTTTAAAAAAAGTTCATTTTGAGAAGTTTTTACATGCAAAAAGAAAACAATAACCAGAATGTATTATTACAATAGATTCTGGAGGAAGGAAAATTTCATTAATCTGGTTTCTTAGCGGCATATATCTCTCGATGCGATTTTGTCCAGACATAGTTAGGATCTATAGGATCTATATGGAAAACATTTTATCCTTGATAGAAGTATAATTTAGACAACACTTATCATATTGCTTGGAGCGTTGACATTATAGTGTATTGCTTAAAATATAGTGATCTTTTATTTTCTTAACGTAATATAAAGGTTATTTTATATTTTGTTTTAAAAATAATTATTAACTTAACATAAATCGAGTGTTTTAAAATGCGATGGCTAGAGAATTTATTAAAATATCAATAACGTTATACATTTTTACTGATATATCCCATTTATCTACTTAAAAATGATGCAGTTTTAGTCTGAATTTTTATCTGTTTTTATTTACTAACGTGGAGTCTGAATGAAAGTTATAAATGCGAGATTTTAGAATTTGTCTTTCAATTCATTATTTAAACTTAACAGTATTAAAAGGGGTACTTTTTTAAAGTGTTTATTAGTAAAACAATAATTTTATTTTAATGTAAAGTATTTTTAATAAGCATCACAATTTTGTACTTGAAAATGATGCATATTACTGGGAATTATTGTTTCTTTATATAAATAAAATAACAATAATAGTTTTAAATGCCAGATTTTAAAATGGTTTTATATATATATATTTTTTTTTTACTTAACAGATTTAAAAGACATGTTTTTGAAACGCAAAGACTATAGGAAATATATTATTATTAAAATGATAAAATATTTCTATTAATATATATATAAATACATATACATTTTTCAACTTAAAAAGGATTCAGTTTATTTTATTTTCTTTCTTTTCTTTTCTGCTGAATGAAGAATTAACGACAGTTATATAAAAGCAAGATTATATGATTTTAACAATACGAAAAAGAGATTTTTAAAGCACGTTGAGTATAGAAAATAAAAATCTATTAATTTGATAAATTACTTCTACTAGTACATATACACTTTTTTTTTAATGACGCAGATTATTCTGATATATTTTTTTTTCCTTTTGATTCTTGAATACAGGATTAATGCCAGTAATAATTGCAAGCATTTAAACCGATGACATATTTAGCTTTCTTGACATTGTCAACATTTTGCTGTAATTTTTCATATTTCCTGTGACTAGACAAACCACATTTTATCATAAATAACCATCTTTGGTTTCCATTCTCAATGGAGTAGTAATAGGAGTATGTACAATTTTTATACAATAATGTCTATCATATAATTTATATTAAAATTTGTTTTGTTGCGTAAAATCATCGTTTCATTATTATTTATTTTCTTTGCATAATCAGATGTTTAAAATATTTTAAGTATGTTTTATCAACAATTTTTCGTAAAAATATATTTCGCTCATTAAATACAACAACGTCAAAATCATCAGCTTTGTGTTATTTAAGCAATTGCAATTTGCTTTATATTAACATTATATGATATTAACTATGCATTTATAAATGGGGAAATCGCCATCAGAGGGCACTGTATGTCTGTCATACCTCAGAAATATCAGTATTAAACGAGGCTGACGAAAAAGACAGGCTGCCGCAATGTATTACACGTTCGTCTCTTTTCGGACTGTTTCAGTCATGTGATGCATTTTTCGTGACGCAATCACGTGATTCTCGACCCGAAATACGACGAACGCAAAACTTAGTACGGAAGCCCATCTTTTTCGTCAGTCTTGGTATTAAGCTAATACCTAGGCACGCCTTTAGTCGAGGCCTACGTAAAGAAGCAGGCTTAGCCATTTCGCTGAAGACCGCGGAAAAAGGGTTCAGCACACCAAGATTTTCAGTGGATCAACTGACTTTTGTTTACATTTCAACAATGCCCAAATAGCGGATTGGTCCGCGTCAGACATTAATTTTGGCGCGAGGTTTCACGATTTGTCAGATTTTCAGTGCAGAGTTGCAGCGTCCTCTAGTGATTGGCTTCACAAATTGTAGGTAAATGGGTATGTCTTCTTTATTACATATACCATGCTTTAAGCAGATACTTTATCGAAAGAGGTTTTTATCTAGCCGATTGCGATATCCCTTGTTAAACTATATTGGAATATTTAGTTAGATAAATGTTTATTATCTAATATAATAATTATTAAAATACGACTTTCACCATTAGAACAAAAACTTTTAATGCCAACATAGTGTTTTTTAAAATGTTTCCTTACATTTTAAAATCTCTAAATACGTAATAAACTTCGAAATTTATATTTACGCAATATTTTCAGTTTTTTATAGTGTTCTTAAAGATATTTAATAGCTATGAAAACACACTACGTCGATATCGAATGTCTACTCTCTAATGGTGAAAAACGTATTTTTATAATTATATTAGGTGGTGAGTAATCACCTAATTCCCTATATTCACCTATTTTTCCATTGGTTAACATAGGATTGCCGTGATTGCCGAGGAACGGTGAAGCACCCCCCTTTCTACACTGGATTGTACACATGCGTACTGTCAAAAGTCTAATGGTTAAATGCTTGGAAATAAAATTTAACATCTTTAGGTATAACTGCTACTGATTACTCAATCAAGATTTTTCGCCAAAATTACTTCCAAACTTTTGGTTCCCGATCAAAAAACAAAGTGTTATATCTAAAAAAACATTTATATTACATTTTTTACAAAATGATACGCTTGAATTATGGCGATGTTGTATGTAATGAACAATTTCTCAAAATTTCTTTTAAAAAACAAGCATAAACTGTACAATTTCGCAACAGTGAAACAAAAATGACTTGGAAAATGATTAAAAAATAACTCTAAATGATAAATAGAAAGAGATAAAGTAATATGAAAGTATTATTTATTTTTACCTATTAATAAAGATAAGGAGTTCTACCATGAAAAGCAAAATAAATCTTTGAAATCCAAATTCCCGTTCTTTTATATTAAATTAAAATTTTAAAATATCTACAAATTATGTAACATAATAATTATGAAGAATAATGCTCCATAATTCATTTCAATTACTTTGTATTTAAAAGATATTATTGATAAATAAATATAATTATAATTTGAATATTATATCCAATACATTATAACATGTATCAAGATGAGAATTTTAGTCATAACATGTATGTATTTAACAATTACACATATTATTACTTATACGCAAAATTGTATACCTAATTTTTTATTAAATGCTTCAAAGTGGTTAATTAATATTAACAGTGATCATGTTTTTAAAAAGTTATAAACAAAGTTCAGTTATAATAGCAAATTGAAAAAAAAACATAATTAGCTTATAAAATTTCATGAAAACAACTTTTAGTTTCTTCATATACTTTGCTATATTTATTAAATAATTTAGTTTGTAAAAAAAAAAAAAAAAAAAAAAAAAAAAATTTAATGTTAAATAAACAGGTCAGTTATCTATTAATATTTATTTTGTGAGTTACATATTGAAAATAATCAAGTACTAATTCACTTAGGCATACTTCCACACATTTTGAATATTTATGCATATCTATACTTTGATGTCTGGAAGTTTGCCCATAGCGATTGATGGTAATGAAAAATGCATGAGATTTCACAGATTTTTGTTATTATTTACAAAACAAACTTTTAAATCAAATTTACACCATAATCATTTAAAGGGAAAACTGTTCTAAGAGATTTTTTTTCTTTTAAGACAAAAAAACTTTAAATGATAATTCTATTAGCACATATATTACGTTTTTTTCTTCTTCTTTTTTTTTTTTTTTTTTTTTTTTTTTTTTATGATGCTTGCTTTCTTAAAAACTAAAATATTAAGAATGAATGCAATATATTTGTATAGTATAATAAAACATATTAGCGTGTGAACGCACCAAAGTATTGAACGACCATGGAAGCTTTGAGACGTGCAATATGCTTGAGTTTTCAGCCCTGTGATTTATTTTTTTGGTATGCTAAGTATATATAAATCTTTATTAATGGCAAACGGATTTGCCACGCAACTTAATACTAAAACCGATGCATGGGACAGATTGACTTACTAGATCAAATAAACGTGTTTGTTTCTACTTATTTATGTATTAATTCTTTATGCATATTTCAACAATTTAGCTTCAAAATTCTTTATTTACGAATGTTCAGATTAATGCATAGAAAAAATATTATTTATTTCCTTGTCGCATAACAGATAAATTTTGTACCAACATAAATAACGCAAACCTCCATTTTAAGGGGCACAAGTGATTAATAACTTTTGTAATAATGCATGAACTAACAAATATGAAACAAAAACATTGATTTAGCAAATATTTAGTGCTATTATAATCGGAAAACAAAATTCGAAAATTTGACCTTATGTCTGTAATGTTTGAAGCGTCGTTTCACTATGTGACGCTCTATAAGGGGATCTATCCTATAAGGAATTGTAGCCGATTTTTAACAGTAGCAGATACATTTGTGAATTCATTTTTGCTCTAAAGTGCATCCAATTGGCAGGTTCTCTTATTCAGAAACTTTATAATGTCCTTATTGTCTCGATTTTTTGATAAAGGTAGAATATATTTTTAAAAAAGGCTGTCAAAGTGGACATTTTGAACAGAATTTCCCGAAGCGATAGCGCTGGAAATAAAAAAATATCGTACTGTGAAAATAATTGTTTGTAAATCAATTTCTAATTAATTGAACAAAAAATAAAAGCATGGGGCCCTTATAAATGTCTTCATAAATCACGCCGCCAAGTTTCATGTTTTTATTTTAACAAGAACGAAAAATCATGCGTCAAGCATAGATTATGTAACACTTTCCAACGCTTCCAAAATAATTTTACGAATCATACTCTTCAATAAGCTAAAAGATAACATCTAAGTAATCCAAATACTTTTATTCAGCCCTGTATAGGATCTATAGATTTGTATATATACTACATAGGATGCTAAATTTTAGTTCAGTTAGGAAACACGTAGCACAGTTTAAAATTCTCCGTCTGGAGTTAAATAATACGGAAATGTTTTCCCGAACTTTTGTGCTTCCCTGTATAGGATCTACAGAATTTATACACACCACGTAATAGACAAAAAGCGATTTAAAATTAAAATCGCGTTTAGTAACTTAAAACGCACTTCCAGGAATTATTGTTAACATACAGTAGAGAATTCTTTTGTGTGTCCCTGTAAATGAACGATGACTGCTATACACACAATATTCTGTAGTAAGTCTCTTGTAATGAACCTTATATAAATTTCAATGCGTTTAAAATAGGGAAACATTGTTTAAATAAAGCGCAGACGATTTTTCTCCATAGACGTAATGTAACGGAATTCTTTTGACTGTCCCTGTAAAGTAAGTATAAGTGCTATGCACACCCTATTCCATATTAAGCTTCTTCTAATGCACCTTAGTGATATATATAAATTTCAATGCGTTTAAAATAGTGAAACATTATTTAAATAAACCGCAAATGATTTTTCCCCATAGACCGCAATGTAACGGAATTCTTTTGAGTGTCCCTGTAAAAAAACTATAAGTGCTACATACTTCCGTTGAAATAGGGAACATGCTATAGATAATGATTATAACATATAAAAATTGCAGGGCAATCCGAGCATATTTACGGGAGTTAGAGCACGGACAGACGGCAGACGGCAGACGGCAGACGGCCAGACGGCCAGACGGCAGACGGCCAGACGGCCAGACAAACCGAAGTCATAAACACTTTTCAACTAGGTTGGAAAGTGTTAATAAAAAATGAGTCTGAGAATGTGTCTCAAAATTTTGAGTTGTTGAGCGTGGAAAAATTTCTTTTGAATACCGCCTTAAATAGCATTTCTTGAAAATAAAACTTTCAAGAATTAAACAATGCATTAATCGCTGTTTAAAAAACAATTTTCCTAAATATGTAGCCGCAAATAATAGTACAAAGCCATCATTAGAACGCAGAAAATAAAATTCATTACCATAGCAGATTAAAAAATATTTTGAAAGTCGTGGGCTCATTCATCACAACTTATATGGAAATGATTTATCACATTTCTAATAATTTAAATCCAGCTTATTTTGGAATAAAATTTAAATAAAATAATTAAACTTACGGAAAAGGAAACAATGCAGAATAATGGATTTGCAATGCAGATTAGACGAGGTGCAGTTTTTAATTACAACCATCATTCCTACAGGACATTTCATTACAAATATATATTGAAATCAGCTTTTAAAGTGAAATATGAAATATATGATTAGTACTAGAAGTCACGTGTTTTCTGTTAAATACAGCTATTCTAAATATCTCAAATCTGTGACAGAAATAAAAATATTGAAAGCATTTTCTCTGCCGATACTAATAATTTGAATTTCCATAATGTTTTTAAAAAATATGGAGTTTGAACATGTTTTAGAAATCGTGAAATGTTTTTAACACAAACGTTTCGATATTAAGTCAGTTAAAATATTGCAATAATGTTGTTACAAATCAAGAAAATAAAATAAGCATTTTTTTTTTTTTTTTTAATCCTAAAACAACTATAACTTGGGAAAAAAAATTTTTTAAATATAAAAATGAAAATGAAAATTTCGTTCCGTCTGCTTATAACTTGATTTCTGCTGAATGGATTTTGATGGGATTTGCACGGGTAGTTAGATAATTTTTCAGGGAAGGTTTTAGCATATAATATATCGTTCTAGGTTGCTTAGTTATAGAAGTATGGAGGAAAGTTCTATAATTAGATGAACCCGACTATGAAAGTTCAGCCGTCTTAAAAAGATTCTGCAGACTATATTTCGATGATACTTGCATTGTTAATCAAATAATTTTTCAAGAACGTTTTTAGTATATAATATATTGTTCTATGTTGCATATAGTTACCGAACTATAGGAGAAAGTTATATAATTAGGCCAATCTGATTATGAAAGAGTATTTCAATACGAACGCTTATAACGCGCGTTCTGCAATACGGATTTTCATGGGACATAACATTGACACTTTTGTTATTGTTTCGAAAAGGTTTTAGTGTATAACACATCGTTATACGTTGCTTAATTACAAACCTATGGGAGAAAGTTCTGTCTACTATATATATAAAATGAAAATGAGAATTTCATTCCGAATGCTTATATCTCACGTTCTACTGAGCGGATTTTTATTTGATTTACATTGTCAGTTAGATAACGTTCGCGAAATACGTTTGCTTAGTTATAGAGCTATGGGAGAAAGTTCTATAATTCGATTAAACCTATTATGAAGGATTGGCGTTTTTAAAAATGTATATGGAACCGATTTTGATAGGAGTTGCACTATTAGTTGGATAAATTGTGCAAAGAAATGTAAAAATTATATGTAAAATTACCATTCCGAATTGTAAAACTTATATACTACTATATAGAAGCGGAGCCGCGTACAAAAGCTAGTATATATATATATATATATATATATATATATATATATATATATATATATATATATACTGTATATATATATATATATATATATACTGTATATATATATATGTATATATATATATATATATATATATACTAGCGAACTATATATATATATATATATATATATATATATATATATATATACTAGCGAACTATATATATATATACTAGATCTGTGTGTGTGTGTTACGGTCAATATGTTTATTCCGGTCATTATTAATAATAACCGGTTACTATTAATAAATACGGGATTAATCATATTGACCATAACACACACACACACACACACACACACACATATATATATATATATATATTTGATAGTACTTGCATTGTTAGGTAGATGATTACTCAGGGATGGTTTTAGTATATTAAATATCGCTCTATGATGATTAGTCGTAGAGTTATGGGGAAAAATTCTATAATCGGGTAAACCCGATTATGAAAGATTAGCCTTTTTAAAATGTTCTTCTGGGTGAATTTTGATGAGACACACTGTTTGTTAGAAAAATTTACCGATAGTTTTAGTATATTGCATATCGTTCTACGTTGCTTAGTTACAGAGCTATGGGTGAAAGTTCTATAATCTGGTGAAGCCGATTATCAAAGATTTTCCTTTTTTAATAAGTTCCATTGTGTGGATTTTGATGAGGTTTAGATTTTTAGTTAGATAATTGTTAGGGATGGTTTTAGTATATTAAATATCGTTCTGCGATGCTCAGTTATAGAGCTATGAGTGAACGTTCGATAGTCAGGTGAACCCGATTATGAAAGATTAGTCTTTTTAAAAATTTCTACTGGGTGGATTCTGATGATAGATGGATTGTTAGTTCGATAAATTATCAGAAAAAATTTTAGTACATTGCATATCGTTCAATCGGTCTTTACCAAATCCTAAGTGTGGATGATAAACTAGAAGAGTTGGTTCTTAAAAACTCAAATTTTGTCTGCACATTAGAAAATATAATGACACAATGATATTCGTATGCTGTTTAGCAATGTGGAAGGACATTCCATGTAAATATCCCTATTTATTTAAAACACAAGGTCAAATTCACCGATATATTTCGTTTTATTCCAGGTTCATTTGGACCTGCTAGTCTGTCATAAAGAAAAGTTCTTTAGTGTAATGTAATATGTGTTTGAACGTAACTAATTTTTAAAATCTGATTTAGTTTTCCTTGTATCCCCCCCCCTTCCTCCTACCGAAATAGCCCATAGAAGAAAAACTTATATGCTGCTCAAAAGACATTAATACTATACATTTTGAGAAAAAAATATTAAACTGTTTTCAGCACAAAAAACCAAAAAATTAAAATTCTTAAAATGATGTAAGAATACTGTTACGAATCAGCAAAATAATAAGCAATTTTTTTTTTTTTTACCTTGAATCTTACGTTCATTAAAAACATAACATAGATATTGCATTTAATATTTTTTCTAACAGGAATTTTCTTGTAATATGTTTGTTCGCGTGAGTTAGAAGAAATATCTCTAAGAACAGTTCTCATAATCAGTTATACAGTATATCTTAGATTTCAAATGTACATATACAAACATTGCTATAAAAGTGTTAATTTTTGTGAAACATATAAAATTTCATCAACTAATTTATATTAAAACATTGATAAGAATTATATATATTATATAGCACTTAATGCATTTTAGAACATATTTTTTCACAGTGTGTATATAAAAGGGATCGGCGTAATGACTTTCGTGGGTACCACTATTTTCAAACAACGTCTACCACTCTTAATGTTTTTACAAATACTTTTACCACTCTTTGGTAGATTTCTGAAATGATTTCTAGAGAAATATTCTTTATGGAAGATTTCTACAGCATTTACAAGAGAAATTTATAAAGCAGGTCATTGTTTGGGAATATTGTTATCTGAAAAAGCCACCACGTCGATCCCTGGCATTGTAGAATTCTTTACAATGTCTATTGTTTTTCTGTAATCAATAAATCGCCAGAAATATCCACCAGAATATTTAAAGTAAAGTAAAATTAAAAAGAATAATTCACTGCCTCAGTGTTAAAACCATTTTATACTAGTCCATATATCATCTTAAAGCTCTTCGGTTATATATATTTTTTGGAAGGAAAATTCAAGAATGGTTGACTAATTTTCTCTTTCCTGAATCTGGTAGAAAATTTTTTTACTCCACTAAGAGATATTCACATGTCCCTGCAGCGGTTGCTGATTATGTGTTTGTTGCGAATGGCTTCTTTGGAACTTTCTTCGCATAATCTTTTACAGTCATTGTCATTCCAAAATAATAAATTATTCTTTAGACTCTGTTAAAACTTTGGTTATATATGCATATATCTGGATAGCTATTCAACCAAATTTGTTCTCTTAGATAACTTGTTGGTTGCTGTACAAGTGTACACACATGCATGCAATGAGAGAACCATTGATGCGAACTGGATCGTAAAGAAGGATTTCTTTTCTGGGATCAACCCAATCCATAGTGTGAGATCCACAACCACCATGATGTGTACATCAAATGCTCGAGAGAAAAGTCTGTTGTTATGTCCGCTATAACAGGGCAGCAAGGAACGTAGATACAAATAAAGTTTGTAGAAGACATCCTATTGTACTTCCACGGTTGATCACTGCAAAGATAAAAGAAAAATTAATATCTTGAGCTGTAAGTCTTACAAGTTATCTTATATTAGCATATTATATAATAAAAAAAATAGTATTTAAAAGGTCAAGGTGTTGCCACTTTAAGTATTTTTTTTTTATAAAAAATATTTATCATTATTTGAGAATAATTAAGAATTCTCAGATAACTTGGAGTAAACTTGGATTGTTAGTTCGATAAATTATCAGAAAAAGTTTTAGTACATTGCATATCGTTCAATCGGTCTTTACCAAATCCTAAGTGTGGATGATAAACTAGAAGAGTTGGTTCTTAAAAGCTCAAATTTTGTCTGCACATTAGAAAATATAATGACACAATGACATTCGTATGCTGTTTAGCAATGTGGAAGGACATTCGATGTAAATATCCCTATTTATTTAAAACACAAGGTCAAATTCACCGATATACATTTATATATCATGTATCGTATATATACATGTACTTAGTACATATGTATAATAAATTTCCTAGATTGTATTATTACAACTGTTATTATAAGTAATCGGATTGACGGGTAGCGTATAACAATATATAATATAGGTAACCAGTACATATGTATTCCCAATAAAGTGTTACTTGTTAGTTGCTAAAAAAGTGCACACACGAATGCAATGAGTGAGCCATTAAGGCTCCTGTTGACTTAGTCAAAAACATCCGCTTGCTATTGTTAATCCTATGGGATAGTTATTTTACAATATATCGTTTGTATTTAAATATTTTTAACCTTTTGACAGGGATTCTTTCAAGAACACTTGCTAAATCCGGAGACTCTGTCCGAACCCTCTTGTAAAAATCAAACGATTTTTTCTTGCATTGGATTGCTGAGATCTACGAAGCCTATTTTTTATTTTTTCGATTTTGTTTGAAAATTCTTTTATGAGGATACTTTCACTTTCGAAACCGATTCCGAAAGTGGAAGTATCGTCAAGAATAAAAGAACTGCAAACAAAATTGAAAAAGTAAGAAAAAGGCTTCGTAGAGATCAATCTCAGCTATCCAGTGCAATAAAAATAGTTTTAAAATATTGAAGTGTAAACGAGATATTGTGAAATAACTGTCCCATAGGATTAATATTAGCGAGCGAGTGTTTTTCATTGAGCTTTAATCCAAAATCTATCATAACGGAAGATTGTTATTTAGAGAACAACTCAATTTATTATTGTGTGAAATTCAAAACCACTGATGAAGGAACATTGTTTCTAATTTTGCACGTTTTTTATTAAAAATATCTCTGACTATTTACGTGTGGTAGACATTGTTACAAATTACGAAATATCGTTAAATATACCGAAGATTACTATTTCGAAATAGTGACAAATTGTTTGATTGGAAAAATGCGCTTAATTGACAACGCTTTTTAGGTAGTATTGCCGTAACGATTCACCTTTAAGTAAAATTAAACATAGTTTCTTAATTAACGTATAAAGATTCCATCCCGAATACATTACATCTAACACACAAACAAATTACGTCAAAATTTTATGAAACGCATTGAGTTTCGAAGAAAAAATCATTGTAGTTTTCTCAATTTTCATAAATATTATAATAAATTTCCTAGATTGTATTATTACAACTGTTATTATAAGTAATCGGATTGACGGGTAGCGTATAACAATATATAATATAGGTAACCAGTACATATGTATTCCCAATAAAGTGTTATCGATAAATTTACATAATGGAATTAAAAAATATATATGCATTGTTATTTAGATGGATCGATAAGACATTCTGAGAATTCAAAACAACTACAGGGTGTTTCAAAAATGACCGGTATATTTGAAAAATCAATAAAAACTAAACAGGCAGCGATAGAAATACACCGTTTGTTGCAATATGCTTGGGACAACAGTAAATTTTCAAGCTGACAAACTTTCGAAATTAGTTACAATTTTCAACAACAGATGGCGCTGCAGTCTGGAAAAATCTAAACCACGATATTTTCCCCATATCCACCATGCGCAGCAATAATGTGGCGTAGTCTCTGAACGAAATTGCCAGAAACCGTTGTAAACGTGTCAGGCGGGATGGCTTCACATGCAGAAGAGATGTACTACTTCAGTTGTTCAATTGTTTCTGTGTTGTGGCGGTACACCTGGTCTTTCAAGTATCCCCACAGAAAGAAGTCACAGGTTTACAAAGATTTCTGGTAATTTCGTTCAGAGACTACGCCATATTATTGCTACGCATGGTGGATATGTTGAAAATATCGTGGTTTAGATTTTTCCAGACTGCAGCTCCATCTGTTGTTGAAAATTGTAACTAATTTCGAAAGTTTGTCTGCCTGAAAATTTACTGTTGTCCCAAGCATATTGCAACAAACGGTGTATTTCTATCGGTGCCCGTTTAGTTTTTATTGATTTTTCAAATATATTGGTCATTTTTGAAACACCCTGTATATTAAAGTACAAAGGTTACATTTTAATTTCATTTTAAAAAGTGCAAATCATGTAAAATCTTATACTTTTAGTGTTTTCAAGTAATTGAGTTTTATTTCGTATGTACGGGGTAACTCAATTCCACACGTCTATACCTCACCTTCAGTATCGTACATTGTATAAAAATGAAGAAAAAATCATTTGAATACTCCTTTGTTTTAAATATTGCCTCTAGAGTTCTAATATATCTGACATAATTCAAAGCATCTTTAGTTGTAAGCAGATGGCTGCAAGATTTTGCTTTCTTTCTTTTACATTCTTTATTTTTTGCAATTGTGATCTCAAAAAATCATGATTTTTTTTCTTGTGGGGTGTTTTAAAACAGAGCGGTTTATGCACTACATCTCGAAAAAAATTGTACTGCATAAAAAAGCTGCATGACGGCTGAGTTGAGCTTAATGGCGCATGATATTCTCCATCAGAAAGAAAGAAACTACCGCCTATATGTTACCAGTGCAGCTGTAAAAAGCACTTTCAAAAACCGGGTGCGCCATAAATAAGTTAAAAATTTAAAAATTCAGTAAAAATGAACAACTGATGGTAAAAAATTGCTGTTTGCACGAATGGGATTAGAGGTAGAACGATTTTTTTAACAACAAAAAAAGTTGTGTTTCAAAAAAATTGCGATAGATGGCGCTGACATCCATAATATGAAGCAGATTTATGCAAATCAGGCTGTTAATAAAACACCTCGATATACACATATTCTTCAATCGAAGTCAGCAATATGGCTTCGTTACCAGATTAAGCGTTCTTTGTTAAGCTAATTTACAAGAACAGGGAATCAGTAACCGTGGCATTGTGAAAACTCTGAATCAAGACGAGAAAAGGGCCCGTTTCATGCTGCGATGCTGAAGCTTGTCAGATACTTTGAAGAAACTGGTCTTTCACTATTTGCCTAATTAGCATACATCTACTTCATATTAAGCATGCCAGCGCCATCTATTGGCAATTTTTAACCACATTTTTTTGTTATTAAAAAAATCCGAACTCCCTCTAATCCCATTCGTGCAAACTGCAACTTTGTATTATCATTTGTTTCTTCTTAATGAATTTTTAAAGTTTTAAAGAATTTATGGCGCACCCGGTATATACATGAGAATTTGAGTGAAGCATTTTTAATCGTCCTGTACTGTAATACAATTAATTTCTCCTTTAGCGAAATTTCCTTGATCAAAAGAGTAGCATTGTACTCTTTGGTAAACAGTCAACCCTTCTTGATAAAATTATTATTTTTTAATTATTTTTCCGTATAAATATTTTATTGGGCAAATTTTTACTTGGGCATATTTCAAGATAAATAAAGTGCAAACAGCACTAAAATTGACTGTTTGAAACTCATAATTATCACTTACTTTTTTTCCCAAATGATGCTAGCAATCATACATTAACTATTTAATAACCTGTCAAGTTTCCGAAAGCATAGACATAACAAATTTGTTTTTCTCTTTTATCGCACAGAGAAATAAATCAACCATGATGTTAATATTTCGAATTGAAGTAGATGGAGTAATTAATCTACTTAATTATCATTTCCTAACTTCTTTCCTACGTGGAAATCAATGTTAAAAGATCCTATCAATATAATATTTATATGGTTTTATTTGAAAGGAATCAACTTGTAACTAGGCTATTTTATTTACTTTATAATGTAAAACTGTAAAAACATTATTTATTCTTGTAAACATTTACTCAGAATAATATATTTTTGTTATATTTAGAATGTATTCAGAATTTTAAATAGTACATATAATAAATAACTCTAACGTTAATATTAAAAAATCGGAAATAAACGAGTATATAATTTTTTTTATTAATATTAATTATATATGTGAAATATTATTTTTTAATATTAAATTACTCAACATAATATTTTTTATATAGAACACTATCCAACGTAATGGCGATTTGAATATTAAATTCATTATCATCATCAACAACAACCGTTTTCAATACATTGCTGGATGTAGATTTCTCCCAAATTTTTCATGTTTCATGTCTTGTGCTTTGGTCATGCGTTTAACTCCAGCCATTTATTTTTAATTTGTCGCTTCTGCTTACAAGAGATCGTCTATTCGGTAGTTTTACATTTCTAGAGTTCCAGTATACTTCTTCCCCATCTATTGACTTGTCTTCTTCTAATGCGCCCAGCTCATTTTCAATGTAATTGTTTAGTTATCCCAATTGATGTCAAAAACTTTCGTCTGACTTCTTATTCAGATTTTTATTTTACTGTCTCTTCTAGTTACGCCTAGTATACATCTTTCCATATTTCGCTACGTTGTCTGTGATCTTTGCACCATTTGTTTCGCTAGCGTCCATGTTTTACCACTTCATATGAGAGTGCATGCAAAACACATTAATAAAATACTATTATTTTCAAATAAATGGGCATGTTTCTCTTCAGAATAATGTTGTTCTCCCCAAAAGCGCACTACATACATATATTTTTCTGCTGATTTCATTCATGATGCTGTTGTCGGATATTATTTCTTGTTTAATGTACAGATACACTTTATAGCTAAAAGTCACAGTAAACTTTCAATTTTAGATGTTTTGTCGAATAGCTAGGCAAACATATTCTTTTGAAACATCAGGAATGTAAATAATATGTTTGACTTCATATTTTTTAGAGACCGTTTAACAAAGAAGGCATTTAGAGGACCAACAACAAATTGAATAAAACAAATATTAGTTTTAATCAACCTGTAAAATAAAATGCTTGAAATTAACTGTAGGCGTAGCACATAACTATATGGATTTTGTACAACATATGTGTTTATTTGTGTAAAAATAGCATGTACATTCATGGAAATAAAAAAGTTTCTTTAAAAAAAATAAAGCAATTGTCTGTTTTTTTTTTACTTTCTTCTATCTTTACAAGAAGAAAGTATTGGATTCATGAAAATTTTCGACTTCCGGTTTTTGACGGATTTATACGTTTTAGAAGCTCCTGAACACGATTTGACTATTTTTAGAAAATGTCTGTCTGTGATTTGAAATTTTGTGGGTGCTCTATCTCAAGAACTAATGCTTGGAATTTAATAAAACTTTAGATTCAGTTAGTCCCTGATATAAATTGGTGCTGATTAGTTTTTGGTAAAAATCTCCCGGCAGGTGGCGCTGCTATGCAGCATTTTTTGCGATTTTCGCAATAGCTCTATCTCAAGAACTAATGCTCGGAATTAAATAAAACTTTAGATTCAGTTAGTCCCTGATATAAATTGGTGCTGATTAGTTTTTGGTAAAAATCGCCCAGCAGGTGCCGCTGCTATGCAGCATTTTGCAGGATTTACACGATTTTAACGATAGTCCTATCTCAAGAAATATTGCATGGAATTTAATCAAACTTGAGTTTCAGTTAGACCTTAATATAAATTGGTGCTGATTCTTTTTAGTGTATGCGAAACCTGTGTGAGATAGAAGAAAGTTTTGGGATTGACACATCCGACTAGTTTTTACAACATGCAGGTTTTTCAATCAAATTCAACGCCACTTTCAGAAAACTTGAAAAAGTACATTAGAAACAATATACTGCGATAGAAATAAAAATATGTTATAATATTTAATAACATATGACTATCTGTATAAAATAATTTTTAACTTCGCATGCTTGAGTATTTTTTTCGCATAATTCAGAAGTCAGCTATATAGGACAACTCATATAAAAGAAACAGCGGAATTTAGCAAAAATCCCGAAAAATATCAGCGGTTGAATGAGATGAATTTAATTTGTTTTCTAAAAGTAGCTGGGTAATAATGAATTTTCCACATTGTCATTTCTTATTAAGTAACTTTCCAGCAAAGGAGTTTATATTTGATGTATATCCATCCGTTGATAGGAACGAATGATTCGATTTCCACACTTTTTTTCGGTTGGAATGGTTTTATTCTCATGATTCTTCCAAGGAGAACTAAATCATCGAAAATAAAACAAAAATGACAATTTGTGAATAATTCCTTAACATCAAGCTTTTTTAGACTGGAACTGAAATTCATATGAATGCTATAAAGCTGATACCTTTCTGAATTTGCACGATATTCAACTGGAGTTTTTATATAAGTTGCCCTATATAGTTAACTACAAAATTATTAAAAAAATATATATCGATCGAGATTGCACAGTTAAAAATAATTTCATACAAATACTCATATGTCATTAAAATTAAAACATTTATATTCCAATGTAGAATGTTGTTTTTACTAACATTTTATCAAGTTTCCTAAAAGAGGCGGTAAATTTGGTTGAAAATCCTGCGTGCTATATAAAAAAAAAGGTTACATGAATTTTTTAAATAAATCTATATATCCATGAATATTCTTACACAAATGTTGTAAAAGAACCACATTGTCATAGACTATACAGCCACAGATAATATTTTTTTAGAATTTTTGTTCGTCCCCTAATCCTCCTTGTAATCAAACTTTCTCTGGAAAATATAAGGTCAAACATGTTCTTTATATAACCAAATTTCCCAAAGAATTCGTCAAAATATTTCCCTAGATTTTGAAAAAACATCTAAAAATGAAAATGCCAGGTGATGTTTGGCCATGTAATGTAACTCTGCACTTGTTTAAACTCAGTGTTTGTCTCGGCAATCTTCTCTTTTAGTGCAAACAAATTTAACATCATCTTTTAAATTTCATTTTATCTGACGTTAATGTTGAATTCTGCCAAATAATCTAATATCTCTTCCAATTCTCCAGGATTGTTACTGAAATTTAAAATATCGTCAGCAGACCGTGGATGGGTCATGAGTACCCCGTTTATTATAATCTCTTTGTTTTGCCAATTTAGTTTATTTGCAAATACATTATCAACGATAGTTATAAAGAGTTTAGGCGAAATAGTATTTCCTCGTTTAACTGCTTTTCAAAGCTTGATCATTGGTTTTATTCTGTCAAAATGGAAGGTTGCTGTAACTTGCCTGTAAATCTTTATAATAATGATCTAAGTCTTGTCTATACTGAGTACAAATATTAATTGTTATTTTCCTTAGACAGATAATACAAACGTTTGTAATATCAATGTGAATCATATATGATTGAAATATCACTAAAATATTGGGAAATGCATAATGCATCAATTAGACAATTTTTTCAATAAAAAATGATTTCATAAAATTTCATTCTAATTCCCTAAATCCCAAATCTCTCTAAAATGCTCATTTGTTGTACATGATTTGCTAAAATTATTCTGGGTTTTGCGATCTAAAATTAAGAATAATCAAAAGAAACACAAAAAGTAAATAACATTGTAGTTGACATTTGAGCTCATAATTAACCCCTAAAATATTTTCAAATGATGTTAGCAATCGTACATTAAGTATTTAACAACCTGTCCAGTTTACGTAAGCATAAAGATATAACAAATTAGTTTCTCTCTTTTATGGCACAGCGAAATAAATGTACCGAGATGTTTACATTTTAAATTAAAGTAGATAGAGATAATGTATCTACTTAATCATAATTTTTTAACTTCTTTCATTCGCGGAAATGAATGTTAAAGAGGCTTTATAAATAACTTTTACATTGTATTTTTTTTATAAAATATCAGGACCAAACTGAGATATTCTTTATTTGTTTTAATTTATCAGTAGATTTCGAAATGATACATTATTTGTTTATTGACCACTTTTTGTATTTTGTAAGCTATACATTTCTTTATTTATTATTGAAAAATTAAAACAATAAGTAATAAAATGTATTTCTTTAATTAAGGCTAGTTTTAGTTGTGGAACATTATTGATTGAATATAAAACTACTCAAGTGAAATTATCTTTACACGTAGAGTATCAGATAGTTTAATAACAGTTTTAATCATGCATTAAAATACCGAAAAATATGAACATTCCTTTTTTATTTAATTTTTTTATTTAATTTTTTAATTTGATTTTTTAATTTAATTTTTTAATTTAAATTTTTTATCCAAAATGCAGTGAACGGTATAAAAACCCTAATTTTAAATTACGCACATTCAGTTTATGTTGTATATCTTTAAAAAATTCGATTATACGATGTAAAATTATGAATATTTTAAAATAAACAAAATATAAATAACATTGATATTGACAGTTATAAGTTCATAATAATTACCAAATTTTTTTGGAAATGCCGATAGCAATCATACGTTAAGTATTTAACAACCTGTCAAGTTTACGTAAGCATAAAGGACATAACAAATTTATTTTTCTCTTTTATCGCACAGCGAAATAAATCAACCGAGATGTTCATATTTCAAATTTAAGTAGATGGAGATAATTAATCCACTTAATCATCATTTCCTAACTTCTTTCATGCGCGGAAATGAATGTTAAAGATGCTGTTAATGCAACTTTTACTTGCTTACATAAAAAGAATCAAAACGAAAGTAGGGTATTTTACTTATTTTCTAATTTAAAACTGGTTTTAGAAGTAAAGAATTAAGCATTATTTACTATAAAATTAGACACTGTGTAATATTTTTTATATAGTTGTTTATATATGAACATAAATTATGCACGCTCGGTTTATCTTAAATATTTTTCGATTATATAATGTAAAATTAAGAATATTTTAAAAGAAACAAAATGCAAATAACATTGAAATTGACAGTTATAAGTTCAAAATAATTACCTAAAATTTTTAGAAACGGCGATAGCAATCATACATTTAGTATTTAACAACCTGTCAAGTTTACGTAAGCATAAAGGACCTAACAAATTTATTTTTCTCTTTTATCGCACAGCGAAATAAATCAACCGAGATGTTCATATTTCAAATTGAAGTAGACGGAGATAATTAATCCACTTAATCATCATTTCCTAACTTCTTTCATGCGCGGAAATGAATGTTAAAGATGCTGTTAATGTAACTTTTACTTGCTTACTTGAAAAGAATCTAAAAGAAACTAGGACATTTTATTTGTTTTCTAATTTAAAACTGATTTTAGAAGTAAAGCATTAAGCATTATTTACTATAAAATTATACACTGGGTAACAATTCTTATATAGTTGTTTATATAGTTATATTGTTTAATATATAAATATAAATTACGCACGCTCGGTTTATAAAGAATATCTTAAACATTATTCGATTATATAATGTAAAATTAAGAATATTTTAAAAGAAACAAAATGCAAATAACATTGGAATTGACAGTTATAAGTTCAAAATAATTACCTAACATTTTTAGAAATGGCGATAGCAATCATACATTTAGAATTTAACAACCTGTCAAGTTTACGTAAGCATAAAGTACATAACAAATTTATTTTTCGTTTTTATCGCACTGCGAAATAAATCAACCGAGATGTTCATATTTCAGATTGAAGTAGACGAAGATAATTAATCCACTTAATCATCATTTCCTAACTTCTTTCATGCGCGGAAATGAATCTTAAAGACGCTGTTAATGTAACTTTTACTTGCTTATTTGAAAAGAATCTAAAAGAAACTAGGACATTTTGTTTGTTTTTTTATTTAAAAGTTGTTCTAGAAGTAAAGCAATACGTACTATAAAATTATACCCTATGTGATATTTTTATATAATTGTTTATATATATTGTTTTGAATATAATACATTAACATACCGGAAAACATAAGTAAATATATATTGTTTTAATTTCAAATATTCTTTAAAAATGCAGTAAACTCAATGAAATATGTAAACATTAATCACGCTCAATGAGTTTTTGATGTATATCTTAAACATTTGATTATTATATGAAAAACATTTAAGAATATTTTAAAAGAAACAAAATGTAAGTAACTTTGTAATTGACAGTTATAAGTTCAAAATAATTACCTAACATTTTTAGAAATGGCGATAGAAATCATACATTATGTTTTTAACAACCTGTCAAGTTTACGTAAGCATACATATACACATAACAAATTTATTTTTCGCTTTTATCGCACTGCGAAATAAATCAACAGAGATGTTCATATTTCAGATTGGAGAAGAGGGAGATAATTAATCTACTAATCATCATTTCCTAACTTATTTCATGCGCGGAAATGAATGTTAAAGATGCTGTTAATGTAACTTTTACTTGCTTATTTAAAAAGAACCTAAACGAAACTAGGTTATTTTATTTGTTATTTAATTTAAAATTTGTTTTACAAGTAAAGCAATACTTACTATTAAATTATTCAGAATTTCATATTTTGTTTATATTTAGATGTCAACCAAATGTAATGTCGATTTAAATTTTTTAGGCTTAAAAATAAACACTGAAGTATTGTGAAATCCAAAATTTAAATATATTTTTCTGGTTTTACTGGTTTTAAATTTTCATAAAATAAGCAGGATGCAATAAAATCTCTGACATATTTTAAAATATACTTTAAAATCAAGTACATAGCGTAAGAGTTGACGGTTCAGACTAAAATTATTTTAATGATTTCAAGTTTTGTTTAAACAAATAAATTTAGATCCAAATTTCGCCTTTAAATGGCGGTATACACTAAAATATTTATTTAATTATTTTTCAAAATATCAAGTCAAGAAATTACGGAGTTTTATATTTGTATGCGTATGTGGGGTTTGGGGGGAGGGGGGGGGCTGTTCGCTATAACGGTTGCATCAGAAAAATGTATACATACGCTGTTTAACGGATCACAGTTTGTAATTTTACTTTCTTTTCAAATTGTAATTTATTGCAAATAATGAGCGGACGACAAAGATTAACTTTTGAAAAAGGAAAATTTATTTTAAAATACTATTGTAAATGTAGCGGACGTACAAAAACAATATCGCAGGGTTTTTCAGGCAGATCCACTTTAGCGACTTACAATTCCTCGTATAAAATATTAGTTTGAAACAAATGGATGTTCATACACAGCGTTCCGGAACCGAAATAGATGAAGAATTCGCCACAACACCAAATGAAATGTTTGTTGAAGTTTGTGAATAATTAGCCAGCTTTATAAGTAGTGTATTGATCAGAACGATAATAATTTTGAACATCTGCGGTAGGAGAAAAAGTTATAGATTTTATGTAGAATATTCTGTAATTTAAATATTAATAATATGTGAATAAAAACTGGAATTATAATCATTCAAACTTTGTATACATTTTTATGACGCACCCTGTATATTTAAAAATATTCTTCCCAACCAGTTCAACCGAGATGGAAATTGATATTTAAATGTTGTACACTGAGAAAAATGACACTTTCAAATCTGAGTAAATCGATGTTTTCATTGTGTTATGAAACTTTTTGTTTCAAATATAACGACCCAATGATTTCAATTCTGAAATACCAGAAATACTCAGAATATTGAAACATGTGTATACTTTTGAGTATGCCCAGCACATAGAGGTCAGTTCATACTCATTTTTGAAACATGGACATAATCAAAAATGATTAGGATCAGTTCAAACTCATTTTTGAAACATAGAAATACTCAAAAATGAGCACATAGAAGTTAGTTCAAGCTCATTTTTGAAACATGGACATACTCAAATATGAGCACATAGTGTTTTATTCTTGAGTGTATACATGTTTTCAGAAATGAGTATATACATGTTTCAAACTTGAGTAATTTTGATTCGGAGACATTTTGAGTATATGCGACATACTCATATTTGAGTATTTTTAGCTCAGTTTTGCAAATGTCGTTTTTAGAGTGTAGTCCGGGAGGCAGTGTCACACTTTTGCAACCAAATTTAGCTTAGATGATATTATTATATATGATAGATTAGATGGTACAGAAAACAAAACAGCTAGTCAGATGGCGCACCAGCGATGGGTAAGGGGCTTGCATCAACAACATCGCACAGATCGTTGCAATATAAAATGAATGGCGATCCGATTATTGATGTTACCTAAAGCGGTGGTCAACAATTATCGGGAAGACATTCATTTCATAATTCAGAGGACTGTTTGATGTTGCTATGGCCACACCCCGGTTGGTATGCCAGCTGACTGTCAGTTTTGTTTTCTGTACCATCTAGTCTATGATATAATCCTTTACCAATACGATTGACACTAAAATTGACTGCAAAATTGTGACGCTACTTATCAGTCTGTTATTGTTTGAATATGATTCGAGTTAGAAGAGGCACAGGTTAAGTAGGACAGTGCATTTACTATATTTTTTTTATGAATTTTCTTAGATATAGCGTCATTTACAGACAAGATTTGGAACAATATATTTGATTAAACTTTTCAAAATGAAAATACATTTTAGTGCAAAACGTTTTCTCGTCGGCCAATTACGTTACATTTGAAATGTGGTACTACCGGTAAATTTTGGTACTACCTGTAAATTTAATGACATAATTTCACCATGAAAAGATATTTTAGTGCAAAATGTTTTCTCGTCGGCCAATTACGTTAATCAGTAAATATGCCACAGAATTTTGACATTACCTTTACATTTAATGGAAAAATTTCACAAACAAATATTAATTGATTTTTTAAATATATTTGCGCTGTGAATAGATTTTAAATTCAAAGAATTACTCATTTTATAAATAAGTTTAATTAGGAAAAGAAAAACATTATATAAAATCTAAACAGGTACACTTAAAAAAAGAGAGAGTGAGAAAGATGCTTCTGAATCTTGTAAACTTTTACAACATATATGACAAAACATCTTTCGAGTTAGCCACGATTTTAAAAGGTGTTCCTTTATCTTCAAACACCTTGAAGACCGACGTATTTCCGAGATTTAAAGAAGCATTTAGGAAACAAAAGTTTATTTTGCTGCCCATTAAAAAAAGGGAAACGTTTCTGAATAGATTTTACAATGTACACTGTTAAATATTTGCAGCAAACTGTCCAGTCAATTGACCGTTTTTACAGAAAATGGTTACATAACCGTAATTTAACTCTATTCTGACCATATAATTGCCCTATGTTGTTCGGAATAGAGTTAAATTACGGTTATGTATGCGTTTTCTATATAAATGGTCGAATGACTGGATAGTTTGCTGCAAATTTTAGTGTAGTAGTTAATCAGTGTAGTAGTTAATCAATATTCTCAACACGAAATATCGGTTGTTGTGATGCTATCAATTCTTAAATAAACATTTTCTGCTGCGTGAAAGAAAGTAGCCATGCTAGTGTAATAAAATAATGTTAATTATTTATATTAACGTTAATTCGGTCAATTTAGCATGATTGTCAGTTGAACATGGTTGTTGAACATGAAAATACTTACTTGCAAATTGACAGCATCCGAAAAACAGATATTTCGCATTGAGAAAAACTGATGAATGCACCGTTAAAACTACTCGCAAACGTTTCGGTTTCTCCTTTTATAGCTTCGGAAACAAAAGAAACTTTTGATTCAGAAATGTTTCTTTAAATATCAGAAATCTATTAATTTTAAAAGTCTGTATAAAAGTGGTATAAAAAATATCCCACCTCACTTCAAAGAGTTAAGATAAAGAAAAAATATCAAGTAAAATCTATAGAGGTACCTAATTTACCTGCACCAGTGTTTTCGGAGACGTGTAGTCCTGAGCTCTGTTGACTACTTCCCACAAGTGTTTCTTCGCTGCTCATGTTGATCACTTTTGAGAGTGTGGCTGTGCACTTTAGCCTCATTTCCTCCCGCAGGAAGTGGTGTGTACGGACGGTAAATCGAAGGCCGAGAACCGCCGTTGTCTGGCCGTCCGGATGCCGAATGGGGTGATACCTGACGAGGAATTCAGGTCGGACCTAGAAACAAAGAATATATTTAAATTTCAGAAACTTTGTTTTTGCAAATTTTTTAACTTTTAATGTTTATATATCTGACAAAAAAATCATTCTGGGTAAGGCAGAAACCGTATTTACAAATGTATAATGCAAACTCCTTTTTTCCGTTTGTGAAAAAGGAAAACAAAGTGGGTACTTTTCGTTATAGAGACACCCGAGGAAGAATCGACAATCGATCCAGTTTTATCGCCAAATCATAAAGCATATATGACATTATAATAATATATGATGTATATAACATTTTGTGACGCATATGGACCAGTTATATTCATATATAACGCTGATAACTTTAAATAAGGCAAATTCCATATTTAATTATATATAACATACTATTCCTTTTTTGGTTGTGAATAACGGAAAAAATGTGTCACATGTACAATGCATGACATACTCGTAATATTTTACCGGCAAAAAATTCTGTAAAAAACATGTATCACAAAAAAGAAACTCGAAAAAATTCGTTCTGGGTAAAGAAAATATCGTATTTACTAATGTATAACGCTTACTCCGTTTGTTTCGTTTGGGAAAAGCGAACAAATATGTGTCTCATGCATAATTCGCACCTTAGTATTTTATCGTCAGAAATTCCAAGAATTTGAAAAGCGTTCTTTGAACATCTTGATTTATATAACAGAAACTTGAACGTAGATTTGTGTATTTACTCGTGTTCTTACCATACCATAGAACACTTACGGTTTCTGCAATATATACTGTTTTGACATTAGAAACTCTGTTTAAAAATATTTAGCTACATCAGAAACATAATACACTATTAGTAATTACTTGAAATTGTTAAAAAATGGTTTCCGAGAGTAAGGAATTACAACTGGAAAGGGGGCGACTGTTCCACCACTGCTTTCATACTTCAAGATTCACAGTATGTTAAAACCACCGGAATCACAGCTAGTTCACAGAAAATTGGATACTGGCGAGAGTTGAATCCGATTATGGAGGAAAGAGGACTAAAACAGAAAATGTCTCCATCTTAGAAGTGGTCATTTAGTGACCTAAGTGAAAAACAAGCGTGGTTTCTAATCGTTTTCGGAGATATCTCGTGTATAACATGCACCCTGCTTTCAAACCCTAAATTTTTTTGGAGGACAAATGCTCTAGTAAATACAGTATTAAATTTGATTGTATTGTCTTCCATTTATGTATTTTTTTTTCAAAGACGTAATGTAAGACAATGTGTTCATGAATTAATAGATTTCTGAATTTATGAAATTTTCCACTGTAACAGAGATGAAAACGAAAATTTCAACAAAATGTAACTTTAGTTAAGATTTCATCTCGATTTGTTGTTATTATTTTTATTATTGTTAATATTATTGTTACTATTATTATTATTATTATTATTATTATTATTATTATTTGCTTAATTTAAAATTTAAGTATATTTGTCTCAATATGAATGCAAAGTATTTCAAAATTCTGAGCATAAAATTTGAGGAGTGATAGGAAAATCGGTATGAACCATTTTCATATGGGAAACCGTAAACGCTATTGCCAGAAGATAAAAACAACACGGATGTATTAATTTCATAATACTAAATGAAGCGAAATATAACAGTACAACAACTAGTAGATACAATATACAAGAATTGTTCAAATTTCATACAAATCATTATACCTGACAGGTATTGTCAGACATTTGCATGGCCTAATTAACCTCTGAAGTTAAAGGAAGCATAATGCAATTTTCGGGGGCCCTTTTATTTGAAGAAAATTTACTAAATTCTTCAGACACCGGAAACTCTTTAGACTTATAAATATAACTCCCAGGAGTATATTCGCAGAATTCACATTTCATTAAACAGTTTTCTGTATGCTTCAAGGATAAAAAAAAAGAGTCTGCAGAATGCTGTATTTGGTAGGCTATGTAGTTATTGTACGTTCAGTTACCTGGGCCGTTTTTAAACAGGACATCAGAGTGCCATATGTTTGGTTAACAGCATATTGTTTTTGTTCCAATTTCTCACTCAAGTAATAGAAGCAGTACGGAATAGTGTAGATTTCCCCTTGTATTAGTCAAACATTCTCAAAAAAAGAAACTTTGAAAAATCAATATATATAAATACAAATTGGGAATTGGGCGTCCCATTTTTTAAAATCATTTTGAGGTGCTTCTTAAATTTTAGAATTCCGTGCCTTTTTGCTAATTAGTCCCTGGACTATTGCAAAGATACGTAGAATTTGCAGTTATTACCTGAGACTATGTTTATTCTTGCCATGAGATTCAGATCAGTCGCAGCGTGCGTTTTGTACACAATTGTCTTGAAGATCCACCACAAAAAAGAATGGATGCTAGGCAAATAAAGTGAATACGTTTGATTCATGTATCGAATATATCACCGTAAATACAAACGCTTGCCATTTTAGTACGTAGATTGACTGTGGTAATTATATTTTATACTTTTTTTCGAAAACATTTCCGGTTACGTTAGAAATCCGTTATACGCAGGTTCCATTTTCATAGATTTTGCACTATAAAAATAAAACTATAATGTAGATATTGTTCAAAATATAATGAAATTAAAATTGTGTTAATTAAATTGTGTTAAACTAAAATACTTCATAGTGTAAAGAATATGATAGAGATTATTGTCTTTTATTTTAAATTTATTGTAAAATGAAATTTTTCGTTTAATAAAAAACTAGAGTCTCCAATATCAAAATACATCCATCCAATAAAATATTTTCAAGGTATTGGTTTATTCCGTGTATAATTGTGGTAACAAATGATTAGAAGAATAAAATACATCTTAATTTACTCACTAAAACTACAAAATTATGATACAGTGAAATGCATTGATGCTCAGACATGGTTTACAAATCGATTTGATTATTTTGAGCTAAATGTATATAGTTAAGGCACCCAAAAATCATAGAATCTGGGCAGATGTCCAAATGTTTAACTTCATGTGAAGTAAAGGGGACGTAGATTGTGTGATCGCAACTGAAAGTTTGTCCACTCCCATTCCATGTTTCCATGTAAAATCGTGACCGCTGATAACTTTAGCTCATGCCACTGCAGTATTTCTATTTAGAGAATCAATGTATATTATTCTGATACAAGTACCTACAGAACCATTTCATTTTGTAATTCTTTGGGCAAATACAAATAATTGCTCTTCTAGAAACATGTTAAAATTGCGTATTAGGAAATAAAACATTCTTGTACATCCAAAAAAGGTATTCTATACATCTAAAAGGTGAAGTTTTACTTTAAATGTTGAATACTATTTTAATATGTTGCAGTGCAAAATAATACTCTTTCTGTGAACAATATTTTTAGAAATTTTGTCTTTTTAATATTTTATTTTTAATTTTTAATTTTTTAATTTAACAAATTAATTTCCAGTACACTGAGGATTACGTGTACAGATACCCAAAATTGATTAGAAACCTTTTAGTAATAAACTTTTTAATAAGTGGGATGTAAAAATTGGCAATAGAATGTGTTAAATGATAACTATACACTGTAAAAAAAAAATTCCTTTGATTTTCAGTACAATTTTCTTATTTTTTACGGCTTTTTTCGAAGAAAGTGATTTCATTATCGTGTCAAAGTATTGATTTGAGAATATGTTTGACAATTAATACTATGTCTTCATTTTCTCTAAAATTGTGCGATTTATTTTTGTTATTAGATTGAAAAAGAAAAATTCCGTAAAAATCCGAAAATTGTACTGGCAAATTAAGAAAACAATTTAAAAACAATTTCCGTATTTTCCGAAGAAAGTGATTTCGTGAATGTGTCGGAAAGTATTGGCTTGAGAATATGTTTAACAATTAATACTAAGTTTTCATTTTATCTAAAATTGTGGGAATTATTTTTGTCATTACACTGCAAAAGAAAAATTTTGTAAAAATCTGAAAATCGTACTGGCAAATTAACGAAATTCATTTGAGTGCACAAATATAAAATAAATATCAGAGCCTTGGGTAAAACGACAAATTAATTAGACTTTTAGCCCTATTATCTGTCCAGGATATTCTTAAAGCCATATTCTCTAATTTCTGAGACATTCAAGAAATCATTTCATCGAAAGAAAACAAAAATCCGTAAAAATACGGAAATTGTATTGGAAATCAACGGATTTTTCTTTTTACAGTATATATACAATTTTTGATGAGAAATTCCTGAATATATCGTTTTTCTTATAACTTCATATAAACTCTCAATTTTGTAATAATCTCGCTTGTCATAACACAGAGTGCACAAAAACTTTCTTTACACATCTAAAAATTCATAAACAAAATACAAATAAAGATACGCATATAATATTTTGCATTACTAAAGAGCGTCATAGAGGCGTCCAAGATACACAGATCTCTACTTATGACACATTTGGTGTACATTGAAGAGCCAAAAGTCATGAGATATCAATATGCAAATATCCAGATGACAGTAACATCGCGTAAGCAATGTATAAATGGGAAGTGTGTTATCAGGACTTTCATTTGTACTCAAGTGATTCATGTGAAAAGGTTTCTGATGTGATTATGGACAAGCGACGAAAATTAACAGACTTTGAAGGCGGAATGCTAGTTGGAGGCCCCATGCACGCATAGGGCATTCCATTTCGGAAATTGTTAGGGAATTCAACATTCCTCGATGCCACGATGTCAAGAGTGTGCCGAGAATATCTAATTTCAGGCATTACCTCCCACAGTGGTTAAGAGCAGTGGCCGACTGCGACTACTTAATGACCAAGACCAGCGACATAAGAGTATAGTAATCAGTGTGAACAGACATACAACACTGCGTCAAATGACAGCAACAATCAATGTGGGACGTACGAAAGACGTGTCCGTGAGGCGAAATTTCACATTGTTGGAATATGGCAGTAGATAGTGGACTCGAGTATCTTTACTAATAACACGCCACTGGCTGTAGCAGCTCTGCTGTGCTCATGAACATATCGGTTGGACCCTAAAGGACTAGGAAAACGTTGCTTGATCAGATGAGTCACGATTCCACTTGGTCAGATCTGATGGTAGGGTACGAGTATGGTACAGAACCCATGAGGACATGAACCCAAGTTGTCAACAATGCACTGTGTAAGTTGGTGATGACTCCAAAATGGTGTGGGCAGTTTTTACAAGGAATGAACTGGGTCCTCTTATCAAACTGAACCAAACATTTACTGGAAATGGTTATGTTCAGCTACTTGGAGACCATTTGGAGCCATTCATGGACTTCATGTACCCAAATAACGATGGGATTTTCCCACTATGACAATGTGCCATGGCACCTGGCCAGAATTGTTTGCGATTGGTTTGCGGAACATTCTGGACAATTTCAGGGAATGATTTGGTCACCTTGATCCCCAGAAACGAATGCCATCGAACATGTATGGGACATGATTCATGAGTCATTTCGTGCACAAAACCCTGCTCCAGCAATAGTTTCACAATTATGGACGGCTGTACACACAGACTGCAGGAGTCCATGAATCAATCCCACGTTGAGTTGTTGCACTTATCGTACAAAAGGAGGTCTCACATAATATTCGGAGGTATACCATTACTTTACCACTTCAGTGTATATTTTATGGGATATATATTTTTTACCCATTCTTTATATTGACAAACGGAAATTCAAGATACTGCAGCCATTGAGACTACCGGCACTGGATGATAATTTTTTATATATTCTATGTGTTTCGTGCGACTAATGGTGTGAACATACTGAATTGAATAATAAGCGGTGAATTTTTATCCTGTTTTTCTAAGCGTAAACCGACAGAGTGAAAATGTCCAAGTCGGGAATTGAACCCGAACCCTTAGAATAGCGCTCCAATGCGTTAGCTTTGAGCTATGAGGACGATACTCAGCCTGGCATCTCTCACTTATCACTATAATAAAACCGTAAGTCATGTGACTGTCATCAACAGTTCGGAATGTCCGTTTCACTTTTTCATATGCCAGGCGGCCATTTTTATTAAAAATTATTTTTTCGAATAAAACTTCATAAATGTGACATTTTTAGAAAGATCGTTCAAAATAAATTAATATTTGAGAGATGACTTACGTTCAATTATGTATGTATTCTCCAAAAACTTCAGTTGAATTTAGCTTCGCAGTTCAAATTCTCTATCCATGAAAGTAAACAAAAAAAAAGATTCATTCGTCGTGAAGGTTTAAAATATTAAACCATTAAACCATGGAGATAATCGTTCGTAAAGTTAGTTTTCCATGAAAGATTTTTTGGAGCGCTGCCTGGTGTCAAAAAAATAATTCGTACCAGTGACACAATCAAAGTTTACCATAATTATGTGCTATACAACTCAACTTCATTCTTTATCTTTTCTTGATGTAAGCTGAATGTAAACAAATACAACTCATGTAATGATATTTAATGAATCAAATTTCGAAACAAATTGTCAGTTAATTTGGTATTTATGTATTATACGTGAAAGGAAGAGAGACCACCAAAAATGATTGTTAATCACCAATCATATTTACCATTATTAATGACCAATCGCTTTCAAAACAGTAATTTAATATACATTTACAAAATACATAACATCATTAAGTACTTTTGTGTTATTTGGGCGCAAATCTCGCCAATAGAATTTTTAAAATCGCCAATACCAGCTTTTATTTTTCGCGTGTGCAAATTAGAAACGATACTTTTATTTTGAAATCAAATGTTCTGATGGAACAGCTGTCGTAGACGCACCGGGGCACTATATTAACTATAGATTTGCAATATAGAGAGAAAAAACGGGTTGCTGTAATTAGAATTATAGGCGGTAATGTTGGTGTGACATATTTACGTGATTATCAAAACTGGCTTCCAAAAGTTCAATGTTTCACCAAACCATACTCGAAAATTACGTGTTATAATATGCACTCCGATTATGTCACATTATTCAAGACGTTTTAAATGAGAATAATGATAGATTTTCTTCTTGATTCTCCCGTAATCAAGTCTACAGCCAAAGTTAGCGAGAAACAAACAAAAAAAAAATATTGGCAACAATATGGTTTAGTGTAAATGGTGGATATCATTAAAGACTTTCACAAAATAGACTTCATTGCACCAAATCGTATTAACTAAAATACGCCATTTGGCAATGGATCCAATTACGGAAAAATACTTAATATGTTTAAGAATCTCCTCATTAGCAAGCATATTGCAACTGATAAGCAAACGGATATGAAGCATAAATGCTTAAGTTGGTTAAGCTGTTTTTGTCAAGAAAGAAGAAATACATAACAACAAAAAATATGCGAAATGCTACCATGATCGAAAAAGTTTTTGATTTGTCTATTAGAATCTTCCGGTTTGGCGAAGGATTACGGAAAAAAATAAATTATGAATAAAAGTAACGTGTTACAGTGCTTAACATACATTTAAAGGAGACCAAACTGGTCGCCAGTGACGGCTAGTATATGTCATATTTAATTAATCTTCTCATTTTCAAATTTAAAAACAATAATTACTTTAATGAGTACAAAAAAGACGCAAGTCACCCATTTTACTTTTAAATGATTTTCCAAAAGTGTAAAGGTAATTTTCGGATATCTTGTACTACTATATTTAACAACAGAAGTAAAAATAATTTGAATTACTAAAATAAAAGTGTGTAGATAATAGTGTAGTAATAGTGTAGAAGTAATTAAAAATATTATGACACATTAAATGCTTATTTTGTCTGTTAAGTAATGATTTCTTAAAAGTGTAAAGAAAATTTTTGGATACTCCGTACACCTATTTTCAATACCAGAATTAAGAACAAATTTCAATTTGTAAAAAAAAAAAAATTATTAATTGCATAGAATTTAATTCAAATATTATGCTTAAATATAAAATTAACTGCTTAGTTTGTCTGTTATGTCATGATTTTCTAAAAATTGCAAAGCCAATTCCCGATACTAGATACTATATTTAATACCAGAAGTAAAAATATATTTGAATTACTAAAGTAAAAATTATTAATAGTATAGAAATAATTAAAGATATTATGCTAATTTAAATATTTTATTTTTCTGTTATGTAATGATTTTCTAACAGTGTAAATACAAATTTTGGATACCTCGTACTACTATAGTTATTAAGTGAGACTGAATTTGGATTACTAAAATAAAAATTTCTAAGGAATTAAATAAAAAACAGTGAACCCGTCTAATATTTTTAACCAATATCTAATATTTTTTAGATAAAAGTTTAAACTTCTAAAAAAATTAAGGATTTAAGATATATGCAAAAAGAATTAATCAAGCCAGAATATCATCTCATTTATCCCATCAAAGTTACAGTAAAAACTGATCGAAGATAGCGAAAGGCACGCGTGAGGGGGAAAAAATGACAATCATTTTAACTGCATTAGAGGATGACGTCATTCACTTCGAGAAAAACACGGGAAAAGAAAAATAAATTGAATGTATATAAAATAGTATTTAATTTAATATAACAAAGCATACATATTTTAGGGTACACGTGAAATACCACTGCTGGTGTTTTTTTCTTCTAAACGTTTGAATTTCCATTTTGCTTTTTAATCATAATTATACAATAATTCCGTGCAAAGACGTCCCACTCTATCTTTTATTTTTTTTTATAATCATTGTTGAGCACGATATAATGAGGTGTTTTATTTTTGTGGCAACATTGATTTGAGGAAAACTTTTCATTTCATTTATAAAACAATTCTGATTTATTTTTTAATTAGCCGCAATTTTTTATTAAAAAAATATGTTTTAACGAAACGTGAGTGTACTACGTTAGAAGCCGGTTTATGATATCTCATTCATTGTTGTGCGTATTGTAAATGCATAGAAAAGGATGTTGACAACAGAAATAATCTATATCATACTATGCTTAAATGTAAATTTAAATGCTTAGTTTATCTGTTATTTAAGATAACTGACATAGAAACATACCATTTCACCATTTATTTTATTTTTGATTTCCAAGCAATAGTTAATGAAAACTTTTTTTCACTAAGTTGTAAAGCAAAATATTATTATTTTTATTATTTAAAAAAAAAATCGAGAAACGTATGACTAGAATTCAATGCTCATACATTTCAAACTTAGAAACAATTCAACTTTATTTCACGCAATAAAGCAATTAGCTTTTGTCAGTCATGTGAAAATTCCGGTAAAAGGCAAATGATATTCGTAGTAGTGTATAATTACAAGATATTATGATTCGCTGACACCTATTTATGTATTCAGAAAGCACCATAAAGTTATTCGTGAGCTCGATTCGTATTATCGAAAAAAGCAATTAGTGTTACGATTTTTTACTTTTTTCAGCGTAGGATGAAAAGACAAATGAGGAGGTAACATTTTCCACAATATAATTTAATAATAAGAATGGTACATGACGGCAATACTTGATTATCAAAATGCGAGTAGTCAACCTTTCAGCGATGAAGATGTAGCATATTTTTACTTTCGGAATGCATAGTGTCAGGAAAATATTACAGTAATCTCTCACTTATACACTCTAAGAAAAAACGGCAAAAATTACAGCAAAATTTGCTGTAAATTTATGCACCCGAATTGCCAACATAGTTTACTGTAAATTGACAGAAAAATAGATCTTAAATAATATTATGTTCAGAATTTTACAGCAAAATGGGCTTCAAACATGCTAATTTTACTGCAAATATGACTATAATCATACTAAATGTCACAGCAAAAATGCTGGCAATTTGGGTGAATAAATTTACAACAAATTATGCTGCCATTTTTGCCGTTTTTTCTGACAGTGTACGTCGGTGCAAGAGGCTAACCAAAAACGACGCCTAAACGAGAGAGACTCATAAATAAAATCCAAGTAAAAATTAAATTTCAAATAAATATTAAGACAAAATGAATTATTAAATGGTTAAATAACATGCAGAAGAATGAAAAAGAAGAATTATTTGGATTGTTAACTAATTGTTAACTAATGTGAAATTTCTTGGAAAGGGCATGAGTAGAATGGAATGAAATGACAAGGGAAACTTGAAATTTCTCCGACACATAAGTGAGAGATACATTTCACGTTGCGACGCATAAAGGAAAGAAAATAACATTGCATCGCTATGTCTTTGTCCGGGACTACCAAAAATCGACGTATAAATTAGAGAGACGCATAGAAAAGGTGACGTATAAACGAGAGATTACTGTATAATCGTGATTTGTGTGTGAGAGTGAGAGAGAGAAAGTATAAAGGAACACGATAACTCATAAATCGTTCGTTTGATTACGCTGTCAACTGGCGTATATGTTAGAAACCACTATCGCAAGAATTGTATAGATTTTTGTACAAATAGGCCGACGGACTAGAAATTTAATCTATTTTTAAACCATTTTGGTATCATTTTGCATCCGATTCTGCAAGAAAAATCACCCAGAAGTGATAGAGCACAAGTGATAAATATTGCGGCGATGTAATCAAGCATTAGTGGCGCAGAGGTAATGTCTCCATTTCGAAAAAGGGATGTTTTGGCAAAGGTCTTGACAATTGTAATCATAATTGATTTGTGTGTATGTGTATGAGTGAACACGATAACTTCCAAACGCTCCTTGGAGTGAACACGATACTTCTAATCGCGCTCCCATTTGGAGATGGCTGGTCGGTTGATTTATGACGGCCGATTATCTACACGACGGATATAAGCACTAGGGGGAGTGCCCTCCGTAGGGGTCTTTCTAAGGGATCCTAACCCGTATTTACGGAAATGTTCGAAGAGAACCACGGAAAACTCCAAACGGTTAGGTCAACGAGCGGGACAGAGGCTTGAACCAAGCACCTCCCGTCTTCAAGCTTTGAGAACAGAACCTCTCAGCCACTGGTGGTCGCCTAGTATGCTGATCTCGGATAAGTGATAAAACATAAGTTATAAATATTGCGGCCATGTAATCAAGCATTAGTACCGCAGAGGTAACACCTCTAGTTTAAAAACAGGAGATTCGAATCCAACCGATTCCTATGTGTCGGGAATTTATTTATTATGAGTGATCTCCCATTTGGAGAATATAGTAGAAACTATTGTCACAAGAACTATACAGATTTTTTTTTTTATTGACCAACGGATTGGGTATTTAATCCATTTTCAAACCATTTTCAAACCACCTTTCAACGGGTTCTATAAAAAAATCACCAAGAAAATGTGTCAGATTATAAGTGATAAGTATTGCGGCCATGTTATCAAGCATTAGTAGCGCAGAGGTAACATATCTGGTTTAAAAACAGGAGATTCGAATCCAACTGATTCCAGTGTTCCGGAAATTTATTTATTATATATATATTTATTTTTTTTTGGACGTATACGCAAGTGTTTGGAAAGTCAAAAAAAGTCACTCTAGTTTTTTTTTTTTTTGCCTAACTAAAGATTCCGAACAGGTAAAATGTATTGAACAAAATCTTATACATTGGACATTATTCTCACTCAATTATAATGCCCAGTACGTGTCAAGTATATATTTTCATGTAAAAAACATACATCTTTTTATAACTCATAACTGTAAAGAATGCATATCAGAAAATAATGAAAAATCGCTAGAAATCCCCTTTTTTAGCAAAATGAAAAAAAGTTATTTTATTACATCTCAATTCATTTCGTGTAGATTATGTCTAACAAAATATTTTACATATAAGACGTGTGTAAAATATACAACTGTTAGTATTATGAGGGTTGTAAATTAAATAGTGGCAACTTAACCTTGAAACTCGTAGAAGGGTGGGCATGCGCAAATAGGATATGGGAGCGGTGAGGTGGCGCTGTTGTCGATGTGTAGAGTACAAAAAACAGTCGATCTGCTTAGAAGGGTAGTTGTTGTGTGGCGTTAAAGTGAGGAGTTTCCTTTCCATCGCTCTAAAGCATGTTTTCAAAATGTGATCAGCGGTCGTGGCTTAAAATCGAGGTTGCCCGTGGCAAAAATGCAACAGAATGCTATCGAGTTTTAGTGGAAGCCTGTGGCATAAATGCTTTACTGTATAAGACAGTAGCAGGATGGGTTCAGGAATTTCGTTCGGGTCGGAATTGACTGCGGATTTGCAACGCAGTAAGGCGCTCGGTCGCTCACATCAACAATCAACACCTTGCCACTGGTCTACAACGGCTTCCCGACATTTGGCAAAAGGTTATAAGCTTTTCTGGTGATTACATAGAAGGAATGTAATGCAATTGTACTTGTATGTTCATTAAAAATTGATTTATACCTATGTTGCCATTACTTAATTTACAGCCCTCGTATATATTTTTAAAACTTTATTGTCCACCTGTTTGTGCAGTTGTCAGGGCACTGACTACTAGACAATGAGTGCTGGGTTCGAACCGCGACACTGTCATTGACTTTTGTAGTGGGTCAGACTGCACTTTAAACAGAGGCCCCGGTCTGCTTAGCTTTTGTGTAAAAAAAGATGACCGTACAAACTAAACAAAGCCTAAAACTTTATTAAATTTAAATACTTTATATCAATATGAGAAACTTCTTTAAAATAATTATTTGGCGTTGATAATTCTGTATAATAACAATCACTCCTCCCTTCTCCTTTAAAAAAAAATAAATAAATAAAGTGAAAAATGTACACTCAAAAAATGACATTTTGATAACTGAGCAAAAACTACTCAAATCTGAGTACGTCGCATAGTCAAAATGGCTCCGAATCAATATGACTCAAGTTTGAAACATGTATATACTCATTTCTGAAAACTGCACAAACTCAAGAATAAAACATCATGTGCTCATATTTGAGTATGTCCATGTTTCAAAAGTTACTATGAACTGACTTCTATGTGCTCGCTTTTGAGTATTTCTATGTTTCAAAAATGAGTATAAACTGACCTCTATGTGCTCAGTTTTGAGTATGTCCATGTTTTAATATTCTGAGTATTTCTGGTATTTCATAATTGAAAGTATTGGGTCGTCATATTTGAAACAAAAAGTTTTTTTAACAAAATAAAAACATCGATTTACTCAGATTTGAATATGTCATTTTTCTCAGTGTAGCAATTTTTATCAGAAAGAACTTTTTAACCATATGTTTTATAGTCGTTTAAAGTATATAGACGAAAATATATATGTGAAGTATATTATAATAACTGAAAAAGTATATTTTTAGAACTGAAGAAAGGTCATTTAATATAACGAATAAATTTTACGAAAACTTTTGCTAAATAAACGCGCATTTCAACTTACTCGCCATATTTTTTACAGACTTTTTGCATATTTCATGAAAATAGTAAACTAAAGAAACCAAAGAAAATAAAAGTTGGGTGCTTTGGATTCAGAACAATAACAGTTGAGATTATTTAAGTGTTGAAAGTGCAACATACATAAAACATTGCAAATCTTATTCTACAAGTCAACTAAAAACATACATCTTTTGACGTATTTACACTGTGAAAAAAAATCCGTGAAAAAATGGAAAAATTAGCTACAACAAAGTTGCCATTTATTGTCAGTTTTTTCATAAAACTTCCATTTCGGCATTTCCCCGTTCAGAAGTTAAAAATTTTCCGTTATTCAAAACAGGGAATTTCCGTTTTCTAGAATAAAGTATGTGAGCAATAGAGCAGTATTAAAAATAATAATTAAAAAAAATCTAAATAATAATTGTATACACCAACGATCTGTCCGAACTTTTCTCCCAGGGTCCTGTTTTTGAGAAATTGTGAACAGCATATTGCATTTGTTAAAATCTAGACATAATTTTGTGAATTTGAAATGATCTTCTTTGTCAGGTTCTTGTTTTTACATTTTTAAAAAGATAAATATATGTAAAATATATATATTTCCTTTATATATGTAAAAGTGACAGCCAGATTTTACTTTTAAATGAGAAAATTTGTGAATGGTACAGTTTGGAGCAGAAAAAGTTTTGCGAAAAGATCTACTTTTATGACAACGAAATTTGTGAAGGGTCCTGTTTTAAAATGAAAAATTTGTGAAGTGTCCTCTTTGGAAATGAAAAATTTTGTGAAGGGTCATTTAAAAGACCCAATTTTTTCCTAAACAAATCCTTATACACTAATGCATAATTACAAAAAACATGCATTTGTGTTGGATATTATCAATACCTAACGATGATAGAAATATTTATCACTTGTTGACTATGTTGGGGGAAATAGTTTAAATATCCAAAGATTTTTTTCAGATGTTCACAATCTTAGGAAATAAAATGTGATGTGTTGAAACTACAAGCTACTAAATGTTATTTTTGTATAAATATATTGTATAATGTTAACTAAAATTAACATTATCAAATAGGTTCATTTTAAAGATTAATTGAGGGGGTCGGGGCAAGAATGTGTCAAGCCACATTTTTGGTGAAATAAATCTAATACTGTAATCTATTGCTTAATATTGTAAATTATAATATCCAACATATAATTTGTTTCTAATGTCACTTGGTGGCAGCATATGTGACAGGTTTCGTGTTAACCCCAGTTGTTTATGCCCCCAATGAAGATAGTAAATTTACAAAAAACGTAATAGCAATATCATTAAAGTAATGCCATATTGTTACTCAGAATATCTCAAACGTTACTAAGACATTGGCGAATAAACTTTAGGTCATGTATCTTGATTCGAGTATTTGATCAAATTTTCAAATTGAAATATCTCAGAAGTTCAAAAATGTGGTTTGGCACTCTCTTGCTCCGACCCCTTCAAATTTTAAACGCATTTTATATAACTTATAATAATTATATATACATTTTGTATAATTAACATTAAAAACAACTTTTATTTTCGTAGCTTTAAACTCACTTACGTTTATGGATTTCTAAGCACTGGTAAAGTAGCGTCCAATTATATGGTTCTTCTTACGCCAAACAGCTTTACGAAGTTTATCGAATTAGCAGTTTCTACAAACTCTTTCTTTTTTATGAAGCATGGAAACGAAACCACGAAAAATAAATTAATTAGATTACTTCTCACATATTCGCAACTTTAACTGTTATCACACATTTCAACATTTCCTGTTTAAAACGTGTGTATTTCTTTTTGTTTCCAGTTCGTGTTTGTCATTTATAATTCTTTCGAATACAATATGTAAAATCCTCTTTTTTTATTCTTTCACACGTAAACGCTCAGACAAAACTTGGAGACATAGGAATTATTTTAAGCATACTATTGGATTTAACTTATTCGAGTCGAAATATTTGGCTTTTATTTAGGAAAAAAAATTATAAAAAAAAATAAAATTGAAGCCTCGAGGAAAATTGTTGAATATATAAGATGCTATCTTAAGCAATTTAATTGGATAATGTGCTTTGAAAAACTACTTACAAAATGTTCTACTATTAACACCATAGATTTTTCCGATTTAAGTCTCCTTATCCGTCTCTCTTAAATGAATGTTTGTAGGATAAGTTAAGAATTTAACAAGTTATATGTAAGTGTTTTTTTTTTTTTCATTTAAGTAACTTTAACAAGTATTTAAGTTGAGGTATTTCTTTCTTATAAATCTCGTAACTTTCAAAGTATGATTAGAATATACTCATTAAAACTGTTCAATTTATTTAGTTTGTTTAGTTGCGAGCTTTTATGGAAATGGGAAATTGCATGTCTGTGCTTCTGGTGAATTTCTGATCATTCCCAGGTAATGATCTCTTCATAAGTAATTGGCCGCAACAATAATGATTTTCATAAGCATAATTTTTAATCGTAAATAAAGAATAAAGTTCATTGAATCGTAAATAAAGAATAAAGTTCATTGAATCGTAAATAAAGAATAAAGTTCATTGAATCGTAAATAAAGAATAAAGTTCATTGACATATGTAATCTATTGTGACAGATTAACCCTTTCGGGTCATTTTTTTTTAAATATTGGGGAAAAAAACTTTTATGTTAATAATATTAGAGGTAGCTATCCAAATCACAAAAGTTAAGGTTTGCTGAAATTTAAGATATATGTCATTTACAGAAATCTAACGAATATAATTATTTTGCGTACTATTCTTATGACAACAGGCGAAGGAAGAAATTTTGTAGACGTTTGGAAAATGTGGTGTTACAACATGATTCAGCCGACATAACAATGTTAGATATGTAGTACTTTTAATATTTTATCACAAATTACTTGTTAGGAAATGTAGCCCCTATTTTAAATTTAAAGAGTGAAACATATGTTTGAAATAAAAGAATCATCAACAGCGTAAAGAGAATTAAGCATTTCACTTACACATCATACGTAGTATAGGGTAAATCTTGTGATCGTTCAAAAAAATGACTGATTTACACGTTTGAGACACTAGAGATTACGAAAAACATATTTTTAGAAAAAAAAAGCCGCCCGTCTGTCTGTGTGTGTCTGTAAACGCTCTATCTCCCGAACAAATTGAGATAGAGACTTGAAATTTGGTATGTACTTAGTGTGTAATAATGGGAAGAAGCTTTTTAAATTTCAGTAACCTCGATTATCTGGAACTATTTTTTTCGGACTCTCGAAATATTCGTTCTGTTAAAAGTTCTATAAAAATTTTCGAAATTGTTTATTTTAAGGAGTGAATATTAAAGACAATAAAAAACATAAATTTTGTATAAAGAATGAAGTCAATCGGATAATTAGTTACCGAGATATTTGTAATCGTATTTACCACACTCTTCGATTTTTCATGACACTGTATTTCATTCAGATTTCAATTCAAAGATATATTTTAATTCGAAATGAGGCGCTTAATTCGACGCAGTAAACAGTTTGTTAATATGATTACCATTTTTGGAGTTATAAGGATGTTTCTTTTACGCAATTCAGTAGTAGAGCATTTAAAGTTTATGACGTCATCAAGCCACGATTTTATTCGAATTGCAATGCATTTTATAAATAGTTTACACATGTTTTATTTTCATATTTTATATTATGCATATCCATGATTGGTAAGTATCACTGTGGCTCCCAACGACTAGTTTTATTTAGTATTACTAAATGCTGAAGCATACAAGAAGTCATAATAATAAATGTATAGCATATTACTATATGCAAATAATAACAAAAATATTTGTTAAGACAAAATAATACTGAATGAAAAGGCATGTACTATTAATAGGACGCCAGGACCAAAGGGGTTAAGCTGTAAGTAAAACTGGCATATTGTTTCTAAATGGGTAGGACATTAACCGTTGTGCCACTAACCCATCTTCAAAATCTTAACAAACTATTGCACATCAAATATTTTATGTTTTCACTGAATACAACAAACAAGATGACAAAAGGACGTCCGAAACACACCTCCTTACATATTTCAGATAAGCAGCGTATTTAGTAAAAAAATTAATTCATGTTTGAAAAAAAAAATTCATGGTAATACAACACAATGCTCTAGCAGTTTTTTTTTAAGTATTTTACTGCTTTTAATATAAAGGCACGTACAAACAATAAGACACGGCGTTCTAGTACGTTAATTAAGTCAATAGGTGTTTAAAAATTCTAGTATCGTCAATTACAAACTTTCATTTCGTTCATTATAAACGTCAGGAGAAATCATGAAAAAAAACTCCCGATACTCAGCATTACATCACCAGTTCTAGATGAAACCTCAAGATGGATGAGAAAGGCAAAAACAAAAACTAGTTCTTTAAAGCTACTTAAGTTCAGTAAATACTGGAATGACGGATTTTGATTTATATCTTTAAGTTTCAAATTAGTCATCTTTAAGCGACTGTTTTTTTATCTCATATATGCAAAAAACTGATTATGAGAAAATACAGATTTTCATTTTTGGTAAGTGTCAATCTTATTTATAATGACGTTCCGTCGTGTGAATTACACGACTATAGGCACAAAGATGAAAATTATTAGAAAAGTCAAAAAGGAACCTTAATAGCATATCAACTCAATCTTCAGTATATTTATAGAATTTGCAACAACAAAAAAATAACCCCGATAAATTTTTTCGCTTTGCAAGTGGTATGTTAATTATATTTTTAAGTTAGGAGCACTAATAAACAAACCCGTGTGCGTGTGTGTTTTGTTTAACGATCGGGTAAAATATTGCTTGAAATATATATATATATATTTGTTCATTATAAACATCCCAAGACATCGTACAGGAAAACATTCTAAATGAACAGCATTGCTTCAGCAGTTCTAGATGAAACCTCAAGATGGATGGGGAAGAAAAAAACAGAAACTGTGGCTCTGAAGCTACTGGAGTGCAGTAAATGCTGGAATGACGGATTTTGATTTATATCTTTAAGTTTTAAGTTAGTCATTTATTAGTGACTTTTTTAATTTGAGATCTGCAATAAAACTGATTGTGAGATAATACAGACTATTATTTTTAGTATTAGTAAATACTATGTATAATGACGTTTGTACATGTGACAAAGGCATTACACGGCTGTAGACAGAAAGATGAAAAATATTATACAAGACAAAAAGGAAACCTAGCAAATCAACTCAATCTTCAATATCTTCATGGGATCACCAACAACACAAAAAAATAACCCAGCTAAATTAATTCGTTTTGCAAAGGGTGTGTAAATTATATTTTTAAGTATTGATTACTAATAAACAAATACCTTTTCTTTAGCGATTGAGTAAGATATTTCTTGAAATATTTTGTTTTTATTTTTATTTTTTTCATTATAAACATCTCGAGACATACAGGAAAACATACTAAATGAGCAGCATTACTTCAGCAGTTCTAGATGAAACCTCAAGATGGATGGGAAAGAAAAAACAGTAACTCTGGCTCTAAAGCTACTGAAGTGCAGTAAATGCTGGAATGACGAATTTTGGTTTATAGCTTTAAGTTTTAAGTTAGCCATTTTTAAGAGACTTTTTATTAGATCTATAAAATCTGATTATGAGATAATACAGATTTTCATTTTTTGTAAGCGCAAATATTCTATTTATAATGACGTTTGGTCGTGTGACAAATGCATTACACGGCTGTAGACAGAAAGATGAAAAATATTATACAAGACAAAAAGGAAACCTAGCAAATCAACTCAATCTTCAATATCTTCATGGGATCACCAACAACACAAAAAAATAACCCAGCTAAATTAATTCGTTTTGCAAGGGGTATGTAACTTATATTTTTAAGTATTGATTACTAATAAACAAATACATTTTCTTTAGCGATTGAGTAAGATATTTCTTGAAATATTTTGTTTCTATTTTTATTTTTTTCATTATAAATATCCCAAGACATACGAGAAAACATTCTAAATGAGCAGCATTACTTCAGCAGTTCTAGATGAAACCTCAAGATGGATGGGAAAGAAAAAAACAGTAACTCTGGCTCTAAAGCTACTGAAGTGCAGTAAATGCTGGAATGACGGATTTTGATTTATAGCTTTAAGTTTTAAGTTAGCCTTTTTTAAGAGACTTTTTATTAGATCTGCAAAAAACTGTTTATGAGATAATACAGATTTTCATCTTTTGTAAGCGTAAATATTATTCATAATGACGTTTGGTCGTGTGACAAAGGCATTACACGGCTGTACATAGAAAGATGAAAATAATATAGTAAAAAAGTAATCCTCATAGCAAATTAACTCAATCTTCAGTATCTTTATGGAATCAACAACAACAAAAAACTAGTCGTTGGGAGCCACCGTAATACCTACCCATCATGGATATGCATAATATAAAATATGAAAATAAAACATATGTAAACTATTTATAAAATGCATTGCAATTCCAAAATAAAATTTAAACGTATTTTTAAATATTTTATAATATTTATTCATATAAATAATTATACAAATCTGTACACTTAAAAATCACCGAACATTCGATTTCTAAACAAATATTTAAACAAATGAACAATAATAATAGACAATGTATAATATATAATCTTATATATAATATATTGCAATATAATATAATATAGTATAATATAATATTATATTGCATATATTATTATAATATAATAATGCAACATAATATATAATATAATATATTTAAAAGTGTGGCTTGATGATGTCATAAACTTTAAATGCTCTATTACTAAATTGCTTAAAAGAAACATCCTTATAACTCCAACAATAATAATCATATTAACTAATAGACTTTACTGCGACGGATTAAGCGTCTCATTTCCAATTAAAATATAGCTTTGAATTGAAATTTGGATGAAATACAGTGTCATGAAAATTTGAAGAGTGTAGAACATATGATTACAAATATCTCAGCAACTAATTATCCGATCGACTTCAATCTTCATACAAAGTTTGTGTTTTTTTATTAATTTTTATATTCACTCCTTCAAATAAACAATTTCGAATTTTTTTACATACCTTTTATCAGAGCTAATATTTCGAGAGCCCTAAAAAAATAGTTACGGATAATCGAGGTTACTGAAATTCAATAGGCTTCTTACCATTACTACATACTAAGTACATACCAAATTTCAAGTCTCTATCTCAATGTGTTCGGAAGATAGACCGTTTACAAACACACAGACAGACGGACGACAATTTTTTTTTTCTAAAAATATGTTTTTCGGAATCTCCAGTGTCTGAAACCTGTAAATCCGCCCAAAAAAATCGATTTTTAAAACTATCACAAGACTTACCCGATACTACGTATGATGGGCAATTTATAATAATCCCACTAAATTATTTCGTTTTGGAAGTATTATGTAAATTACAATTTTAACTTTTGGTTACTAATAAATAAAAAAGTGTGTTGCATGCGTGTTTTGTTTAACGATTGTGTAAAATATTGCTTGAAATGAATAATTTTGCTCATTTTATTTTGTTCATTTTAAATTTCTTGATACATCATACAGAAAAAAACAAAACAAAAAAACATACTAACTGATCAGCATTATTTCAGCTGTTCTAGATGAAACCTGGAAAAGGATGGGAAAGAAAAAAAAAGAAACCAGTGGTTTAGAGATACTTAAATATAGTGGACGTATTTTGATTTATTACTCTAAGTTTTAAAATAATCATTTTTAAGCGATTTTTTTTTTGTTTGACAACAACAAAAAAATTAAAATTAAAATGATATATTACAGTAATTAATTTTTGGTGTGCGAAAACTGTACGTCGTGTGACACATATATTACACGTAACTTTTACAGACAAATCGATGGAAAAGATTAGATAAGTCGAAAAGTATTCTTAACAGCATATTAACTCAATCTTCAGCATTTTTATTTAAACAAGAACAAAAAATAACCATGCTAAATTCTTTCGCTTTTAAAGTGAGATGTAACTGATATTTTTAACATACGATTACTAAGAAATTAACAAATGTGGATTTATGTACTTTTTATTTTGTTAATTATAAACACCCTAAAATACACACACACACACACAAAAAAAAAAAAAATCTAAATGAGCAGCATTATATTTCAAAAGTTCTAGATGAAAACTGGAGATAGATCGGAAAGAGAAAAAAAATAGAACGAGTGCTCTAGAGATACTTAAGTAAATGCAGAGATAACGGATTTTGATTTATAACTTTAAGTTTTAATATAGTCATTTTTAAGCGAATTTTTTATTTGCTAAAAAGGTAATTATGATCTATTACCTACTTTTATTTTTGGTATGCGAAAATTGCACGTCATGTGAAACAGATATTTCATGTAACTTTTACAGACAGGGAAATGGAAAAGATTAGAAAAGTCGAAAAGGAATCTTAATAGCAAATTAACTCAATCTTCAGCATATTTATTTAAACAACAAAAAATATTCGGCTAAATTCTTTCACATTTAAAGTGGTATGTAACTGATATTTTTTACATACGATTACTAATAAATTAACATATGTCGATTTATATACATTTTTATTTTGTTAAATATAAGCACCCTAAAATATCATACAAAAAAAACATTCTAAATGAGGAGCATTATTTCAATAGTTCTAGATGAAATCTGGAGATGGATGGGAAAGAGAGAAAAAAAAATAGAACAAGTGCCCTAGAGATACTTAAGTACAGTAAATGCAGAGATGACATATTTTGATTTATAGCTTTTAAGTTTAATTACAGTCATTTTTAAGCATTTTTTTTTGGTAAAATAATAATTATGATATATTACCTACTTTTATTTTTGGTATGCGAAAATTGTACGTCGTGTGAAACAGATATTACATGTAACTTTTACAGACAGGGAGATGGAAAAGATTAGAAAAGTGGAAAAGGAATCTTAATAGCAAATTAATTCAATCTTCAACATATTTATTTAAACAACAACAAAAAATAACCCCGCTAAATTATTTTACTTTTAAAGTGGTATGTAACTTATATTTTTTACATACGATTACTAATAAATTAACAAATGTCGATTTATATACATTTTATTTTGTCAAATACAGGGTGATTTTTTTTAAAGTTGTGAAAGTAAAACACAATAACAAAAGAACCACTGGTCCAAATGACCTGAAATTTCACCAGTATGCTCCCAAAGCAATGGGTATTTTTTAGGCATGGTTAAAAAAACTTTAAATCGCACCGACAGGTGGCGCTGTAAGGTAGCAAAAACAAAGAATATCGTCTGTGGGAGGAAAACAATGGACGGTACTTTGAGAAACCATCTTCCGTAGGCCCTCTGTCGTCATTGGACCTTTTCTTAAATTCTTAAGTGTCCTAAATCTCCTAAGAGCAGTTGCTGCGCTGTCATTATTTTGATAATACAGTTTCACTAACAACGCATGGTCCGTCAATGGCGCAGTCATTGCGAGGATTTCCGTAGAATAATGAACATGAGGTGTGCGTACTTCACGTTTTTTTCGCCAATGTGCGTGTGCTGGGTGCAAATTAATTCAGTCTTCAACATATTTATTTAAACAACAACAAAAAATAACCCCGCTAAATTCTTTTACTTTTAAAGTGGTATGTAACTTATATGTTTAACATACGATTACTAATAAATTAACAAATGTTGATTTATATACATTTTTATTTTGTTAAATATAAACACCTTAAAATATCATTTAAAAAAAAAAACATTGTAAATGAGGAGCATTATTTCAAGAGTTCTAAGATGAAATCTGGAGATAGATGGGAAAGAGAAAAAAATAGAACGAGTGCTCTAGAGATACTTAAGTACAGTAAATGCAGAGATGACAGATTTTGATTTATAGCTTTAAGTTTTAATACCGTCTTCTTTAAGCGAATTTTTTATTTGCTAAAAGAGTAATTATGATATATTACTTATTTTTGGTATGCGAAAATTGTACGCCGTGTGACACAGATATTACATGTAACTTTTACGGACAGGGAGATGGGAAAGATTAGAAAAGTCGAAAAGGAATCTTAATTGCAAATTAACTCAATCTTCAGCATATTTATTTAACACTAGAATTACCATGAGACGTCATTTCGACTGTTACCAAATGAATATATTCCGATTCGAACCAGAATTTTTTTTTTTATAAATTAAATATAAAACTTACAGAAATACGTTAAATGAATAAGTTAAGTAGTTTTAAATAAAATTTCTGGTGTGAAATAGTTTTAAAAATCTTGAGAAAATTTTCCGATAATTTTAGTGTTAAAGAACAACAAAAAATATTTGAGCTACATTTTTTCACTTTTTAAGCGGTATGTAACTTATATTTTTAACATACGATTACTAATAAATTAACAAATGTCGATTTATAGTATACATTTTTAATTTGTCAATATAAACACCCCATAATATCATTCAAAAAAACATTTTCAATGAAGTGCATTATTGCAACAGTTCTAGATGAAAACTGGAGATAGATGAAATTGAAAAAAAAAAAAAAGAACGAGTGCTCTAGAGATACAGTAAATGTAGAGGTACAGTAAATGTAAGAATGACGGATTTTGATTTATAACTTTAAGTTTTAAGATAGTCATTTTTAAGCGGTTTTTTTATTCGAGGTCTGGAGCAAAAAATAATTTTATGATATATTAATGACTTTTATTTTTGAATTTAAAAAATTGTAGGTGTGACAAAGGTTTTACACGTAATTAGTACAGACAGGAAGATAATCGATAAAAGTTAAAAAGGAATCTTAATAGCATATTAATTCACCCTCCAGCATCTTTATAGAAACAACAAGAACAACAACAAAAGAAAACTTTTTGCGCATTGTAAGTGATAAGTAAATTATATTTAAAACATATGGTTATTAGCAAATAAACAAATGTTTGTACGCGCGTGGTTGTTTAGCGATTGTTTGAAATATCCCTTCTTATAAATTATTATTTTGTTCATTATAAACGTCTTAAAGCAACATTTAAAAAAAAAACTCCAGATGAACGCATTATTTCAACAGTTCTAGATGAAAACTTTTATTTTTGGATGAAAAAATTGTAGGTACGTATAACAAAGGTTTTACACGCAATTAGTACAGACAGAAAGATAGAAAAGATAAGAAAAGTTAAAAAGGAATCATAATAGCATATTAATTCACCATCCATAGTCTAATAATTTAATAATAGAATTTTCTGGTAGAAACTGATTTTTCCAACCGGCACGAACTTTCTGGACAACAAAATAGAGACAACAAGAACAATGACAAAGGAAAAACTGCTAACTCTTTGCGCAAGTGATATGTAAATTCTCTTTAAAACATATTGTTACTAATAAATAAACAAATGTATGTACGAGCGTTTATTGTTTACCGACTGTTTGAAATATCATTTATTATAAATTATTATTGTGTTCATTATGAACGTCTCAAAACAACATAAAAAAAACTCTAAATGAAAGGCATTATTTCAGTAGTTCTAGATGAAAACTGGAGATGGATGCGAAAGAGGAAAAAAAGAAACTCTGAAAATACTTAGGTTCAGAAAATGCAGAGATGACAGATTTTGATTTATAACTTTAAGTTTATGGTTAGTCATTTTAAACGCCTTTTTTTGAAAGTGTGAGGAGATAGATTTCAAAACACTGATTACAACGACGCGCGATTTTTGAATGCTACTATATACAAATAGAACTATTGACGTTATTTAATCGAGAAAGTCAGATATTAAATAAAGAAAAAAAATCTACTTGTAAATGGTAGTATAAACAAAATCGGAATATGTGACAACTATATAATAAATAAATGTTATAGATTTTTATTTTATTGTTTTTTTTTTCATTTTAAAAATTTCTTGGGAGTGTGGGGGTGGTCTGTAAAAAACTCTTTACAAAGCTGCCAGATATCATGATTTCTGAATACAAATATTCGCTTAATTCAATGCGGAATTTTGCGATTAAATAAAGTGAATATTTCTATTCGGAAATGTGGTATAAAAAATCGAAAGTTCTGGTGACTATGTGATTATATAAATGCTATAGATTTTTATTTTTGGTATGCGAAAATTGTACGTCGTGTGACACAGATATTACATGTAACTTTTACAGACAGGGAGATGGAAAAGATTAAAAAAGTCGAAAAGGAATCTTAACCCCTTCGCGACGAGCGTCCTTTACAGAATTTTTAATTTTTTTTGCCACCGGTTTTACAAAACAGAAATTTTCGCCTAATTGAATCTCAGAAATGCTGTCATTAAATAAGGCAAAGTTTACAATAAAAAGTTACTGGTGGGAATAATCGAGGATTCTGAGCACCTTATGCGTCACGTATACGTGTCGCACGTCCCCAAGGGGTTAATAGCAAATTAATTAAATCTTCAACATATTTATTTAAACAGCAACAAAAAATAACCCGGCTAAATTCTTTTACTTTTAAAGTGGTATGAAACTTATATTTTTAACATACGATTACTATTAAATTAACAAATGAATTAACAAATAAATTACATTTTTTATTTTGTTAAATATAAATACCCTAAAATATCGATTAAAAAAAACATTTATCATCATTATTTCAACAGTTCTAGAGGAAAACTGGAGATAGATTGGAAAGAGATAAAAAAAGAACGAGTTCTCTAGAGATACATAAGTACGGTAAATACAGGGATGACGGATTTTGATTTATAACTTTAAGTTTTAAGATAGTCATTTTTAACGGCTTTTTTATTTGAGATCTGGAACAAAAAAGAATTTTATGATGGATGGGAAGGAGAAATTGTTAATGACTGTTTATTGACTGTAAATTGACTGTAATTATTGACTGTAATTATTGACTGTAATTATTGACTGTAATTTGACTGTAAATTTAATGACTGTAAATTGTTAATGTTAATGACATTTATTTTTGGATAAAAAAAATATTTAGGTGTGACAAAGGTTTTACACGTAATTAGTACAGATAGGAAGATAGAATCGATAAAAGTTTAAAAGGAATCATCATAGCATAGTAATCCCCCCTCCATCATCTTTATAGAAACAACAAGAACAACAACAAAAGAAAACTTTTTGCGTATTGCAAGTGATATGTAAATTACATTTAAAACATATGGTTACTAACAAATACACAAATGTTTGTACGTGCGTGGTTGTTTAGACATTGTTTGAAATATCGCTTATTTTAAATTATTATTTTGTTCATTTTAAACGTCTTAAAACAACATTAAAAAATTTACTAAATGAACGCATTATTTCAACAGTTCTTAGATGAAAACTTTTATTTTTGGATGAAAAAATTGTAGGTTTTACACGCAATTAGTACAGACAGAAAGATAGAAAAGATAAGAAAAGTTAAAAAGGTATCATAATAGCATATTAATTCACCATCCAGTGTCTAATAATTTAATAATAGAATTTTCTGGTAGGAACTGATTTTTCCAACCGGCACGAACTTTCTGGACAACACAATAGAGACAACAAGAACAATGACAAAGGAAAAACTAATAACTCTTTGCGCAAGTTATATGTAAATTCTCTTTAAAACATATATAAACAAATGTGTGTACGCGCGTTTATTGTTTACCGACTGTTTGAAATATCATTTATTATAAATTATCATTGTGTTCATTATGAACGTCTCAAAACAACATTAAAAAAAACTCTAAATGAAAGGCATTATTTCAGTAGCTCTAGATGAAAACTGGAGATGGATGCGAAAGAGGAAAAAAAAACTCTGGAAATACTTAGGTTCAGAAAATGCAGAGATGACAGATTTTGATTTATAACTTTAAGTTTATGGTTAGTCATTTTAAACGCCTTTTTTTGAAAGTGTGAGGAGATAGATTTCAAAACACTGATTACAACGACGCGCGATTTTTGAATACTACTATATACAAATAGAAATATTGACGTTATTTAATCGAGAAAATCAGATATTAAATAAAGAAAAAAATTCTACTTGTAAATGGTAGTATAAACAAAATCCGAATATGTGGCAACTATATAATAATGAAATGTTATAGATTTTTATTTTATTGGTTTTTTTTTTCATTTTAAAAGTTTCTTGGGAGGGTGGGGGTAGTCTGTAAAAAACTCTTTACAAAGCTGCCAGATATCACGATTTCTGAATACAAATATTCGCTTAATTCATTGCGGAATTTTGCGATTAAATAAAGTGAAAATTTCTATTCGGAAATGTAGTATAAAAAATCGAAAGTTCTAGAGACTATGTGATTATATATATGCTATAGATTTTTATTTTTGTTATGCGAAACTTATAGATCACATGCAAATGTTTTTCTGCTATATGTGGCAGAAATAAAGATGAAAAAGATAACAGGAGTTAAAGAATTGCTAACAGCAAATTAGCACATTCTTTAGCATTTTTATGAAAAAAAAAAGAACCTTAAATATTGTATATTGGAAGTGCTAGGTAAAACGCTTTTTTTCAATCTCATAGTTACATATAATATGTGACTCGAGCAATAGGAAAATATTTATATATTGATAATACACTACAATAATACACAATATTGATAATACACAATATTAATTAAGATAGTTATAATTTTTGTTTTATGTATTTTAGAATCGTGTTTCAGACTTCTATGGAAAAAAATGATAGAAAATTGCTTAATATATTTGACGAAATTATTCAAAACTAGCTTAATATAAATGATCCAAAAGTCCCAAAACTTTTGAAAACTTAATACTTAGTAAACTATTCATAATAAAAAGATGCGGTGTTTACATAAATACTTAGAAATATTAGAAACTTTTGTTTATAATGCGAAAAAAGTATGCTAGTTATATTTCTGACCAACACGTGACTCTGCATCTGTGGAAATAGTTTTGCGATGGTATAGTACAGTTCATTCAGGAAAAATAATCAGTGTTTTAATGTTGCAATTTTTCAATGAATTCCCATCATTTATAAGTACAGCCGTCAGACATATAGTAACATATATAACACCTTACACAGCATTGAAGAGCATTTCAGTGGGTATCTCTGAAATTTGATGGCGTATAGCATCTTTCGACTGTGCCAATAATGTAGGCCGATCGCTGTATACGTGTGACTTCAATTAGCCATAATCAAAAGTCTCAAAGTTCCAGATCTTCTTCTGGAAACTTTGGAGGCTATTCGTGCAGAAAAGAGCGACTACAAACATGGTCATCTCCGTTGACCTTAAAATTGTCGGGACAGGTGCAGCTAAATATGGAGGCGATACATCCTACATGAATGTTATGGAATGGGGGTTTGCCTGTTTTGCGAGTGAAGGATGGCTTTATTCTTTTAAAGCGCTGCATATTGCTCACTTGTCTTAGACACTGTTTGAAATGTACCCCCGTTTATTTCCCTGAAGAAAATAGGAACAATGACAAAAAAAGTTTTGACTACGCACCACACTATCACTTTTAGTTCATGAAGAGGTTTTTCCACCTACGGATGTGGGTTTTCTATAGCCCATATGCGACAGTTTTGTGTGTTGACAATTTTACTTAGTCGAAAAAGTACCTCTTATAGGACATTTAAAAGCCACTTCATTTCGCAAGCCATTTGAACAAAAACTCAATTTGCACAATTCTGTCGCGTTGCAAATTCAATTTTTGCAAATTATAGCACATGTTCATTTTTATACGGATATCTCTTGAGAATGACCCTAAGACATTCCCGTGATTCATGCAATTGTATGTCCACTGCGATCATCATGTGCTGACAATGTCAATTGTGAGTCGGCATCGTGTTCTGCCTCGTTCACAACTGTTCTCGTGCTTCGTGGATGATCTTCCAGTGAGCACATTTTCTCACACTTTTTTATCATGGCCAGTTTTGTAAGAGTCGTTGGTTCTTTTTCAATTGTAACGCAGTGCATTGTACGATAAGAACGTATAACTAAATTTACCAGACTTGGTTTTTATAAAGAAGTTTAGTAAATAAAGTTTTATCAGGCAAACATAACAGGTCTAAACATAGCTGTAACAGACCAAATTGTATCGAAGTTCCTTTAAAAGCGATTTTATTTAATCTTCGTAAAAACGTTTGATTGAAACGTCACTGTCAGCGAAATCTGAGCAACGTCCCTCTTGGTGTTGCTCAATGAACTAATTTGCTTACATGTCTCATTGTATAAATTCTTTTCGCATTGTACAGTAGCGCCACATTTTGGAAAAAAACGTAACATTATAAACAAAATCTCACATGTTTCTAAGCATTCCTATGTAAACTGCATCATTCTGTTGTACATAGTTTACAAATTATTGAGTTTTCAAAAATATTGAGACTTTTTGATAACCTGTTATCTCCAAAACAGAGCGTTTTTTTTTGTGATATTGTTAAGGCATATGACGATACGTGAAATATTTCACTTGAATGAATACTGATAAAATTCTATTTTGCTGATTTTAACATGATGTTATTATGGAAGCATAGACAAATTACTGATAAAACAATATGTATATAAACGAATCATTTCTTTGACATATAAGCAATATTGTGCATAAATGCTGTATTTTTTATAATAATTTTCTGGAAAAAAGAAAATGACTTACAAGTTTATCGTTGATATACCACTTAAGTTCTGCTGCAGGATTTGATTTAGCCGCCGTGCAATTAACGTCTACTATATCACCCTTTTGATATTTGGGTTTGCCACCAGTTATCACAGGTCCGTCACCAACAACAGCTGAAAGATTTACATTATTAATTAGAAATGATTAGTATATTACTTAAGTATCATGTAAATGAAAAAAAAAAGCTTATCTTCTTTGATATATACAGTGTGTTTACTTTTATCGCTGAACAATGACAAATTTTGAAACTGTTAGTTTTAGAAGCATTCTTCCAATAGAAAAGGTGTTTAAACATGGTGTTCTCATCGCATTAAAAGCCATTTACTTCAAAATGGTTATTTTTGTAAAAGTTACGAATTTAAATTTTTTATATCTTCATTGGCTTCTTTACGTTACACTTATAAAAACATTCATAGCGTTCTAACAAGTAAAACGTTAAAAGGAATAATTCTTATACCACAATATATTATTTATTTCTGATGCTTAGAATTTATAAAATTTTTATGAGATTTTCCGATACTACACTCAGAAAAAGGAATTGATTAAAACTACAAAACATTTTTGTAGAGTACATTTTGGTTGTTTTAGCAAAATTGGAGTAAAATTGAACCATTTTACTTCAATTAACAAAACATTTTTGCTGACGATACAATTTTTTTTTTTTTTTTTTGAAATTGCAAAAAAAAGTGGTTTTCAACAAAACAAAATTTTTGTTGATTCAAACAAAATTTCCATTGACCTATATTTAAACAAAATTTTTGTTTAAATATGGGTCAATAAAAATTTTGTTTGAATCAACATTTTTTTTTTTTTTTTTTTTTTTTTTGCAATTCCAAAAACAAATTTGTATCGTCAGCAAAAATGTTTTGTTAATTGAAGTAAAATGGTTCAATTTTACTCCAATTTTGCTAAAACAACAAAATGTACTCCAAAAATATGTTTTGTAGTTTTAATCAGTTTTTTTTTTCTGAGTGTAACACACGTTTTTCCTTTTTCTTCTCCAATGCATGAAATAGAACATATTTTTTTATACTTTCACACTTCTTTATAGTATAAAAATATTCAAATATATATATATATACTCCAGTATAAAATAATTAAATTATTACGACAATAATGGTTTTTTTTTTAATTTGAATACTAAAATATGCATTCTGCGCAGAAGATCTTAAAAATTCTACTGCAGATACATATTTAACGTTTCTTTTATTTTCCCTTATACTACTATATTTTACACTGAACCTAAACTAAAAAATATAATCAAATTCATTAGCATCATTAATGGCTTTAATAACCATATTCACTAAATTTACCAAAAAGTTTACATTTAATTTTTCAATACACATTTTTCTAAGGCAAAAATCAAGCTAAATTTAGGTTCAGCACACAATATACATAAAAATTAATACTATTCACAATTTCAAGTCTCTATGATAATTCGTTTTTTTAATGAGAGTTTGCGCAATACCAAAAATACAGTTTTCAGAAAAAGGGCTTCAAATTTAACTTTATAGCATTAATGCTAATGATTTTATTGAAGATATTTTTAGGGATAACTTCTGTTCTAATTGGAATTTTCGTAAAATTCTTTTTGGAGTAGATTTGCAACATTTCAAGGTAACTATGCTAAAAATTTAGCAAAATCGATTCCCCCCTCCCCCACGTTAAGCATAATGAGAGTTTAAAAATAGGTACAAAATTCCATTGCAGAAGAACTCTATTCTGACGTTATTATTCATAAATATTTATAAGCAGTGAGGTAAAATGTATTTAATAATACTTCACTAAGAAACTAAAAACTTAAGTTTTTTATCACTGTCGAATGTGAAAATTTGACCCTTTTTGTAAATTCTCATGAAAATCTTTAATAATTTTACTATTATCCATGACATTCTCTTAAAATAATGGCAATGTAAAACATTAATTTAAAATAATTTAGAAAAGCCTGAACATAACGGGAAGAAAAGTATCGCACTTTAAAAACCCTAAAAATTAAACAATGAATGATTCTCTTATTAAAACATACAGTTGCGATTGTAGCCGTGCCAACATGTGATAGTGAGAAGTACCAGGGTGCGTACCGTTCCAAGTGGTTCAGTTGATAGAACGTCAGCGCGCTATACTGATGACCCGGGTTCGAGTCCCGGCTTGGGCACTTTTTCCCTCTGTTGACAATACGCCTTTTAAGCTAATAAAATTATCACTACATAGTATAAAACAAAGTCGCTTTTTCTGTCCCTATATCCCTATGTACGCTTAAATCTTTAAAACTTTTCAAAGGATTTTGATGCGGTTTTTTGTAATAGATAGAGTGATTCAAGAGGAAGGTTTATATGTATAATAACATCCATTAAACAGTGGAGAAATACTGTTATTTTTGAGGTTTTTAATGTGATGTCGTAAATAATTTCAATTTTTACATTTGTTATTTTGGCCGAAAAGGTTACCATTGCTATTTTTTTGGCGATCATTATTGTTGCAGAAAGAAATGAAAAGGCTATACATCTCCAAAAATAAAAGAAAAACTGTGTTAAATTAATAAAAAAAAAAAGAAAAAGAAAAAGAAAGAAAAAAGAGTTTTGATGAGAGAATATTATAAAACGAAAATATTTAATTTAAATATGATTGGGAATGTTCGCAATGCTTAAAAAATTATTCAAGGGGCAAGATTGCTATCGAAACAATATTTCGCGATTTATCTTTGGTTTTTGGCGATTTTGATTTTACTTTTGATCCTAAACAATTTGATTTTAAGCCAAAAGGTGTCTTTTTTTTTTTTTTTTTTTTTGATGCAGAAAGAATTGAAATGGCTATACAGCTGGAAAAATAAAAGAAAAAGCTGTTATTAATTTTATTTAAAAAAAAGAAAGAAAAGAAAAACAGTTTTGATGAGAGATTTTAAGCCAAAAGGTGCTTTTTTTTTTTCAAGTGTACGATCACTGGCGCCCGGCTAACCGAAAAGTACCTTTTTTTAAATTCAAATGCAAACTATATTAATGGCAATATACTTCTATTTACTTCTACATATATGAAATTTCGTTCCGGCTGCTTATAATTCGAGTTCTGCTGAATGGATTTTCGTAGAGCTTAAACTGTATAAGATAATTTTTCAGGGAAGGTTTTATTATATAACATACCGTTCTGCGTAGCTTAGTTATAGAATTATTCTGGGAAGTTCTATAATCAGATCAATCCGTTTATGAAATATTAGCCTTTTTAAAAGATTTTGCCGAATGGATTTCGATGAAACCTACACTGTTAGATAACTTTCTAGGGAAATTTTTATTATATAACATATCATTCTACGTTGCTTAGTTCTAGAATTATAGGGGGAAATTCGAAAATCAGGTGATATTTTTTTAATCAAATATTAGCTTTTTCAGTATTTGATTCGGATTATGAAAGATTAGCCTTCTGAAAAAGTTCTACTGGACGGATTTTGATGAGAATTGTATTGTTAGTCAGATGCTATTTCAGGAATGGTTTTAATGTACTACATATTGTTCTACGCTGCTTAGTCAAACAGTTGTGTGAAGGTTATATAGTCAGCAGAACCCGATTCCGAAAGATTAGCCTTTTTGAAAGTTTTTACTGGGCGTATTTTTTGCGACTTGCATTGTTAAATAGATAATTTGTAAGGATGGTTTTAGTATATTTTATATTGTTCTGTTTTAGAATTACGTGGAAAAGTTCTATAATCAGATGAACCCGATTATAAAAGATTAGCCTTTATAAAAACTTCTACTGAATGGATTTTGTTAATTAGTTCGCGTTGTTAGTTCGATAATTTTTAGTGATGGTTTTAGTATATTGCATATAGTTTTATCATTCTTTAGCAAACCTTAACTGTAAATGACCAAATAAAAGAGTTGGTCCTTAACAGCTAAAATTTTGACTGCACATTAGAAAATATAATAGCGCAATCACGTCATTTTTCAGTGATGTGGAAGGATATTCCAGGTAAATATACAGATTGCTTTCAAATACAAAGTCAAATTAAACGATATATTTTGTTTGCTTCAAGGTTCATTTGTAGAAACTGACCAGCGCAGCGGGCGTAGCTTGCTAGTTGTCAATAAAATATTAAACAACGTAAACTACATCAATAAGCTTAACTTAATTAGGCCATCTCTCCTCTGGTTGAAATGTATCAGTAGTTCTCTTGTATAATGAGCTAAGCATTTGCAACCACGTGACCATAATTTACTTTATTCGTGAGCTGTTTAAATGAATGGAGTGTGTTACCCTAAGATTCTACGCCTGAATTATGATATTATTTACAAAATAACTTGTCTACTTTTTAAATATTTGACGAATAAGTAAAAAAGTGTGAATAAATAAATATAAACTCTGGCATTTAATATTACTCAACTGCCACACAGTCTTATATTAAACAACTTTCTGTTTCTATTAATTTTTTTTTTCTTCAGGAATTTCCACTAAGCAACTTATATTATAACTTATTTTCAACAATAATATAAGACTCGGAAAATAAGGGTTAAAATGTCAATTTTCATACAATTGAACATCGTTTAGTAAAATTTATCTTTTAGAAGAAAAATCTGACTTTGGTAAAAATAAAATTATTGTCAATAAAATATTATTAACGTCAACTACTTTAATAAGCTTAATTTAATTAACTCATCTCTCCGCTTGTTGAAAAGTGGTTCTATTGTATAATGAGGTAAGTATTTACAAGCACGTGACCATAATTTACTTCATTTGCGAGTTGTTTAAATTAATGGAGTGCTTTACCCGAGGCTACAGCTTTATTTCCAACAATTATCTCCTCGCTACTCATGGAGTAAGCCTGTGAGATGACAGCTGAACAACGAAGCTTCATTGCTCCTTGCCAGAAATGGCGAGGTTCCGCCGTGAAACGAAGCCCCAGTGTTGAAATTAATAGTCGATCTGGCTGACGAATTGGATGGTAACGAATTTCAAATTCCTTTGGTGCCTAGAAAAATAAAGATTTATTTTCATAAAAGTACAGAAAAATATGAATAACTCATTTTTATGGTACTTACGTATTATCCTGGCCATGTCATATTCACTGCGCCAAAAATATTAATTATAGTAACCCTTATAATTATTTTTTTAACTCTTCATTTTAAGCGTGTAGTTAATGTTGTATAGTTGCCATATTAAGGACATATGCAGTAGTATTTATATACGTATGAGGATATAGCAAAGATACAATATATTATATTCATTGATACAATATATTTATATATTACATAATTTATATTATATTCATTCTGGTTATCATAACAAACCGCTGGAAATAAAACGACCATCGTTAATATCGTTTATTGCTACAAACCGTCAATTAGTTTCTATGTTTTAAAAATATGTATACTAAATTATTGTTTTGTATTGTTTTAGTTTGCGTTTATATCATTTATCATTTTTAACTATTATACGTATTTATTAAATGTACATTAAAATACAGTTTTGAACACGATTGATGATTGGCAACAATAAATAACATTGGCGATTGACAACCATTTTTGGCGATCTGTCTACCTTAACCGGATAATACGTAAGTACCCATTTTATAAAAGCAAAATGCAAAAAAATGTTAAATTCATAATTCTTAAGCGAAATAAACGGTACTTCTCTATTATCCCGTCGACCACTTTTCATAACAAAAAACTACCGCCAAACTGTAAGATTAAACACCAAAAATGCAGTCCCATTTACTTGATGTCAGAAGCATTATACGTGTTTGTTATGTCATCACGTGGTTTTTAATTCGACATTTGCGTGTATTTTTCATTATGTTTTACTCTGCTTTATTAGTTATTTCATTAATTAAAATAACAATTTTGTCCTTAAATTCTTATATTTTATTTATTTATTTATTTTGATATTCCAATAGCAACGTTCTCCCATTTCTTTGGCATTACAGTTTGGCAATAGTTTTTTGTTATGAAAAGTGGTCGACGGGATAATAGAGAAGTACCAAATAAACATTTATACTTTAGTGAAGTGTTTCCCAAAGTGTTGTACTCGTAGCCCTTTGAAGATACGTAACAAATCTGTGTCAACGATAAACATACAACACTGTCCTTTTAAATATCTCCATTAGTAAAATTTCAAATTCCCCTCCCTAATGTTAAACCATTGGGCGTGTGATACATTTGTACTTTTAAAATATCTCCTTAGACAATTATTACTTTTAAATTCTGTTTTCTGTGTACACTTCTTGAAACATGTTTTTTACTTTCTTTGTTGTCAAATTTTTTTTTAAATATACTAGCTGACCCGCGCGGCGTTGCCCGGCCCGTGATAATAAATACTAAAAAAACATCAAGCTCTTTTTTTATATATCTTTAACCCGATTTTGTATGAAATTATATTTTAAAAAGAAAAATTTGCGAAAAAATGTTGATGTTTAGTGATAAAAGCGCTCATTTTCTTGTTTTTTCACGTAGGATCATTTCATAGTTTTAAAATAAAAAGTTCTTTTTGTCCGAACTCTCTGAAATCTTTATTGGTTATAAATAAAACGGTTTTACAGCCTGTGTAAAAATTTCGTGAAAAAAAATATTGTTATCTAGTTGTAAAAGAAATGTTTTTATCTCGGTTTTTTTGTTTTTTTGTTTGTTTTCGCGTTGATTCCTTTAACATAGAAAAAAGAAATAGTTCTCATCTTCCGAACTCTCTGAAATTTCAAGCAGTTATAAATATAACTGTATCCAAGCTCTCTTTAAAATTTTGCGCACAGTTATGCATATTTAGTAATGAAAACATGAGTTCTTAAAATAAGAGGCTCTTTTAACGCAATGGCCATATTACACAATCCGTTTTCAATCAACCCTTTGCAATCCCCCTAGGCTAAATATAGGTGAGGGCTAAACACGTTTCCCGTTTCTGAGGGGAGAAGCCTTCAAAAAAATGTTGAAGCATGCACAATGAGACAAGTTTCGTGTGGAAAAGAGAATATGAAATTTGACAGAATGCACTTTTCGCTTTAAATATATAGATGCTTAATTTTATTTAAGCGTTAAAATCTTTCTCACTTTCGCTAAGATTTTAACACATACAATTATAAATTAAGTATATATTTTAGAAATAATTTGACAACTACGAAAGAAAGACTGATCCTTTAAGAACAGTACACAGAAAACAAAAGTTAAAAATATTAAAGAGTTCTTAAGGAGTTATTTTAAAAATACCATTACATCACATGCCCATTGGCTTAACATTAGCGAGGTGGAATTTGAGGTTTTATTGATGAAGAGCCTCAATTGCGAAGTGTCGTATGTCGGACTACTTCATTCACTCAAAAACACTCACTTACTAATGTTAATCCTATGGAAAAGTTATTTTAGAATATCTCGCTTGCATTTCAAATTTTTTAAATTATTCTTTTTGCATCAGAGCTGAGGTCGATCTCTAAAAAAGCAGTTTTTTTTTTTTACTTTTTAAATTTTGTTTGCAGGTTTTTTTATTATTATTATTACAATGTTTTCTCTTTCGGAACCGGTTTCGTAAGTGTATAAAAAAACTGCAAAGCAAATCGAAAAAGTTAAAAACGGCCATTGTAAAGGTCGTCCTCAGCTATACAATGCAAAAGAAATATTGAAATGCAAACGAGATATTTTAAAAGAACTTTCCCATAGGATTAACATTAGCGACGGCATGTTTTCGCGTGAGTGAAATAGCCCCTTAAATGAGTAAATGAAAAGTTTTTTCATCTCATTTAGTGACCAAAATATAACATCACACTAAGGCTGCATTCACACAACATTTTTAAATTCTGCGGCGAGAAGTCATGAATTATTTATCTATCTGCGCTTTCTGTTCCAAAGGCTCTGTGGTCATCAGCAAAAAAAAGAATCTTAACATAAGAAAGTGGATGTGATAAACATGTCAGGAAATCCCTTTCGTGGTACTGCGTGGTAATATCTTATAATTTTTACCAACACTGTGGCACACAAGACCAGATTATAGAACTTCAGTTATATCGGAAATGCAGAACAAGAGTTGTCCATTTCAGAAATATTTCATTTGATCATTAAATGGGTTTTTATGTTTGGTAAATCAAAATTAATATCAGTCAGAATATGTTTTACATAACGAATTTAAAATACTTGTGACTTAAGTAATAATAATTACGATAATTTAAGCCATTCCTATAAAAAAATATATATATGAATTATGAATAGAATTATACGATAAGGTGACTGATAATGTGACATCTGTTTCACAAATAATAAATAAGCTGATTGTATATATTACACTCACAAAATTATATAGCCCATTACCCTTTTAATAGATTAATTTTAAATAGAATTTTTGGCATGCTGTTAATTTTAATGAACTGTAAAACTTTTCATGTTCAATCATGAACCTGTTTTTTGTTGCAAAAAGCATAAACACCAAAAATCATTTGTTCACTTTATTTTTGAAAACTATTGATTCTGGGGAAAGTTCAAGAATCGTTCAAGTTTCTTTCATTCAGTGGTAATATACAAAAGTCAGTCAGAACGAATAGATGTATGAACTCTCAATGCTGCCTCAGAGTGTGATTTTCTCAGACGACATGTTTAGTGGTTAAAACAAGAGATGTCATGAAGTCAAGACGTGTCAGGATCAAATCTCGGTATAGGTTTGGGTGTAGGTAGTGTGACTAATTCTATTTTAAACAGAGGTCTCGGTCTGATTAATCCTTGGTTACAAATGATAAGTATCGTCAGTTTATTATTTACATTTTGCCAGTTCTGGGTTCAACATTTTACATGTAATGGGTCACATTTTCAGCAGTCCAAGGTTCAATCTACAAACAAGGTGCAAATTGTACGTCAAACGTGACAAACGAGGTGCGTTCGTACTATAGCTAGTTATATAAATATTCAGACCTTGGTGATTTTTAATTCTGTGAAATGAATTATATCGTCTGCAGATTCATTTCTGTAATAAAATAAGTATATAGGTCGCTTGACGATTAAACTCGGAAGCTCCTATAACAAGAAAGGACGATTTTATTATTATTATTATTATTCAAATTTCTTAATAAATATTTTTATTAATATCGTCTAAAGTTTTGATTCGATTTTCATGAAATTTGAAATGTCTCGACAAAATTTTGCAAAGATAATATATCTTAAATTTCAAACCATTTGGATGGGTAGGTTTTGCGCTGTTATATGCGGACATACGGACGGACGGATCAGACGACGACTATAGGTGCTACGTATTTATATAATTACGAACGCATCTAAAAAGCATAGTTGAATCGGAGGCACCAAACGGTTAAATCAAGGTGGTTTGAACCATTTTATGGCAATTTATTTTGCAACATGTTTTGGTTAAACACTGAACCAAATTTTTAACAGTGTAGAAATAAATATATATTTACCTCATGTCCATTTATATACCACCTCAAAGAAGCAGCGGGTTTTGACGGCCCTGCGGAACACGTAACATTGACGTCATCACCAACTTGATACTGCGGTTTGACACCTGAGATCGTCGGACCGTCCTCGGGTAAAACTGAAAAATGCAAAATTTAAGTTAATGAATAAGAGAATGTTCGAAAAATATCATACAATTCTTACTTTGTATAATAAAAATCAGAAACAGATATCGTGAAATAAAATAATCATTTAAAACTAAAAACTAAAATGCAATTACAAACTGCAATATTTCGTACGATTGCAACCAAAATGCATAATTTTCAATAAAGTTTCAACTGCATACACTTAAATTTAAACCCTTGATCTCATTTTAAGGAATTTTGAAACGTTATAAATTAACACACACTAACGCATTAAAATTCCAAGAGTATCAATTTTTAAAAATGTTGGAATGCTGAGAATATCTGAAACATAAATTCGCATTTTAAAAAATGTTTGGGAATTTCATCATGGTTATTGTTTTAATTAAAATTAGTGACAGAAATATGCGTTTGATGGTATAATTAAATTTGCTGCAAAAATCTGATACATTAATAAAATAATCAAAAATAAATAAATAAATAAATAAATTAGGAGTGTTAAAGTGCATGTAGGGTATTTTTTTCTTACTGTCTTAAAATACTTAAGGTTGTAAAGTATAATTTTAAAACTAATACCACTCAATTGAAATAGAAAAAAAAAATTAGAAAGCTGGGGTGCTTTAAAAATTTTATGTAATGCAAAACTGTTTTAAAATTATTATTAACTGTTTGTATATTTGTACATAGCATTTGTATATAACAACTAGTGTATTTAGAAAATTTAAAATAATAAGAGTAAAATTGGCTAAACTAAAAAGAAAATACAGTGTAGGTTTTTCATGAAACTAGGAATCACCTTAAAGAGACTCGTTACCCTTAATTAACTCGTTAAGTAACTCGTTACTCCTTAATTTTGCGAAAAATGGTGAAAATATCAAATTTATAACATTTTGCTTCAAATGAATTTAGATGTCTGTAATACGATGTGTTGTCGAAAAGTAAAGATACACTTCAGACAGCAGTAAATAAAAGGTTTTAATGAGCGCGTTGGGAACACATATTGTAACTTTGAACGTTCGACTTTTACCTAGAAATTCTTTATTTGTACGGTGAGTCTGTTTCGTGTAGCATGTGTTTATAATGGCTGCGTCAATTCAAAATCCCACCAAATGTGAAGTACGTTTCGTCATACGTTTCCTTCATATAAAAGTTGAGCGTCCAGTGGATATTCATAAAAAATTGTTTCCGTCTATGGGAACATTATGATTCGACACAATGTAACGAAACGGTGTTGTGCTTTCTCTGGAGGTAGGACCAATGATCGTGAAGAACCATCCACCTTATAGCCCGGACTTTGTCCCCAGCAACTACCATTTATTCCTTTACCTGAAGAAATAACTTGCAAGAAAAAACGTCTACGACGATGATGAGATGAAAATCGAAATTTAAATGTGGTAACAACAGGCGGTAAACTTCTAAAGACTGTGGTTTACAGAAGCTTGTACCAAGTCTTAACAAGTACTTGGACAAAGGACAATGACGGCAACTATGTCAAAAAATGAGGCATATACTAGTAAAGTAATTTGTAATGGGCATTTTATTAATTAAAAGTATTTTGAATGAGTATGCGGCTTTGCCTCTTTACTTTTCGAAAACCCCTCGTACATTCTCATGCTGTGCCAGAGTAATCCGATAATTAAAAATATCCGAAAAATGATTTTTATTCCATCATTTTTGCTTTAATTAATTTAGATTTGCAATCATTAAATCAATTTTTCTCAGATTGTGTTTTTTACTTACTCATTACACGTAGTATAGGGTAAATCTTGTAATCGTTTTGAAAAAAAAATTACACCTTTTTTTTACACGAATTTACACGTTTTAGACACTGGAGATTCCGAAAAACATATTTTTAGAAGAAAAAAAATGCCGTTCGTCTGTGTGTGTGTCTGTAAACGCTGTACCTCCCGAACAAATTGAGATAGAGACTTGAAATTTGGTATGTACTTAGTATGTAATAATGGGAAGAAGCTTATTGAATTTCAGTAACCTCGATTATGCGAAACTATTTTTTTCGGACTCTCGAAATATTCGTTCTGATAAAAAGTATATAAAATTTTTCGAAATTGTTTTTTTTTTCAAGGAGTGAATATGAAAGACAATAAAAAAACATAAATTTTCCATTAAAAATGAAGTCAATCTGACAGTTAGTAGTCGAGATATTTGTAATCCTATTTCCACACTCTTCGATTTTTCATGACCCTGTATTTCATTCAAATTACAATTCAGAGATTTATTTTAATTGGTAAAGAGACGCTTAATCCGACGCAGTAAACTGTTAGTTAATAGGATTATCATTTTTACAGTTATAAGGATGTTTCTCTTACGCAATTCAGTAATAGAGCATTTAAAGCGAGGCTAACGAAAAAGACAGGCTACCTTGGTGCATTCCACTTATCTTTTTTTACAGACCGCTAGAGTGACGTGATGCTCTTTTCGTACACCTGCATTTGTGCATTCGAGCATCACGTGACTCCCTCGGTCTGTAAAAAAAGATACGCGTAAAGCACCGCGGTAGCCTTTCTTTTTCGTTAGCCTCGATTTAAAGTGTATGACGTCATCAAGCCACGATTTTATCCGAATTGCAATGCATTTTATAAATAATTTACACATGTTCTATTTTCATATTTTATATTATGCATATCTATGATGGGTACGTATTACGGTAGCCCCCAACGACTAGTTTAATATATCAGTATGTTGTAAGTGACAAAACGTCCGCAAATATTTTTCAATTCACTCGCTATTTTTGTCGATCCTTGAAGTGCATTTAATAAAACTAACGACCGGATTTTCAATATTGTCAATAGATTATTTTTAAAAAATAAATGTGTTAGGTAAATAATTATTCTTACTGTATTTTTTTGCATGCGTCATGACATTTTATATACATTTATTTACCTAAATAACTTTTTCGAAATCTTATTCTTACACTTATAGAGCATACATGAGACAATACATGCCATACATGAGACAAAATTTGTCTCATGTATGCCATACAAAATATATGCCATACAAAATGTATGCCATACAAAATATATGCCGTACAAAACTTCCTTTGTATTTCAGTAAATTACAGCGTAATTACAGCTCTGCTGAAAAAATTAGTGAAATATATATATATATATATATATATCGAAAGGTACTCTCTTAATGTACCTACACTAATCAGTATTGTTCACTATTTTAGCAATTTTGGATCATACCTTTTTTTTCTAGATTAAAAAAAAACATATTTTAATTATATTTATAGAAAATTATTTTGTACAAGATAATTATAAAATAATACTTTTGCACTACCTAAAAAAACTGGTGGGAAACAAAATAATTTTCGTTAATATGAAGTTAAAAGCAATGAAACGAAAAATTTCAAACACGCAAAATTCCGCAGAAGTATAAAAATATAGATGCAGGAATTATTTAAATAGAACATGAAAATATTGCGATAGAAATTTACTCGCACAGATGTTTCTGTAGATATATCTTCGAATAAGAGAGTTATTTTTCCTCCCTACCTGACTTTATGTGTCAAGAATAACATCTCAAATCCCGCAATGAAATTTATGTTTGTTGAAAAATAGAAGTTTCACGCCCTAGTAACGAGAAAAGGGGAGTTTTGTTTTACAGGCTTGGTTAGTAGTCTGTTTAGAAAATCGTCTTCAGGAAAATCAAGAAATTGAAAATAGTCTTATGTTTCGAGTGGTTTTGTTTAAAATTTTATATTTATGGTGTATTCCTAAAATAAACATATGCGTTATTTTCAGTCGCACGCATATGTAAATATATATATATATATATATATATATCATCTTTAATAAAAAGCTATGCGTTACTGACGACTGGGATTTTCGCTAATCGTTGCCACAGATTAATCTCAGAAAATGAAACATTTGAAGTTAGTGAAAAAATTAATTGCTCGAAAAGTATTTGTCAAAAAATTGTTAGACAAACTGCGTCAGAAAGGTAAAAAATTGTATTTTTCTTGATATAAATTTCAAATCCACTGATTATGCCATTTTTCAAATATTGAATTTCAAAAATTACAAATTTCCCAATGGAGTACCATAGCGAAAACTTCACGTGTAAAAAAATAATGATAACAGCAATGTGTCAGCACGAGTCACAAATTATGGAATCCTTATTATTCGGTTAAAATATAAAAGTAAATTATGATGTCGTGAGTGCATGATTTTTATTTAATTCTCGACAAATACTAGATGCGACATTTCTTTTTAGTTGTGAATAATATAGGTTAATTCACCTTATTAAAAAATGTAGCTATAAAACATATAAATCAGTGGAAAATTGTAAACGTAATAGTAAACAGTATTAAAAAAACATAACTAAGTGAAATAAGTATCCGTTTTTATGTTATTTTAGGATATTCCAGGTAAAGGTACAAATTACTTTAAAATACAAGGTTAAATTCGCCGATATATTTCGTTTGATTCAAGGTTCTTTTGGAAAAACCGACCAGCGCAGCGGGCGTAGTCTGCTAGTATATATATATATATATATATATATATATATATATATATATATATATATTCTGGGATAATGTGAAGGTGTCTTACTCACTTCAGTTTTTTATTCTCTTAACACTTTGTCGTCCAGCGACACCACAGTGGTGTCGTGCGTAAACCAACTTAATTTTATTCCTTAAATGGTGCATTGGCACCAGAATTTTGGAATAAAAAATTCCCTTTTAGCAAGTACATGAAGAAAAGATTTTACTTATTTTCGAATAGTTTCTAAATTCTGGCGTCAATCAATCATTTCAATATTTTACGAATAGAAGTATTTTTACGAGACATGCGGAAGACAAAGTGTTAATTAATTTCATTTTCTTGTCTTATGATATACGACAGCCCGAATTATGTATTATTTTAGTTAATTACAGCTTATACATGGATGAAATCGTACATTTTTGTGGCATCTGTAGTAATTTGTGTCTGAAGATTATGCTACAGTGCCACAAATGTTTCATTACTTAATCTTTTTTTTTACTTTCTTCTATGTTTACAAGAAGAAAGTATTGAATTCATGAAAATTTCCGACTTCCGGTTTTCGACGGATTTATACTTTTTAGAAGGTCCTGAACACGATTTGACTGTTTTTAGAAAATGTCTGTCTGTGACTCTGTGACTGTCTGTCTGTATGTGACAAAAATATTGTGAGCGCTCTATCTCAAGAAGTAATGCACGGAATTTAATAAAACTTTACATTCAGTTAGTACCTGATATAAATTGGTGCTGATTAGTTTTTGGTGAAAATCGCCCAATAGGTGGCGCTGCTATGCTGTTTTTTTTTTTAGATTTCCGCAATAGCTCTATCTCAAGAACTAATGCACTTATTTTCATCAAACTTCAGATTCATTTATACCTTGACATAAATAGACGCTGATTATGTTTTGGTGTAAATAGCCCAACAGGTGGCTCTGCTCTGCTACTTTTTTTTCATTATTTTCACGATATCTATATCTCAAGAACTAATACACGGATTTTCATCAAACTTCAGATTCAGTTAGACGTTGACATAAGTTGTTGCTGATTAAATTTTGGTCTAAATCTCCCAACACGTGGCACTGCTATACTACTTTTTTATTATTATCACGATAAGTATATCTCAAGAACTAATGCACGGATTTTTATCAAACTTCAGATTTCATTAGACGTTGACATAAGTTGTTGTTGATTAGGTTTTGGTCTAAATCTCCCAGCAGGTGGCGCTTCTATGCTGAATTTTGCAGGATTTACACGATTTTAGCAATAGCCATATCTCAAGAGCTAATGCACGAAATTTAACAAAACTTTAGATTTAGTTAGACTTTGATAAATTGATTCCTTTTGGTGTATGCGAAACCTGTATGAGATAGATGAAAGTTTTGGGATTGGCACATCCGACTAGTTTTTCTATTCTTTTTTTACTTCTACTATATTTTATATTATCTTAGTTCTATATTTTTATTTTTATTTTACATTTTTCTGGATATTATTCAAACAGATATGTGTTTATTTTTCAAATTTATTTTTAGTCCGCAAATGTGTATGATGTTTCTGTTTTGCCTTTTATCGGTTATATAAATTTGAAAAAATAATATGTATAGGGTTTCTCAAATAGATTGAAACGCGCTTTAATTATTTACCTGTTTATTCACTTTAAGTTGGCAATGTAAATTGCGAATGTTTTCAAAATGTTTCAAATTATACTACATTAAAATAAATTAGCCCTCCTATTAATTTTCAAAAAAGGTTACATTTCTTAAATTTTTATACGAATTCTCTAGAAATATTTAGTCAATTAGAAATTTTTTCTTTATAATGCAACAGATCATTTCAAACAAACCACACATTTTTATCTCTAAATTTGAGTGAGTTATGCCTAAAAATTGAATTTTTTTTAATGATTGTCATATATCTAATTATAAATGTAAACATACCACACAAAAAAAAATGATAAAACTAGACGATAAAGCATAGAAGATAGTTTTGTGAATTTTGCTTCGACTTGCGATACAATCACAGATTCTTATGCACTTTTCACATTGAGACATGCCATTACTTAATTTGAAAAAAGAAAAAAACTCAAGTATAGTACTTTATTTTCAAAATTAACATAATTTTTCCGAACGAAAGCTCAGAGACTTTTTTTCGGTTCTGCGTCAATTCGTAGCGCACAATTCATCGCGGAACAATTCATCGCGCACAATTCATCGCAGCGTCAATTCGTCGTAGCGTCAGTTTGTCGCGGTGACAAATCATCATGGTGTCAATTTGTCGCAACGTCAATTCGTCGCATCGAAAATATATTTGAAGGCTATGATGATAAAAGTAAAGATAATTTACTAAAATTATTTAATGATATAAATTGTTAGTTATAATTCTCTATATCTAAAAAAGCAAATTATCATTAATAATTTTACTACATTATTTTTAATTTTATCATCATAGCCTTCAAAAACATTTTCGTTGCGACGAATTAACGTCGCGACGAATTGACACCACGACGAATTGACGCTGCGACGAGTCGATGCTGCGATTAATTGTTGTCGCGACGAATTGTCGCTGCGATGAATTGTGCGCGACGAATCGACACGACACCTTTTTTTCTCTCCTTTAACTTGGTAGGAGGAAAGTATGTTGCAGGATAAAAGTTAAATATAAATTTATTTGAAATAAATAACACTTCTAACACCAGTCTCGTTATTTAATAGCCACACCTCGTATATAATGAGAGAGAGAGAAAGAGAGATTTATATATTGTTTCTTTGTTTATTTATTTATATACATACATATTATATATATATAGAGAGAGAGAGGGAGTGAGAGAGATAGATAGACAGATAGATAGATAGATTGATATAAGTCAACTATTGTTGAATCAAATGAATAGACGAATAAAATTAATATATCCAAAAGTAATTTTAGCCAAAAAGTAATTTTAACCTGTTAGAAAAATCATGTATGTTTTATTGTACTATTTTATATCTCCTTTTACTATTAAACTATTATCATAAACATAATTCAATTGAAGATAAATTTCAGTAAAATAATGCCTTTACTTTATTCGTTAGTTTGTGTATACATAAACTTAACTTTCACATTTATTTTATTCATATATATATATTTTTCTGTCTCTTTTGACTTTTCGTAATCTAGAGAAATGTATAAAGATAAAAATATGTAACTATAGTTTACACTAGTTATATATTACATTTTAAATATATTACTATACTTATTCTTCTGCTCAATTCTATAGTAATACATATTCATTTGTTTTATTATGTAAATAATGTCATTCCTTTGTTTGGCTTAAAGAATTTCGAAAGTGTAGGTAGTATAAATAGGCGTGGGAGTACACGTGGGTGTTATCCGTTCGAATAAAGTGTAAAAGGATTGATTAAACACTAAAAGTTTGAAAAATCCATTTTACATTAGGCTACAAAAGATACAGAATGTCTGTGAAAATTACAGTGTAATAATTCAATTTTGTTTAGTTAAAAAGTCTACTGTTGTCTGGAATATAAATAAAAATTTACATACATCACGCATACGTGAAATGTTAATGCGGACCTATATTTACAATTTTTGCGCTTCTTCCGAGAGGTATGCGTAGAAGTCCCATTAAGATTGAATTTTACAGAAATCTAAGAAATAAATTGTATTAGTTTAGAGAAAAAATTCCACATTGAACAATTCGTCTAACTACATTAAAATGTTCGATGCTTCATTTATTTCTTTTTCACAATTCATTTTAAATGTTTATTTATTTATTTACAGTAAACAGAATAAATACGTGAGGAAAACAGAAAAGTCATACATTATGTTTAATTTTGTTTTTCTGTGTGACAATTAACATGTGAGTGAAATTTTAAACTAAAAATTCATCAGTATATGATCAAAAAGACGAGAAGGAAAAATCTTGCATCACGGATAGCATATGAACCACTTTCAAACGCTCTCAAATTTCTATAACGAGACATCACTATTTAATAAAATAAAAGAAGATCTTTAAATAAACAATTTATAAAACACATAACACAGTTAAATACCCAAGTTCAGGAATTAACGTCCAGAGTCGATAAGATATTCGGATTCTTTCAGCAGCCCTGTATATGATATATACATTTGTATATACTGCACGTGATTTTCTAAAATTTAATTTAGCTTAAAAATGTATGACACAATTGAAAATGTATTTTCAGCATTTAACCACCCATATACGGTAACTTGAAATATTTTGTGCAGCCCTATATATGACTCATAGGCTTTTATACACACAAGCTAACCTTTAATTCAGATAGCAAACGCATAATATAATTAAATCACATTCACAATAATTTACAACCATACACGGCAATATATTCTGTTTTCTTCCTAGTCATGTATATGAAGTTATCTATATACAAAAATATGTTTGTACATACTTATGATGTGTCGAATACTCTGATTATAAGAGTAGACAAAGTTTTGATTACGAACGTACCTTTTGTTCAGTAATAGTCAATGTGCGTAAAAGTTATCAAGGCTATATTTCTCTAACTTTCGATGAAGGAATGTGAAAACCTCGGAACTCATGATTTTTCTCTTCGTATCGATATTTGTGCAAATTTCTGCATCTGGTCAATCGATATAGCAGTATTTAAGCACTGGCATGCGCTGGGAAAGGGGAACTCAGAATCGGTTCTTGCCCTTGGTGTTACCTCGAGATCTGCTTCAGATGCCTGACCTAAGCCGTAGAAAGGAAGAAATATTGACCAGTGGTAAGAGTATATTTTACTTCAATTCGGTGATACTTGAAATAACATTATTTGGCGCTCACGGTGTGCCGTTTCTAGCCATCTGAAAGTTGGAGTTGAACGTGAAATTGACTCTTGTGGAAGTCAGCTTAGCAGCCGTTTGACGTTACGAGTTCGTAAGTTATTTTAAGTTATCTAATTATTGATATTGTTAATTTGAAGATCATTTGTCTCTTTGAGTGAAGTTTTGTTGGGTACTGATTTCTTTCTAGCCTGGGGAAAATCGCAGAGCTTTTCTCAAAACCCGGTCCTTTTAAGATTTTAATAAAAGTGATTTGATTTTACACAACTTGTGCCCATTGTCCGACACGCTAGCATTGACCATCACACATAATAGCGACATGGCTGTTACATACTAACTAAATATAATTAAGCCGTACGTGGAATGCATAATACAATTAAAATACATCTCTGAGTAACTTACGACCATAGACATTAATGCTTACTTTTTTTTGCACAACCCTGTATATAAGTTATGCAATTTATACACATCACGTATAATGCTCAAAAATTTCGTTAAGATTTAAGACGCATATCACAACTGAATATGCAATTCCAGCGATTTTCGCTCTTTGAGAGTACTGTAAGTTACTGATATTTTATTAGTGTCCGTGTAAATGAACAAATAAATGCTATGCACATTATACAATAAGTATATTTATTGTACAGCTCCTCCACAATGTACATCAACTGCATTATGTTTCAAATAACATTTTAAAAATACTCCGTAAATTATTTTTCCCCTTTAGGCCATAATGTACACTGAGAAAAATGACACTTTCAACTCTGAGTAAATCGATGTTTTCATTTTGTTCTGAAAGTTTTTGTTTCAAATAGGACGACTCAATGTTTTCCATTCTGAAATACCAGAAATACTCAGAATATCTACACATGGACCTACTAAAAACTGAGCACATAGAGGTCAGTTCATACTTATTTTTTAAACATGGACATACTCAAAAATGATCAGGGTCAGTTCAAACTCATTTTTGAAACATGGACATACTAAAAAATGAGCAATAGAAGTCAGTTCATACTTATTTTCGAAGCATGGACATACTCAAACTCATAATGGACATAATCAAATATGAGTACATGATGAATGAGATTCTTGAATGAGTATTCAGAAATGAGTATATACATGTTTCAAACATTCGACATACTCAGGTTTGAGTGTTTTTTGCTCAGTTTTTAAAATGTCGTTTTTAGAGTGTAATGAAATTATTTTGTGTGTCCCTGTAATTGAATGATAAATGTATTTATACCCCATATTATATATAAAGAATGTTGTATTGCACCTCAACAATGTATATCAGTTTCAATATGTTTGAAATAGTGTAGCTTTATTAAAATACACTGCAAAAAAATTTCCCCCAAATACTATTAAGTAATAGAATTCTTTTGTGTGTCCCTGTAAACGATCTATAAATGCTACATATTCTATTTTGAATGGGTAATGTCATAGCGTAAATCACAGTAACATACACGAAGTTCAGAGTGATCGAAGTTTATTTATGCGAGTTAGAGCGCGGAAGACAGATGACCAGACAATTAGGTACAAGGCATGGCAGATAGGTAAACCGAAGTCATAACCACTTTCCAAATATGTTCGAAAGTGTTAAAATGAGCCATATTTTCTATTTAATTATTTTTTATTTCCGATAATTTATCTAATTGCTTTATTATATAAGGGTCGAATGAAAGTGGCATTGCTGTAGTAACTCCGCCATTTGAAGAGAAAGATAACTGAGCATGCTTCTATAGAGGGCGCAGAGTGCTGGGAATGCATGCGATATCGTCAGATCCCGCCAGATGCGTGTGTGATAGCGGGGGAGCACGTTAAAAGGTATCGTTCGCATCATGAATGCCTCCAAACAGTGTCAACGCGCGGTCGTGCAGTTTTTAACAGCGGAAAATGTGAGTTGTAGTGAAATCTATCGTCGAATGCAAAATGTGTATTCGTCCTCATATGGCCGTGGCGCGCCAAACATTGTTACGGCTGGGAGGTTCTCGAACATCCCCCTTACAACCCAAACCTCTCGCCAAGTGACTACCACATCTTCGGTCCACTCAAGTAAGCTGTGAAGGGACGGCGATTTGCCGACGATAATGAGGTCCAAGCTGCAGTTGAAAATTGGTTCCACAACCAACCCCGAAGCTTCTTCGCCTAGGGTATCCATCGTCTGGTTGACTGCTGGGACACTTGTTTCAACCTACAAGGTGACTTTGTCTAGCCTATCTGTTATGTCTGTAATACTTGTTTCTTCTGTATACTAACTTATATTAATACCATTAAACCATTTCTCAAACCGACTGTAGTGCCACTTTCATTTGTGCGACCCATATAATTATTGATTAAATTTTAATAAATGAATCAATCTTAAGATTAGCTGTTTTTTTTTTATCATAAAATTCTTAAATATGAGATTAAGATAGAACATCAGATTTTAATTTTAAAATTATTTTTGTATAATGTTATTCAGAATGAACAGACCCATATTGAGAGTAGAGATTTGCTTAAACAAAAATCTGTCAATAATTGTTTGAAATTCTGATTTTGTATATATATTTTATTCTTGATAATTCTTTGCACAATAAACAAACCAGTTTATAAAATAAAAATTTGTTTTAATTATAAAATATTTAAAAAAAGAAATTTCCCTTTTTTTTTCTTTTTTTTTGTTTGTTTTTTTGTAATAACACAATAAACAATTTGATTTCAAGAGTGAAGGGTCGTTTTATGACAAAATTCGTAAATAAGTGTCTGTGAAAGAGAAGCCAATTTTTATTTATTTATTTATTTATTTATTTATTTAAATTTTGAAAGTTATTTACACAATAAATAAACAAAACTAATCTTTAAAATTAAAAGTTTGTTTGATCATAAAAGTCGTATATAAGTAATAAAAACAAGTCAAATTTTCTTTTCAAATTTATTTATTTTTTATTTTGAAAGTTATTTGCACCATAAACAAAGTAATATTTACGTTAGTATGTTTGTTCATAAAAGTCGTAACTCTGTAATTAAAAGAAAAAAAAGAATCATATTATTTTGGTTTTGATAATTTTTACATAATAAACAAGCCAATTTTGAGAGTGATTTTTTTTTATGATATTAATAATCGATTTAAAAAAATCACTGCAAATCTTTATACACTTTTCAGAACACTTTTTAGAATTTTTTCACATGTTTTAGTACACTTTGCAGCTCACATTTTGAAACAGTTTTTAAAATACTTCTGCGAACACTTCTTTTGTTCAGCACACTTTCCAGCACACTTTTTGAAAGCTATGATTTTATAAGTGTGCCCAAATGTGTTCCCAATCTTTTCTCAAATGTGTTCCCAAATATTTAACAAATATCCTTATCAGAACACTTTCGGAACACTTTCTTTATAACAGAGCATATTCGGAACACATTTCACTACACATTAAGGTAACTGGAACACTTTTTTTTAATCAAAGTGCTTCAAATGTGTTCCCAAATAGGTACTGGGAATTTGCAGTGATGTCACATTTTCTTTTTTCTTTTAGTGTTTTGTTATTTTTTTTATGCACAAAAAACAGTCAGTTCATGAAAGTAAAAGTTTGATCAAAAAATTCTATTTGCATTTATTGAAAAAGATACACGTAGAAAGCAGATTTTGCATGCAACTTTACATAAGTTATGTCTGGGTGTTAGTCAAAGGAATTATTAAAATTTAAAACTGGCGCAGCTCTTGCAACTGCAGGTTTTCTTTTAGATTTTACTTTTTTATATTTCTCTATGTAATAAATAAAGAATTCATATTTTAGAATAAAAAATTGTACATGTAACTTTATTAAAATCTAAAATATTTTTTGTGCTAAGTCGGAGGAAATATCATTCCAAACTAGAGCAGTTCGTGCAACTGCATTAAAAAAAAATGGACCTCAGAGTTGAATTTGGTGATCATAGGTTTATGTAGCCAAGTTAGTAATAGCACATGTCACGTCAATGCCTGCTTCTTTGATGGATAGACTTATTTCGTCTGAAATGTTATATGATCGATGTTCTTTGTATTTCAAATGTAGGTTTTTATAATAATTACTAGTGTCCTAGAAAAATCTCATATCGATGTGAAATACAATGAAAACCGATTGTTTATTATATATTAGTTTATAAATTCGTTAACTAATATAAGAAACTAGTATATATTCATTTTAGATTTTATATAATGTAATTTTTTTTTCGTCTGATGTACCTAAGACTTGCTAAGCTTTATGTATGTGTTTATGTTTTTTTAATTTTGTATATATATATATATAGATAGATAGATAGGTAGGTAGACAGATATTTGGAGTTTTTGGTAATTTGTTGTTTGAATTTATCAATTATTAATTAACTTAAAAGTATTATATGTACACTAAATACTTGCCATGTTTAAATTGGAGATTTGGTCAGATTTTGATGATAGAAATTGTTTGATGTATTTTGATTTCAAAGGTATTATATATATATATATATGGATGTGTGTGTGTGTGTACTTTTTTATTTGCGTTGCGTTAGTATTATAGAATGAAGAACTCAATTTATCCTTGAATATGCAAATTTGCCTTTCTATTTAATTTACTTACTTATTTTTATACACGTTAAATAACTTTCAAACAAAAGTTTGTTTGCACGTAAAATTCACTTTTGGATTTGTTCAAATTGATATAGGGTGTTTTAAAAGTTAGTTACACAGGCTTCGTCTGTCCATGAATTTCAATGGTACGAACTCTGAACATTAATTTTCGTCTTATTTAATCAATAAATTTCTAACATTAACACGTGAACTTCACAAAAGTACGAATTTGTATCGATCAAAATTTTAAAAACCGGCGTTTTCTGAAAATATGTTTTCATTAACTTGAATTTTACTTTAACAAAATGAAATTTTTGGTAAAAACAAAATATTACAGTTCGATTCCGCATTGAATTTTGTGTAGGAATCATGTGTTATACAGGGTGTTTGAAAAATAATCATCCGATTTCAAATGCGTATATTACGAAAAATATTGAACATAGACAAATAAAATTAATTTTGTATTACATGATTATACTCTAAAAACGACATTTTCAAAACTAAACAAAAAATACTCAAATCTGAGTATGTCGCATAGTCAAAATGGCTCCGAATCAAAATTATTCAAGTTTGAAACATGTATATACTCCTTTCTGAAAACATGCACAGGCTCAAGAATAAAACATCATGTGCTGCTATTTGAGTATGTCCATGTTTCAAAAATGAGTATGAACTGACTTCTATCTGCTCATTTTTGAGTATTTCCATGTTTCAAAAATGAGTTTGAACTGATTCTAATCATGTTTGAGTATGTCCATGTTTTAAAAATGAGTATGAACTGACCTCTATGTGCTCAGTTTTGAGGTCCAGCAATCTTGGAGGCCAGTGAAGTTTAACTGGATCGCCATGTCCCATACGTCCGATCCAACTGTGTGAAACTCGAGATTTTCCTCCTTCTGCTTATACATTATTCGATCAAAACGGATTAAAAGCTGAATAGTTATGCTTTTTTTTTTAATCGGATGATTCTTTTTGAAACACTCTGTATTTCATAACCACTAGACACTGTTAAAAATTTGCAGCAAAGTGTCCAGTCATTCGACCGTTTTTATAGAAAACGTTTACATAACTGTAGTTTAACTCTATTCTGACCATATTATTGCCCGTATTATGGTCAGAATAAAGTTAAATTACGGTTATGTAACCATGTTTTATAAAAACAGTCGAATGACTGGACAGTTTGCTGCAAATTTTTAACAGTTTATTGCCAATATCGTTATACACAGTTCAAGTTACTGATTCCCAAATAGCACTAGTGTGAATTGCGCGGGGTTTCAACCGATGATGGAATCCACGGGTTAAATAAACCTAATTGGGAAATAGTGGTACACAGTTCCAAAAACTCAACAAACCTTACATATGTCAGTGAAACACTATAGGTATATCTAGAAAACCGTTTTTAGATGTAACTTTATAGAAATCACAAATTATTTTCGTGTTACTCAGAACCAATATCATTTCAAAACTGGAGCAGTTTGAGCAAAAGCATTTAAATATTTGTGTCTTAAAGATGCGTTTGGTGATTATAGGTGTACGTATCTCAGTTTGTAAACAAAATTAGTAACCTATTCGTCACCTCAGTTCATGCTCCCTTTGATAAATAGACTTACTTCATCTGTAATTTAATTTGAGTTATATTGTTTATATTTTCAATGAAGGATTTAAATAAAATTATTAGTCTCCCAGAAAGTTAACTGAGAAAAATGAAACTTTCAAATCTGTGTAAACCGATGTTTTCGTTATGTTACGAAACTTTTTGTTTCAAATAGGACGACACAATGCTTTCAATTCTGAAATACCAGAAATACTCAGAATATTGAAACATGGACATACTCAAAACTGAGCACATACAGGTCAGTTCATACGCATTTTTGAAACATGGAAATACTCAAAAATGAGCACACGATGTTTTATTCTTGAGTGTGTGCATATTTTCAGAAATGAGTCTATGCATGTTTCAAACTTGAGTAATTTTGATTCGGAGCCATTTTGACTATGCGACGTACTCAGATTTCAGTATTTTTTTAGTGTTATATTGCTGGAAAAAAAACAATTACCGTAATTTCCGACGTATAATCCGCGGATCAAACAATCATATTTAAACCCAGAAATTTTATTTAATAATAGAAGTCAAATATTTACAGTGATCTAGTAAGTTACATTTTCTAGAATAAAATTTCTGCGTCGAAACATGATTGCTTGATCAGCGGATTATACGCTAGAGATTACGGTATGTGCGAATATTTATTATAATTTCCATTAAAAATTCCATGTGTCCGAGAAAGGCTACGTAGTAGTGAATTTTTAGGAATTTTGAATACCACCATCTCCGAATAGAAATATTTGCCCGATTAAATTATAGAAATCTGCAATTATGTAAGACGAATAATATTATTTGGAAACAGTGTTTGGCTGCTGCTCATTTAACAAAAATAGTATATTTTCATTTTACTTAGTTTTCAGTGATATAAAGTGAAATTTTCGTTATGTAATGAATGTAAAACTACCGAAACTTAATTTACCTTACATAGTTTTGCATTTTGCATGCATATATATTCATTTTATATTTTATACTATAAAATAAAGAATTGGGATTTCCTTTGTAAATGTAAATCACCTTCTCTATTTAATTTTATTTTGATATTTTTTCTGCCTGATGAATAAAGCGACCTTCAAACAAAATTTTGATTGAACAAAAACAAATCACTTTTTGCGCTTGATCAAGGAAATATGTGTATACATGTAACTTTACCGTTAACCGTTCTTACATGTAACTTTATAGAAATCTAAAATAATTTTTATGTTAGTCAGAGGAAATATCATTTCAAAACTGGAGCAGTTCGTGCAACTGCATTAAAAAAAAAAATTGGACCTCAAAAGGTGAATTTTGTGATCATAGGTTTATGTATCCGAGTTAGTAATAGCAGACGTCACGTTAGTGCCTGCTCCCCTTTGATGGATAGATTTACTTCATCTGCAATTTCGTGATTATGACAGTTTTTCATTTCCGCTTTCTTCACCTTACTTCGCTCGAAAGAAAAGCTCTTCATTTTACTTTTGTGCTGAAAGTAATTTGCTGAATTTTTTATCGAGTTCATAAGAAAAGAAAAAAGACATTTAGGAAATGAATATAAAAAAAAAATGAATAAATTTTAAGTAAAATTCATTCTGTGTTATTATTTTCATTGGTATAACGGATTTAGAAGTTCTTTCGTAGTTTTTTTTTCGCAATAACAGAAAAATTTAAAGGTCAGAAATTCTGTGTAAATATATATATATATATATATATATATATATATTTGTTTCTTGTTACTCGCGTTTTATCAAAAGGACCGGTATTGAAACTTGAAAGTGTTTTACTTAGATTTATTTTGTTGGGAAATCTGAAATTATTTCTCTGTTTTTGTTTTCAGTGGTATTTCGGTTTTGGGATTTGCTGCGTCACTCCAGATACTATCGTCTCTCATGAGTTAGAAATTCTTTCAAAAAAAATTTTTGCAATAGCAAAAAAAAAAAAAAAAAAAATATTTTGTGTTAAAAATTTTATATTTTCTCCTTGTCCTTGTTGCATATGTGTTTTGGAAAAAGTACCGCTATTCAAATTTGAAATAGTTTATTTAACTCTATTTTACTGGAATAGCTGAAATTCTTTCTGTGTTACTATTTTCAGTGGTATATCGAATTCTTCTATAATTTTTTTTCGCTATAGTAAAAAAATCAAAAGGTCAGAAATTTTTTTGTGTCAAATAATCGATGTTTTCGCTTTCTAGTTCTTCGCGTTTTACCAGAAATGCTGTTATTCAAATTCGAAATTATTCACTTAACTCTAAATTATTGAAACATTTGAAATTCGATGAATAAACATTTGTCGTATAAATACTTATAAAAGTTACGAATTTACATATTAAAAACAAGTATATATTAAAATAAAAATGCATATATATGTTTTTTTATATTTTTTTCTCATTTTAAAGCACACCTTATATTAAAATAATGTATTAAATAATACATTTGATAATCAATGCGCATTCTCTTTAAATTCTGCAAATATTATATATTTAGATATATGCTTGAGGTCATAATTAAAGTCACTGCTGTCTATATATATATATATATATATATATAATTAAGAAAATATTTTTTATCATTTGCGAATGTGTGATTTCATTAATCATGTGAAATTAAAAAAATAAAGTCTTTATAAAGGTAATTATTTGCGTAATACTTTAAAATACTCGTTTTAATACAGATAGTAGCAAGTTTTTGTCTGATTTTAGCCTTCGTTTTTTTTTTTTTTAATAAATTATGTATCTTTTATGACAGATATGATATATGAATTTTCCTTTATGCGATTAAACTTTACAAAATTAACATTCATTTACAAAATTTGGGTATTGCATACTTTATTTTTAAAAATAAAAGTGTGGAATATGATAGCTATCATCAAAGTGTTACTTCGGAATACGCTGTATTCCCGCCTATCTTTTTATTTTCGTGATATATCGTCGTTTTCAATCTACAGGCATATTTATAAGGCCAATCATGTGTCCATCACATTACGATTTGAAATTTTTGAAATGGTTTCAATGTAACCGTAACCATGAGAGCTCGCCACAATGTTAATCGTATACCTTAAATTAACATTGCGTGGCATCGAACGGAAGTCAGTAAAAAGCTCATATATTGACAAAATTGAGAATTTTAATTACCATCCTGTACATAAAATATAAAATAAATTTTAACAGCTCTTAAATTAATTAATTGTATGTGTTCAGTAGTAACAGAAATGTTAGGCAATGTTTACAATTTTTTTTCTTTAACTTCTCAGCTGGCAAAAATTAAATTTTCAGCTACATTCTGTCTGTCACGATAGAATTTTTTCGACCCCATACATTTCATGTTAACTTTAATTAATGTACAATTTCAATTATTTAATAAATATAAAAAATATTTTTTTCTGCAAATTTTCTGTCTAACTGTAAAATTTTTGCAATTATTTCATCGCCTTTACACTGGAAACAAAATGTTTTTTTTTTTTTTTTAATTCCTATATTTAATTTTAAATGAATATCATATTTCCATATATATTTTTCTATTATATGTAAATATTCGACCAGAATAAACAGCTTTTATTTTCTCTTTTGTATAATTTTAAATTATATACACAGTTTATATCTATTAGCATTTATTTAATTACAGAAGTATAAAATTCTATTATTATTCTTTAGTTTAGTTTATTTTTACTTTCTTCAAAAACGTATAAAACATATTGCATTTTTTTTCATTTATTATGGATATAAACCGAAGCAAAAACTAGATTGCAAAAAACAGTTTATCCTTTTAAGGATTACATAATCTCGTAAAGCAGGGAAGGTTTTAAAGTATAATCCACCTTCTCCCTAAATGTAGCCGATGAACAACGTAATGACAAAATGCAAAATAAAAAAAAAAATAAAGTTCAGAGAAACTTTTTAAAAATATATATTTATATACTTTCCCAAACCCAGGCTATTTTCGAAATGAAGTAATAATTGTATCAAGATCCCAGGGTAGCCCTAAGCTCCCTCTTTGAAATATTATCAGAAAATGTCATCCATTTTTTTGCCAAGTAGAAGGAACTATGACATAAATCATAGCATAGAGACAAAGCTTTTTTATGCAAGACGGAATGGGGACATAAAATCGCTTTCATCATTTCGAAGAAGTATGTAAATAAGATAATGCCCTAATAACTGCGTTTTTCCTTGCTTCATTTCAAGAGTATTCATAAACATTATTAGAGGTGCCTGAATAGTAAATAATGCAGTTCTCCTTGAATCGGGATTTAGCGATGAAAAATATTTTTCTTGGAATGAGTCAAAAGTGAATGCAAATGACTTATTTTAAAGATTAATTTTATCAAGGTTTCAATTGATGAATGATAATGTCTTGCTAAAAGAAAGTTGCTATTGGTGAAATCTGGGGAATGGAAATTTTATAAGGAACTTTCAATGAAGTAAATAATAAAGTATGGCTTTTAAATTATTTAATAAATACTATTTCAGATATTAATAAAACATTTAGAGTTTTTTTATTATTATTTCATCGTTTACACATTATAATATAAAGGGGTTTTTTAATTGCTACATTAAATTATAAATAACTATCACATGCCATACATAATTACGATTATGTATCCATTATATGGAAATATTCGACAGAAAAAAACGGTAAATATTTTCTCTTTCATTAAATTTTAATAATCTATAAATACAATTTATATCTGTTAGTTTTTATTCTTAACTATAGAAGTAAAATTCCATTATTTATTTTTTTGTTGTTTAGCTTATGTATGCATTTTTCTGAAACGTACAAAACTAAATGGATTGTTTTATTTTTGATTTATGATGCAATATAAACCGATGCAAAAAGTACATTGCAAAAAACTGTTTTATTCTTTACAGGCTTACACAATCTAGTAAAGCAGGGAAAGTTTTAAAGTATAATCCACTTTCTCCCTAAATGTAGCCATTGAACAACGTAATGGCAAAATGCAAAATAAAGTTCAGAGAAACTTTTTAAAAATATATATTTATATACTTTCTCAAACCTAGGCTCTTTTTGAAATGAAGTAATGACTGTATCAAGCTCCGAGGGTAGCCCTAAGCTCCATCTTTAAAATATTATTAGAAAATTCCCTCCTTCCTTTTCCTAAGTGTAAAGTACTATGAAATAAATCATGGGATAGAGACAACGCTCTTTTGTGCAAGACGGAATGAGGACGTAAAATCGCTTTCATCATTTTGAAGAAGTATGTAAATAAGGTGATGCCCTAATAACCGTCTTTTTTCCTTGCTTCAAGGAAAAAAATTGCTGTTTGAAGAATAATCATAAGCTTTATCAGAGGTGCCTGAATATTAAATATTGCAGTACTCCCTGAATCGGAATTTTGCGATGAAAATATTTTTCTTTGAATGATTCAAAAGTGAACGCAAATGATTTATTTTAAAGATTAAGATTTATGAAGGTTTAAGTTGATGAATGATAATGTCTTGCTAAAAGAAAGTTACTATTGGTGAAATCTGGGGAAGGGAAATTTAGCAACTGTCAATGAAGTAAATAAAGAAAGTATAGCTTTAAATTATTTAATAAATACTACTTCAAATATTAATAAAACATTTAGATTTTTTTTATTATTTCTTCGTTTACACATTATAATATAATTTTTTTTTTAATTGCTACATTAAATTATAAATGAATATCATATACCATACATATTTTTCTTTATATGTAAATAATCGACATAAATAAACGGCAAATATTTTCTCTTTCATTAAATTTTAATAATCTATAAATACAATTTATATCTGTTAGATTTTTTTCTTAAATAAAGAAATAAAATTCCATTATTTTTCTTTAGTTTAGGTTATAAATGCATTTTTCTAAAAAGTATAAAATAGATTGCATATTTTTTTTTTTAAATTTCATTTATTATGGATATAAACCGAAGCAAAAACTAGATTGCAAAAAACAATTTATCCTTTTAAGGATTACATAATCTCATAAAGCAAGGAAGATTTTAAAGTATAATCCACCTTCCCCCTAAATGTAGCCGATGAACAACTTAATGACAAAATGCAAAATAAAGTTCAGAGAAACTTTTTAAAAGTGTATATTTATATACTTTCCCAAACCCAGGCTCTTTTCGAAATGAAGTAATGATTGTATCAAGATCCGAGGGTAGCCCTAAGCTCCCTCTTTGAAATATTATCTGAAAATTTCATCATTTTTTTTCCTAAGTGGAAAGGACTATGACATAAATCATGTCATAGAGACAAAGCTTTTTTATGCAAGACGGAATGGGGACATAAAATCGCTTTCATCATTTCGAAGAAGAATGTAAATAAGATAATGCCCTAATACCTGCATTTATTCTTGCTTCATTTCAAGAGTAATCATAAACATTATTAGAGGTGCCTGAATATTAAATAATGCTGTTCCCCTGAATCGGGATTTAGCGATGATAAGTATTTTCTTTGAATGAATCAAAAGTGAACGCAAATGATTTATTTTAAAGATTAATTTTTTATCAAGGTTTCAATTGAAGAATGATAATGTGTTGCTAAAAGAAAGTTACTATTGGTGAAATCTGGGGAATGGAAATCTTATAAGCAACTTTCAATGAAGTAAATAAAAAAGTATAGTTTTTAAATTATTTAATAAATACTATTTCAGATATTAATAAAACATTTTAATTTTTTTATTTATTTCATCGTTTACACATTATAATATAACGGTTTTTTCTTAAATTGCTACATTAAATTATAAATGAATATCATATACCATACATATTTTTCCACTATATGTAAATATTCTACAGAAATAAATGGTAAATATTTCTCTCTCATTAAATTTTAATAATCTATAAATACAATTTATATCTGTTAGCTTTTTTTCTTATTTAAAGAAGAAGAATTTTATTATTTTTTCTTTAATTTAGCTTGTGTACGCATTTTTCTAAAACGTACAAAACAGATTGCATTATTTTTTAATATTCATTTATGATGCTATATACATGGGTACAAAAAGTAGATTGCATACAACAGTTTTATCCTTTTCCGGCTTTAATAATCCCGTAAAGCAGGGTAGGTTTTAAAGTATAATCCACCTTCTCCCAAAATGTATCCAAGGAACAACGTAATGGCAAAATTCAAAATAAAGAAAATAAAGTTCACAGAAACTTTTTTTTATTATTATACTTTTCCAAAGATAGGAACTTTTCGAAATGAAGTAATGATTGTATCAAGCTCCAAGGGTAGCCCTAAGCTCCCTCTTTAAAATATTATCAGAAATTTCCCTCCTTCCTTTTCCTAAGTGTAAAGGACTGTGAAATAAATCATGGGATAGAGACAACTCTCTTTTATGCAAGACGGAATGAGGACGTAAAATCGCTTTCATCAATTTGAAGAAATATGTAAATAAGGTGATGCCCTAATAACTGTCTTTTTTCCTTTCTTCAAGAAAAAAAATGCTCTTTGAAGAATAATCGAATATTAAATAATGCAGTTCTCCCTGAATCAGGGATTTAGCGATGAAAATTATTTTTCTTTGAATGAGTCAAAAAGGGAACACAAATGATTAATTTTAAAGATTAGGTTTTATCAAGGTTTAAGTTGATGAATGATAATGTCCTTCTAAAAAAGAGTTACTATTGGTGAAATCTGGGGATTGGAAATTTTACAAGCAACTTACAATAAAGTGAAGAAAAAAGTATAGCTTTAAATTATTTAATAAATACTACTTCAAATATTAATAAAACTTTTAGATTGTTTTTTAATTATTTCATCGTTTACACATTATAGCATAACGTTTTTTTTTTTTTTCAATTGCTACATTAAATTATAAATGAAAATCATATACCATACATATTTTCCCATTATATGTAAATATTCGAATGAAATAAACGGCAAATATTTTCTCTTTCATTACATTTTAATAATCTATAAATACAATTCATATCTGTTAGCATATTTTCTTAATTAAAGAAGTAAAATTCCATTATTTCTCTTTAGTTTAGCTTATGTATGCATTTTTCTAAAACGTACAAAACTGATTCCATTATTTTTTAATTTTCTTTATGATGCGATATAAATTTATGCAAAAAGTAGTTTGCAAATATCAGCTTTATCCTTTTACATCTTACATAATCTCGTAAAGCAGGGTAGGTTATAAAGTATAATCCACTTTCTCCCTAAATGTATCCAATGAACAACGTAATGGCAAAATGCAAAAAAAAAGAAAAGAAAGTTCACAGACACTTTTTTTTTAAATTATACTTTTCCAAAGTCAGGAACTTTTCGAAATGAAGTAATGATTGTATCAAGCTCCGAGGGTAACCATAAGCTCCCTCTTTAAAATATTATCAGAAATTTCCCTCCTTCCTTTACCTAAGTGACTATGAAATAAATCATGGGATAGAGACAACGCTCTTTTATGCAAGACGGAATGAGGACGTAAAATCGCTTTCACCAATTTGAAGAAATGTGTAAATAAGGTGATCCCCTAATAACTGTCTTTTTTTCTTTCTTCAAGGAAAAAAAATTGCTGTTTGAAGAATAATTATAAACTTTATCAGATGTGCCTGAATATTAAATAATGCATTTCTAACCTGAATCGGTATTTAGCGATGAAAATATTTTTCTTTGAAAGAGTCAAAAGTGAACGCAAATGATTTATTTTACAGATTAAGTTTTATCAAGGTTTAAGTTGAAGAATGATAATGTCCTGCTAAAAGAAAATAACTATTGGGGAAATCTGTCGAATAGAAATTTTAAAAGCAACTTTCAATGAAATAAATAAAAAAGTATGGACTTAAATAATTTAATAAATACTATTTCAAATATTAATGAACCTTTTTTATTTTTTGTAATTATTTTCTCTCTTACATATCTAAACATAATTATTTTTATTAAATTCCTACATTTAATTTTAATTGAATATCATATACCCCTGCCTATTTTTTATATGTAAATATTCGACAAAAATAAACGGTCAATATTTTTTCTTTTATTAAATTTTTAAATATACAAATACAGTTGTTATATGTTAGCTTTTTTTTTCTTAATTAGATAAAAATTGCATTATTTTTCTTTTGTTTATCTTATGTATACATTTAGAAAAAAAAACATAAAAAACTAATTGCATTATTATTTTTTTTTCATTTATGAAACGATATAAACCGATGCAAAAACTAGATTACAAAAACAATTTTATCTTTTTCAACCTTACATAATAACCTTACATAATAACCTTGTAAAGTAGGAAAGATTCTAAGGTATAATCTACCTTCTCCCTAAATGTAGCCGATGGACAAAGTAATGACAAAATGCAAAATAAATAAAATAAAGTTCACGGGAACATTTTTTTTTAAACATACTTTACCAAACCCAGGCTCTTTTCGAAATGAAGTAATGATTGTATCAAGCTCCGAGGGTAGCCCTAAGCTCCCTCTTTGAAATATTATCAGAAAATTTCATCCTCTTTTTTCCTAAGTAGAAAAGACTATTAAATAAATCATGGGATAGAGACAATGCTCTTTTATGCAATACGGAATGGGGGCGTAAAATCGCAATCACCATTTAGAAAAAATATGTAAAAAACATGATGCCCTAATAACTGCTTCTTTTTTCTTGCTTCAAGAAAAAAAAAAATTGCTGTTTGAAGAACAAACATAAACTTTATTAGAGGGGCCTGAATATTAAATAATGTAGTTCTCCCTGAATCGGGATTTAGCGTTGAAAAATATTTTTCTTTGAATGATTCAAAAGTGAATGCAAATGATTTACTTTAATGATTAAGTTTTATCAAGATTTTAGTTGACGAATGATAGTGTACTGATATAATAAAGTAACTATTCAAGAAATCTGGGGAATGGAAATTTATAAGGAAATTTCAATGAAGTAAATAAAATGTATAGCTTTAAAACTTTTAATAAATAATACTTCAAATATTAGTAAAACATGTAGATTTTTTTAAATAATTTTATTTCTAACACGTAATAATAAAATGATTTTCCTTTTAAATTCCTACATATAATTTTAAATGAATGAAATTTTAAAATCTATAAATGCACTATATATATATATATATATATATATATTTTATTAAAGAAGAAAAATTCCATTATTTTTTCTTTAGTATATCTTATGTATACATTTAAAAAAAAGTACAAAACTGATTTCATTATTTTTTTTAATTTTCATTTATGAAACGATATAAACTGATGCAAAAACTAGTTTACAAAAACAATTTTATCTTTTTCAACCTTACATAATCTCGTAAAGTAGGAAAGATTCTGAGGTATAATCCGCCTTCTTCTTAAATGTGGCCCTTGAAAAACGTAAAATAAAGAAAACAAAGTTCACATAAACTTTTTTTTAAATATACTTTTCCAAACCCGGGCTCTTTCGGAAACGAAGTAATGATTGTGTCAAGCTCCGAGGGTAGCCCTAAGCTCCCTCTTTGAAATATTATCAGAAAATTTCATCCTCTTTTTTTCCTAAGTAGAAAGGACTATGAAATAAATCATGGGATAGAGACAACGCTCTTTTATGCAATACGGAATGGGGCGTAAAATCGCAATCACCATTTTGAAAAAGTATGTAAAAAACATGATGCCCTAATAACTGCTTCTTTTTTCTTGCTTCAAGAAAAAAAAAGTTGCTGTTTGAAGAATAATCATAAACTTTATCAGAGGGGCCTGAATATTAAATAATGCAGTTCTCCCTGAATCGGGATTTTAGCGATGAAAAATATTTTTCTTTGAATGATTCAAAAGTGAACGCAAATGATTTACTTTAATGATTAAGTTTTATCAAGATTTTAGTTGATGAATGATAGTGTACTGATATAATAAAGTAACTATTCAAGAAATCTGGGGAATGGAAATTTATAAGCAAATTTCTATGAAGTAGTGCTTTAAAAGTTTTAATAAATAACACTTCAAATATTAGTAAAACATGTAGATTTTTTTAAATAATTTTATTTCTAACACGTAATACTATAATGTTTTCCTTTTATATTCCTACATATAATTTTAAATGAATGACATTTTAAAATCTATAAATGAATTTTATATATGTTTTTTTTTTTTTTGATTAAAGAAGAAAAATTCCATTATTTTTCTTTAGTATTTTTCTTATGTATACATTTAAAAAAACGTACAAAACTGATTGCATTATTTTTTTTAATTTTCATTTATGAAACGATATAAACCGATGCAAAAACTAGTTTACAAAAACAATTTTATCTTTTACAACCTTACATAATCTCGTAAAGTAGGAAAGATTCTGAAATATAATCCACCTTCTTCCTAAATGTGGCCCTTGAAAAACGTAAAATAAAGAAAACAAAGTTCACATAAACTTTTTTTAAATATACTTTTCCAAACCCGGGCTCTTTCGGAAACGAAGTAATGATTGTGTCAAGCTCCGAGGGTAGCCCTAAGCTCCCTCTTTGAAATATTATCAGAAAATTTCATTATTTTTGTTTTCCCTAAGTAGAAATGACTGTGGCATAAATCATGGAATAGAGACAACACTCTTTTATGCAAGACGGAACGGGGACGTAAAATCGCATACACCATTTTGAAGAAGTATGTAAATAAGATAATGCCCTAATAACTGTCTTTTTTTCTTGCTTCAAGAAAAAAAATTGCTGTTTGAAGAGTAATCATAAAAGCAATATTAGAGGTGCCTGAATATTAAATAACGTAGCTCTCCCTGAAACGGGGATTTATTAATGAAAAATATTTTTCCCTGAATAAAGCAAAAGTGAAAGTAAATTATTTACTTTAAAGATTAAGTTTTATAAAGGTTTAAGTTGATGAATGATAATGTCTTGCTAAAAGAAAGTTACTATTGGTATACGTAATTGATAACGTATTGATAACGTGAAACTGCTAAAGGAATGTAACTTTTAATGAAATCTAGGGACTGTTCATTTTATAAGTAACAATCAGTGAAGTAAATGAAAATATATAGCTTAAATTAATGTGATAAATAGTGCTTCAAATATTAATAAAACATTTAGAGGCAAAAATCTTTTTTAAAAAAGGGAGTTAGAATAATGGTATTTTGTACACAGAAAACGAAAAAAACAACATTTGTGTTTATGATTTAGTTTTCGGTAACCGAAGATAATATGAGTATTTCAACTGAAATTTAAATCAATGCATCCACTATTTTTATATTTTTATGTACATCGTTTTGCATATCGTTTATTTACAGCTTTGTAAAAGAATAAAAAAAATTATTATCAAATATTACACGGATATTCTTTAGTTATTCTGATAAGAAAAATATCATATCTTAAATTGTTCACTATTTTTCATTTAAGACATTTGCAATTTCACAAATAATTATTTTAATTCATTTTTTTAGATATTTCAAATTACAAAAGTAAATATTGTTAAGATACTACACTAGTCATTAGAAGAAACGCACAAGCTAATGTTAAGAGTGTGGGAGGGTTATTTTCAAATTTCTCTAATCACTAGTGTATTCTCTTAACAATATTTAAACTTGTAATTTGAAATATCTAAAAAATAATAATAATAATTATTTGTGAAATTACAAATGTCTTAAATGAAAAAAAATGAACAATTTAAGATATAATATTTTTCATCTCAGAATAACTAAAGAATATCCGTGTGATGTTTGATAATATATTTTTTCCTTTTTAAAACAAAAAAAATCTAAAAAAAAAACACACAAAAATGTCACTTTTTCTTTGTTATAGTATGTAGAAAACTGTAACTTAAACAGTGAATTATATAGTTTGAAAGTAACAGTACGCGCAAACTCAAAATTTACTAATCTGAGAAAACTCATCTTATAGTTTAAATATCCATTTAAAGTAACCATATAAAGCCTATAATTGATTGTATATGTGATAAGTGATTATAAGTGATATAAGTCTATAAGTGATTATACTCGAGAATAACGCAGATTTTTGAAGGCGGTTTCTTGCATATTGTTCAGAAATGTTTAAAGATTCAGAATAACACAAAGACAGAAAATTGATTTTTTGAAAGTTTATAGATCTTGTACATCCTCAAATTATATTTAAAGATAAAGCAAAAACATATTTAATTTAATTTGCTTACAAGAATTGAGAAATTTTAAAAACAATATAATTTGTTAATTAAAATAAGGGTATTGATGTAAGAATTTTACAATGCTACCAACAACTATACCTGTTAAATATATCAGTTTAACGAACGATTTCTTCCTAAATGTAATTGTTGTTATTTATTATTTCAAACGTATCTCCATATAATAATGATGAATATTATTTAGAAGGAATTTATTTCAGATCATAATTTGAGATATAATGGGTTAAATTCAGTTTTGTATTAGAGATTTTCCGAAATATCATCCCTTACCATATTATCACTTTTTAAAATTATTTATTTATTTATTTATTATTTATTTATTTATTTATTTATATTGTATGTGTCACTCTACAATTTCTGAAAAGTATACAAAATCAAATCCAGCGTCCTTATAACAACTTTTTTTTTTTACTGCAGTGCTCTGAACAGTATTAATTACAAGCTTGTATTTTATAAAATCAAATTAATCTCTATTTGATAAATCCAAATGAATATCTACTTCGTAAAGTCGAAAAATCACAAACATATCTCACCTTTCGTCCGGTTTTTCTATTTGTAGTCTTTTATCTTTAAAAAGAAACAAGTATCTCAGTGCAAAAGTTTGTAAATTGTGTTTTACCATTTTTCACTCGTGCTTCACTTTTTAGAATTTCATAATATCATTAATTACATAATAATGCATACAAATAAATTAAAAAATAAAATAATTTAGGAAAATATTTATGTGGCTAATATATATATCTATATATATAGTTATTATAAATCATCATCTAAATTATTTAATCGTAAGAATAATATAACAATTTTGTATTAAATAGAACTTTCTTAAAACGCTTTTCTAGACTGTTTGGAAATTAAGAGGATAAGTAAATATAAATAGCTACTTTAATAATAAGATTGAATTAAAAATCTGCTTCAGTACACTTTAAGTGAGGAATAAGTGACATGAAAAAGAAAAAATATGAGTGAGGAAATAATTTGTCAACACGTTATATCATAATAATAAAAATCTTACCCTAAGCAGAAGACACGTATACTTTATTCGATTAATTACAAGTTGTGATGGAGTTAATCGAACTGTAATCGAGTAATTTATTTTTATATTGGGATCTTTTAAGGAATTTGCCGCAGCCACATGATGCTGTGAACGTTTGCCTAGACTGATTAAGTAATCCACTTGATTTCGGCCGACACAGATGAATAATATGACATAATTATGGATATTGGAATTACACGCGCTATATTCCTTTTCATAAAGAAAAATAAGTTTAGTTGTACTTAGGTAATGTTATTTCTAGTATTATGAAATTAATTTGTAATGCGAATGGCATTACCTTCATCCGATATAAATTAAACAGTATTTATTAAATAATCAAGTAAGAAGATGGGAAAACAGATGATTCAGAGACGTAATTGGCTAATTAATGTAATTTATATATATGTTAAATATATTATATTAATATAACTCTATTTACGTTTGCACATTACTAAACTTATAAAAATTACCTAATCTTTTAATCAATAAATTTAACAACTTGTAAATTTTATTAGAAAATGCATATAAAATTATTTCACTTTATTTTTCAAAAACAGTTTTCCTCACATGGCTTGCACAAAAAATTTTTATTGTAAATTGTGTCTTTAAAAAGTTATATGTACAACAATTTCAAATTAATAAATAAAATGCTTCTAGATTATTTTTGTTGTTGTTGTTGTTAAACTTTACAAAAATGCAGATCGAATCATCATACACATTATTTCTAATGTAAACGTGTCTATGTCTATGCACTTACAAAATGCTCAATAATTCATGTTGTATCATACGAAAGGTTTTAGAACAGGATTTTAACATAGTACACTCACATTTCGTTACAAAACGTTGTTTAATAAAAAACTGTAGTTAATTAAAAATTAATGGGAAAAACGTATCTGCAGGTAATCTCAAAGACTGCAGTGATAGATTCTCGCATGAATCCTTTGGTTATTAGAAATGTAATAATTACAAAACAATTTATCCTATTGTTAATTCTTTTAATATTGTTGTATAAAAGATATATCGGAGTTAAATAGTTTTCATTCATTTGTTATTCCTTTCCGTCATTGTTTAAATGAACATGCATAATCGCTGGAGTAAAAAAAAAAAAAAATCAATTTCATGAATATGACTTAAACTTCTGTGACAAATATTGCTGATTATTCTGAGACAGTTTTGTAACAAGACAATAGCTTGTGATGTGATCAAATTATTAAGCGCGTGAAATATTTTATTTAACTTGAACTGCATGTACGTGTATTTAACAATTTTAAAAGAATTGTTTTTGAAAATAATAATTAATGAAGTAATTTCATTTAAAATGTGTTGTATATTTCTACTAAAATTGTCAAAAATATTCATTTGTATACTATACGCGTTTTTGTCTAATGTCACTAATGTGACAAAACATTGGGGTGGTTGGGTTGCAAATACATCGCAACAGCGTGCCTTCTGCACCATTGACTATACACTGTATGCCATGGAATTGAATTGTTACATCATAGCATTTTTGTTGCGATATCTCGTTTATATATGGGGTATAATGAAAGAATAAAAAATAAATAAATAAAATATTAAATTATTATGTAATACCTCATTGTAAATCAAATATAAAAAAATATATATATTCAAAATGAGTACTTTCTCTTGAGATTTTCTGTTTTTTATGTGTATTAAACTTGAAATTCTACAGTAAAATGTGATTTTTTTTTGCTGTATGTATCATTTTACAATGTGTATTTCATGTTTAATGACAATAAATTTAAAACATTAGTTTTGACAGAATATTACATACAGAAATATAAACAAATAGGAATTAAAAGGAAAAAGAACTAAAAAACAAAATTCGTAACTTGTACCAGAATCAAAATATTTTTTATTAATAATACTGTTACAGATCACGGGTTCTGGAAAAAAACTGTCTGAACATAACGTTTAAAAATATATAAAAATAGAATCGATAGTTTTAAAATTAACTATCTCAACAATTGCATGACTTTTATTAATGACTTTTCACCCATTTTAAACCTTTATTCATTGTCTTTTTTTCTTTTTTCTTTTTTTTTCTTTTTTTAAGCAGTCAATTAAAATTATTCTCGTTTCAATCACCAATCTGGTACTTTAGTTTTTTTCCATAAAGCCGTTAAACATACTGATCCTTATATTCCTTTTAAAGAGGATATTATTTCTTGAAAACTTTAAAAAATGGTAGAAATATTGAATACGGTTATTAGATTTAAAAAAAGGAAATTCCAAAAACATTTATGTTGGAACTAATATATGTAATATATATTAAAAAAATGTCTTGTCACTCTTCTAAATTCATTTATTTATGTAAATTATGTCATTTAATTATGTTAAGTATACACATTTTGTATGGAATAGACGAGTCTTATTAGAACAAACTGCAAATTACCTCCTTATGATCGCTTTCATATTATCTTCTAGAACAATATGAAATATACAGGTATAAAGTTCATATGTTTTGAATTTTACAGTCACAGACTAGTTTACAGTCAATATTTGTATTTAACAAAAATGCCAATACGTAATTTATCAATATACAATATTTAAATTGTAACTTATAACTTATTTGAGAGATTTACAATCTGTTTAATTTTATAATTGTTATTTTTACTTAAAACAATGTATATTTTGTTTATTTTAGCATTTATAAAATATAGATAAGTGCTTTGTCTGTATGAAATGTATTTAAAATCTATTTTAAAAGATTGTGTGTAAATTCTGAAAATGTTTACATGAAATTAAAATACTTTGCCTCAAACATTTAAAAGGAAATAACATTTTTACGAACATTCAGCAGCTTAAAATTATTTATTTATCTATATATTTGTTTGCTTGTTTGTTTGTTTGTTTATCTATTTATTTATTTATTTATTTATTTATTTACTTATGTATTTGTTTATTTATTTATAGAATTGACGGACAACAAAGTGAAACTTCAATAGTTATAAAAATAACCAGTATTACAGACCCACTTTGTTCAGATAAATTAAACAAGCAATTTCAATCTTTAAACAATAAAATTATTCATTCTAATCGCAAATTTATCCGTCAAATAAATAACAATAAAATTAGCTTCAAAATTTTAAAATATAAATACACATTGGGGGGTAAAATTTTATATGCAATCTTTTGCTGTATTTTTAAGCCAACTGACTAAATACTTTCCTATTACATATTTATTAGCATATATAATAAATAAATCCTTAAAAAATGTTTTATATTTATATTTCTGTCCCCTTTAAACTCTTTATATCAGACGTATTTTAAGTCAATGTGTAAAATTATTTTTAAAAGCCCGAAAGCTTCTTTCACTTAATTCGAATTGTAAAATTTTAAACCAAACATAAAGTCAACATTTATTTTTTGCATAGAGTCAAAAGTTAATATTTTTTTTCTAAAATTTATCTACAGAATTTATAATAAAGACTTCTTATTGAAGCTAAAGTAGTAATGTTTCCAGATTTCAATGTTTGAATATTCAAACTAAAGCGATTTAAAGCAAACACACTACGTAAAAACATTCACTGGCTTCAAATATTCCCGTTTCCTGGTTTAAGATTTTTTTTTTTTTTTTTTTTTTTTTTTTTTACAAAAAGAGACTAAATGTTCAAAATTTTCTCTCTCAGCAATCTCTTTTCTCTTTTAAAAGATACTTATCGATAAAGAACGTAAATAAATAAAAATAAAAAAAATCTTAAAATCGTTCATTCCCAAAGGTTTGCACTGATCTTATGAGTTTGGTAAATGAATTGAAAAATTCCCCCACTAAAAGCTGAGTACCTCTTCAAAGCAAAGGCGTGGAAAAGATTTGCTTCATGAACGATGTGACTTTCGATCTTCATATAGCATAAACGTTCATAAAAAAAAAAGATAGTGGAGTTCCACCCGTTTGGAGGGATTTGTAAATAGAGAATAAGCCAGCAATTAATGTCAGGAAGGATGTGGTTAGTGCTGAAATAAGCAGTATTCAGTTGAAGGATAATGAAGGAAGTTATGTGCGTAAGTTTTAAGGATTTATGATCTGAAGTTTGGCATTGTTGCGTATTTTTACGCCTCTAAATATGCTGTGTTTAGATTCTAATAAAAAAAAATCTTTTCGAGATTATTCACACATGAAAGTTAATTTTCAGTAGGATTCCGAATTCATCGTGAATTAAAAAGGTAGATGATTAAATAAGCCATGTAAAAATATATTTAATGTTGATTTTGTCAGTTTAATTTTTTTTTTTTATTTAAACAAGTGAAGGTAGTCTAAACACATATGTTGGAAAATTTGTATTGCATGTAGAAAAAAAAATGTCGTTTCCCCCTACTAATGAATTATATTGCTATTTTCTGTTAGATTTAAAAGGTATAAAACTATTTTCGATTTTTAGTTTTCTCAATGCTATTTTGTTTAGAATTATTATTTTTTTTTAACAAACATTACGCAAGATAAAGCTTTATCCGACTACTTTATTCTTATAATACCGAATAATAAAAGAAGAAAAGGGTACTCTTTGATGTTTTTAATATTTCTGAGAAAAAAAATCATTTTTTAATCGTTTTAAATTTGTGTATTTGTTTGAATAAACAAATTTAGTTTTAAATTATTTAGTTTTGACTGTTGATATTTTGACTTAAGCTATCTAGCAGGACTTCAAAATAACAAATAAAGCATCAATTAACTTTTGGAAGGATATGGCTAGTGATAATTTATCTAGTACATATACGAAAATAATGAAGGAAAGGCTGTGTGTAACTTCAAAACATTTTATCATTATGAGATAATATTGTCTCTCATATTCTGTTTAGTAAAATGTCTGAATATTGTTTATATTAATAGTAATTGAAAATATTATCAAAATTTAAAAAATATATTATCTCAAATTATGCGTCTGTTGTTGAGCATTGTTGAGTAGAGTTAAATATATTAAACAATTTATGTTTTAGTTTTTTAACTACTGTGTACATTTTGTATTTAATTAAAGCACAAGAAAACGCTGTTATTGCCAGTATATATATATAAAAAAACTTTTTATTTTAGAGCATTTATTGCACTTTTTTATTTGTAACTTAAGCATAATTGAGGTATTTCAAAATACTTTACACCTATATAAATAAGTGCAATATGAATTTACTTCATGTAGCTCTTTATGCTTATTTGGTTTTTTTTTTCTTAAATATAACGTAGATATGATAAACGATAGTTGTATAATATATGGAATCATATATTATAAATCATATATTCCATATATGGGTATATATCATATCACATCCAAATTGTTGCTATCGGATGTGATTTACATAATTTTATATTATTAGTATTAATGTTTATTTAAAAATGATGAAAGCACTCATCAATGTTGATCTTGAAAATAAAAAAATAATGACAATGCTTATAATAAACAAAGCAATTCATTTATAGCAACTTTCTAGTAAATTATTGCAATATAGTTTGTTTAATATAGTTAAGAGATATTGTATAATATAATCTTTATGATCCCTGAATTCGCGTATCATCGCAATTTACACTTTGTCGTTCCCTCTCTTGAAATGTATAAACAGGGCTATATTACCGCAGGTACAAACTTCCACCAGTATTTTAATATATAAATTTCTGCCTCATTAAAATGCGATAAATTTCATTTATAAAATGATTGCGGTAGTTTACCTCAGCTGTGTAAAAGTGGGGTTCTGTTACAATTTTCCGCAATTTACAATTTCGTTGTTACCTGTCTTGAAAAGTGTTGTACAACTGTATTTTTATATACAGATGTCCGAAATGTATCTTTACATTTTCTAAAATAAATTAAAAATAAACAAACAATGATATGCACTTACTCTTTTTTATGCTCCATAAAGAGAATATCAATTTTTTTTATGCAATTTTTTATTCCACGATTTCAATGTGTGCTCCATTAGTCACGCGCAACACATTGAGTCAAAACGAGATTTCATTACAGAATCAATAGTCTGGATGGCCACTGTAATTCGACTTTTCAATTCATCAGTGTCGCGAATTGGAGGTTCATAAACAATGTTTTTCGCGTTTCCTCATAAAAAGAAGTCCAAAGATGTTATGTCTGGAGATCTAGTTGGCCACGCTATTGGACCTCTTCTTCCAATCAAACGCCTGTGAAATTTTTCATCGAAAACCTTTCACATTTCCAATCTCCAGTGCGGCGGTGCCCCATCCTGCTGCAAATGATATTGTGTTGAAAGTCCTCTATTTGAAGAAATGCAAAAATTCCAAGCTTATCAAAGTAATTGTCAAGCAGGCAGTTAATTCGGAAAAGAAAAAAAAAGCCCTATAATAAAAAAAAAAAAATCATCCTCCATCTTTTGCATCATTTCTTCTGCAAATGTTTGACGTCGAGGCTCATCCTCAGGCTTTACCTCATGTAACAACTGAAGTTTATGCCCATGAAGCCGTAATATTTTATGCACTACATCATGCACAGTTGATTTCGATATTTGTAAATGTTGGACTGCGCTGCGAATCGATTTACGAGGACTACGACGAAAAGTTTCTTCAATTCTTCATCGAAACCTCTGCTAGGGGGACTAGATTTTGGCTTTGGAAATACTTTACCTGTCGTCATAAATCTTTCATGTCATTCATAAATTGCGGGTCTTGAATTTGGCCATTGTTGGTAGTCCGATTTTCAGATTTAAATTCGATAAACCAGAATACAACTTGCGCTTGTGCTTGCGGTGAAGCCATTTTGCAATGAGAAGGTTGCAAAACATTGACGTAGCGCCATCTGGTTTACACTTCATTTAAAAGAAACTTTAATATTTTCTTTATGGAACATAAAAAAATCGTATTAGCATATCATTGTTTGTTTATTTTTAATTATTTTTTAATGTGTAAAGATACATTTCGGACACCCGATATTTCATAACAGTGTCAATATGTAATGAATTTCTATTATTTATTATGTTCTTAAACGGAAATAATAAATACTTTTTTGAATATCAATTTTCTTACTTATCTCTTTTATCAAATTATTTTTAAAAATAATACTTAAATAATTACTCGTATTACCCAGCATAGATGTACGAAAATCTATACAGTTCTTTCGACAATATGGTCTATTACTTATTCTCTAAATAGAAGCTCAATCGAAAGTACCGTTTAGGTGTTATCGTATTCACTCTCACACAGACTCATCATGATTACAAAACTTTCCTTACGCCATGTGTTAGTAAAGAAAAGAAAAGCAGGCAGAAAGAAAGACAAACCTACAAATTTAGGATTCTAATGAAATTACAACATAAGGAAACAGGACAACCTGCAGAACTAGTTATCATATTCACTCACACACACACATCATGATTACAAAACTTTCCTTACACCATGTGTTTGTAAATAAAAGAAAAGCGGGCAGAAAGACAAACATACCAATTTAGGATTCTAATGAAATTACAACGAAAGGAAACAGTACAACCTCCAGAACTAGTTATCAGATTCACACACACTCACAAATCTTGATTACAAAACTTTCCTTACACCATGTGTTAGTAAAGAAAAGAAAAGCAGGCAGAAATACAAACATACAAATTTAGGATTCTAATGAAATTACAACGTAAAGAAATAGGACAACCTGCAGAACTAGTTATCATATTCACACACACACATCATGATTACAAAACTTTCCTTACACCATGTGCTTATAAATAAAAGAAAAGCAGGCAGAAAGATAAACATACCAATTTAGTATTCTAATGAAATTACAACCTAAGGAAATGGGACAACCTGCAGAACTAGCCTTTCTAACAAGAAGAGCTTTATCGATATGGAAGCAACAGTTATGCATGGATATACAGGGTGAACCAAAAGCCATGACCTGATTATAATAATTCATTACAAAATAACCGTTTATATAATAATGTAACTTGTTGTATCATTGGATAGATCAGTTTTAGTAGTTCATTTGTGCAATAGATGGCGCGAATTAGATAGGAAGGGATGGACCAACTCCCTGCTCTCCACGCTCTCCAGGTATTACTCCTCTGGATTTTTTTCTTTTTGGGCTATATCAAGGACAGAGTATTTGCCACACCAATTGCTGACGTCGAAGAACTCAATACTAGGATACAAGCTGCTGTGTGTACTGTAACAGAATACATATTAAAGAACACTTGGCGGGGACTAGAATACCGCTTTGACATTATCCGATCTACCAATGGGGCAAACGTTGAATTTTACTGAAGTAGGTGGTCTTATGAAAATATTTATAGCAGTACTTACAATGTATCCAAACAAACATATGTCTAATTATAATAGTTTGAGAACAATAAATATTTTTAATCAGGGCAAGACTTTTGGTTCACCCTGTACATAAAAAATGTAGCGGGTGCGCCATAAATTCGTTAACACTTTAAAAATTCATTAAAAAGGAATAAATGATGCTAAAACTGTTTACAGAAATGGGATTAAAATGAGATCGGATTTTTTAATAACAAAAGAATGGTGGTTAAAAAATTACCGATAGATGGCACTCGCATACATATTATGAAGCAGAAGGGCCTTCGTGAACGATACTCCAAACAACCCGTTTCTTTGACGCATCTGACAAGCTTCAGTATCACAGGACATGAAACGGGGCCTTTTCTCGTCTTCAGTCTTTTTGCCATGCGGACTTTTCGTAATGCGCCGGTTTCTGATTCCTCGTTCTTGTAAAACAGCTTAACCCTTTGAGGGGCGGTGGTATATATTATATACCACCTAATTTTAATCCGATTCAAACCAGAAACTTTTAATTAAATTTTACTTTTTTAACTTTGACCAGAAAAAGTTTAAAAATTGCTTATTCTCATTTTGAACTAAATTCTTTCCTAAATTCCGGTGGGAATTCAACGTTACAGGAGCACAAGTGCTTGCCCCTGAAAGGGTTAACCAACTACGCTTGATCTGGTAACGATAGTATATTGCTGTCATCGAACGAAAAATCTATGTGCATCGAAAAGTTTTATTCGCAGCCTTAATTTTCATACATCTGCTTCATATTATGCATGCCAGTGCCATCTATCGGTAATTCTTTGAACAACCTTTTTTGTTATTAAAAAAATTCTATCTCCCTCTAATCTTATTCGTGCAAACTGCAATTTTCTAACATCATATGTTATTTTTTAATGCATTTTTGAAGTTTTAACAAATTTATGGTGCACCTGATATAGTATAAACTACTTAAACTATCACTGTTTTTGAAAATCGATTAAAAATAAAAAGGATAAGAATTCTTTGAAGGATTTCTCATTGTGTGTCTAATTGTAACCAACTCCTCGCGGCTCAGCTCGATAAGTATGTTGATTTTTTATTCATTTTATTTTTCGTTTAAGGTACAGATAAATATAAATTAAACAAATTCGTCTCACTAGTTCTAAATTTACTATTTTGGCCAGAAATGTAATTAGCAGGGAAATTTTGATTTACACTTAGCAAATGCAATTGAATGGATATGACGCAATTATACAAAAATATTAAAAGGTGTTGAAATACTAGTTTTAAAATTGTCTATAGGCTGCAATATAACCCAAACCAATCAATGAATGTCATCGAAAATTTTATGTACCCCTGTAGACGAACTATAAGAGTACAGGGGATATAAGTCTAATTGTAAACAAGTCTAATTGTAATAAGCCTAATTGTCGAACTATAACTGTAATTGTAAGCAACTCCTCGCGGCTCAGCTCGATAAGTATGTTGATTTTTTTCATTTTATTTTTCGTTTAAGGTACAGATAAATATAAATTAAACAAATTCGTCGCACTCCTTTTAAATTTACTATTTTGGCGTATTGTAATTAGCAGGGAAATTTTGAATTACGCTTAGCAAATGCAATTGAATGGATATGACGCAATTATACAAAAATATTAAAAGGTGTTGAAATCCTAGTTTTAAAATTGTCTATAGGCTGCAGTATAACCCAAACCAACCAATGAATGTCATCGAAAATTTTGTGTGCCCCTGTAGATGCACTATAAGAGCTACATACTTGATTAAAGATATCATCTGAGCTATTTGCACGATTAATACATGTCTCAATTAGATTCACATTGGTTCATTATCTCGGGCTTTATCGTGATAACAAATTTTGCATGTCTTTTAGTTTTTGTGTGTCCTTGTAAACAAACCATAAGAGCTGCATACTTGATTAACCCTCTCGCTGCGCAACCCGAGATTTCCTCGGGCAACGTAAAAGTAGCAAAATTTACGCAACCCGAGATTTCCTCGGGGATTCATTTTTCCACTGGCGACTATTTTTTAATTCAACTCGGACCACTTTTTAAATACAAAAAATTCCATATACACTTTAACAACATCTACAAGAGAACTATACGACAAAATTGATTTTCTTAAAATAGTGGTGTGAGAATATAAAAATAGTAAAAAATTCGCAAAGGAAAGCGAATTTGGTGCAAAGATTGCCAAGTAGGACTTTGCCTCGAATCTTGTTTTGAGGTTTATCACGCTAAACTTCATTTCTAGTATAATTTTTGTTTGTATTTTGCCTATTTTTATTAGTATATATGTGTTACCTTTCTATTTCATAAACTAAATCACAATTTAACCAAGATTAATTTTCAAAATTTCGCGTTTTTATCATTATTCTTCAAATGCAGTTTTCTGACAATCTTTTTTTATAATCTAAATCTATGTTAATAAAAACTTTTTTTACAAAAAATTTTTACATATTTAAACTCTAAAATATATATAAATTTGAAATATGTAATTTTAAAAAAAATGCGTAATTTTTGAGCATATTTTGAGAAAAAAAAACTACGCAGCAAGAGGGTTAACGAACTCGTCTAAGATACATACAAGATCAATACGCTGCTCTAATTAGGTTCACAATGGTTCAGATTTTTGGGCGTTATTGGGATGAAAAAAATTGCACAGTTTTTTTTTTTTTACTTTTTTGTGCCCCTTTAAACAAACTAGAAGAGATACATACTTATTGGGTTGTGTGGAAAGTTCGTGCCGGTTGGGAAAATCAATTCGTACCGGAAAATTCTATCATTTAATTATTAGACATTGATTCTGATATCTAATGTCTAATAATTAACGGGCAGAATTTTCCGATACAAATTGATTTTCCCAACCGGCACGAACAACCCAATAGTTAAAAACTGTATGCAATATCAAAGATTGTACAAGAACAGTATAGGGCAGTGTAATTCGAGGGAACGTAAATTGAGATATTAGTGCACATGTAAAAGCTTTCAGCTGAACTTTCAAGTTAGATGTTTTTCAAATTTTTAACAGTTAATTTTATTTAAAAAATAAACCCCAAAAACATATTTTTCCTTTTCTATTTTAGTATTTTATTTTTATGAAGAAAATGCAATTTAAAACTTCTTATTTAAACAAGAACATGCTAAACAAGCAAAAAATATTTATAACAAAGTAAAGCTAAACACTAGTTTTCCAAATAATTTAACAAGGAATTTCCATAACATTGTTTTTATGTAGCGAAACTTGTTGGCAAATTAAAGAAGAAAAAAAATTGTAAATTTCTTTAACACTAAAGTATGTACGAAACTTTTACGCATTCAGAAGTAATTTTATGTCATAAATCAAAGTGTAAATGACTACTTTTAGTAAAATTTTAGATTCCAAAGAGGAAAAAAAGGGGTGAATATTTTGTTTATTTTAATGGGGTGGATAGATAAGGTCTTAATCTGTATAATTAAGGATTCAGAAAATGGGAAAATCTGATAATGTCATGATTTAAAGCGAGGAAATGAAAAATGTCTGTTTTACTGCTTGAAAAGTTTGTACATGAAAAACTTTAGAAAAAGTAATAATAGTGCATAGAATCCCAAAATATTTTGTTGTCTATGAAACTTGACTAGAAAATTAGTAGGAAGCGAGAAGAAATTTGATAAATACAGCTGGTGGTTTCTCATTAATGCTATAATATATGCATGTCATATAGAATTTTTGCACATTTTGGGGGTGGGGGGGGGGGAATATTATTTTTTTCTCTTAAATTTTTGATGCATACATATTTTCTTCGTTTAATTATAAGTTTACAGTTAAGAACTTCTTTTTGACGTTATTAAGTAAAGTCAAAAATATTTCAAAAGCAAAATAATCAAATGTTAAAAATCATTATGATGAAATTGCATTTACAAGTTAAGGAACAATAAAAAATGTATTTTAGAAATTTACGGGAGAATGTGAAATATATGCAAACTGAGCAGAAACTGTTTTTACACTCTTTTGTTTCATTCAACTTGGATTTTCTATATAAATATGGAATTTTTTAATAGATTTTTCACTCACTTTTTGATATGCTAGAATTATACAAATTATGTACACAGGTGTAGTTCCGATGACAATAGAATATTTTAATGTTTTTTTAACTTAATTATAAATTAACTCTTCTGTTTCACTCAACTTGGATTTTCCATATAAATATAGATTTTTTTAATGGATTTTTCACTCACTTCTAAATATGCTAGAATTATACAAATTATGTACACAGGTGTAGTTCCGATGGCAATAGAATATTTTAATGTTTTTACAACTTAATTATGAATTAACTCTTCTATTTCACTCAACTTGGATTTTCCATGTAAATATGGAATTTTTTAATGGATTTTTCACTCACTTTTTCATATGCTAGAATTATACAAATTATGTACACAGGTGTAGTTCCGGTTGCAATAGAACATTTTAATGTTTTTACAACTTAATTATGAATTAACTCTTCTATTTCACTCAACTTGGATTTTCCATATAAATATGGAATTTTTTTAATGGATTTTTCACTCACTTTTTGATATGCTAGAATTATACAAATTATGTACACAGGTGTAGTTCTGATGACAATGGAACATTTTAAATTTTTTAGAACTCAATTATAAATTAATGTATACATTTTATGGTATTTTACCGTTAGCTGATCTCAGGTGATAAATCGCAAAATATGCTTTATGGTTACAACTGTTTACGAGTTACAAAAACAAGGAGTTATATGTGCGCCAAAACCACGTTCGCCAAAGTATGCCAACAGGCTAACATAAAATAATACAAACACAAATAAACCAACAATTTTCTTTAATTCTTCTTCGTGAAATAAGTAAGTAGCATTTTGAGAGATCGTGATTCACTTGAAAGTAAAAACAATAATTATTTATATAAAATTTTCTTGATGTAGTTTACAAATTAAAAAGTATCCTAGCGATGGTTACAAATAATTTTGTAGATTTTTAATTTTACAATATATATATATATATATATATATATATTATTTATTTGTTTTATTTTTGGGAGTAATTTAAGCGATTGCGGGAGTGTCAGTTATTGAAATAATGTAGTAGGATAGCAATTATTCTGATAATATTCAAATATATCTTTTCTATAAAATTTCTGGTATAAAATAAACCAACATACCTAAACATGGCATCCAAACAACGAAATGTATTCAACGAATTCACAATCACCCAAAACTTTACATTTCCAAATAGGTGGAAAGCATTCAAACAACGACAGTATAGCAACATTAATCATGCTTTCCTAGAGATGCCATTCAATTCTCTTCATGGATTCCCCAGGCACTTGCGAAACATTAATCTTTCGCCCCAAGTGGTCTGACGGAAACGAGTTTCATCCTTAAAGTCGAGGAGTCTCATTTCTTATTAGAAATGACGTGATTGTGGGATTTTCAGTGGTTGGAATATTTGATCCAGGAAAAAATTCCATATCACATCGATCCCTTGGGAGTGTTTAAGCAGCTTATATTGAATGAATTGTTTGAGTAGCTTCTTGTATTGATGATAGGAAATTCTTCTTCCACGCGTGAAATATATATTAAGTAACATTTTGAGCGGTCGTGATTCACTTTAAGTAAAAGAAGTAATTATATAAAAAATTTTTGACGTAGTTTACAAGTAAAAATATCCTACTGATGTTTGTAAATGATTTTAAAGGTTGCAATCTTTAACTTCGCAGAAAATTTATTTGTATTTACTATTTATTTTATTTTGGCACGGGGAAATTATACGTTTTTACCCAATATAATACCATAAAATTATGCAAAAATGCCGCAATGTGATACAAATAAATAATTTGAAATAAAATTTGAAATAGATAGAAATATAGCAAAAAATATATGTTACAATATATACTGCACTGTATCGTTGAATAAATCATAGACCAATACAGGTGAGCTATAATTATATATAATTATTGATAGTCCGTCTGAAATTTATATATTACTTACAATATGAGCAATAAATTTGAAAATGCAATACTATATCATATGTTTGGTTTGTTATTCATACTTATTTATTCTATAAGATTTCTGAATGATTAAAATAATGTAAAATAAATAAATAAACCAACATACCTAAACGTGGAATCCAAACAACGAAATGTATTCAAAGAATTGACAATCACCCAAAACTTTATATTTCCAAGAAGGTGGAATGCATACAAACAACAGTATAACCACATTAATCATGCTTTCCTAGAGATGCCATTCAATTCTCTTCATGGATTCCCCAGGCACTTGCGAAACATTAATCTTTCGCCCCAAGTGGTCTGACGGAAACGAGTTTCATCCTTAAAGTCGAGGAGTCTCATTTCTTATTAGAAATGACGTGATTGTGGGATTTTCAGTGGTTGGAATATCTGATCCAGGGAAAAATTCCATATCGCATCGATCCCATGGAAGTATTTAAGCAGCTTAAATCGAACGAATTGCTTTAGTAGCTTCTTGTATTGAGGATAAGAAATTCTTCTTTCACGCGTGAAATACATATTAAGTAACATTTTGAGTGATCATGATTCATTTGGAAGTATAAACAGTAATTACGTATGCATAATTTTCCTTACGTAGTTTACAAGATAAGGAATATCCTAGCAAAGATTGAAAAGGATTTTCTAGATGCAATCCTCAATTTTTCTGAATATTTATTAATTTTCTTTCTTTTTTTTTTGGGGGGGGGGGAGCGGGGAGGGAGAGGAGATTATACATGTTTAATGTTTCTCTACAAATAACTGAAGTTACATTCTTAAATTAGAAAATTTTCATACATGGGTAATAAATTTGAAAATTAAAATTAAACAAAAACAAATAAACCAACATACCTAAAAATGGAATCCAAACAACGAAATGTATTTAAAGAATTGACAATCACTCAAAACTTTACATTTCCAAATAGGTGGAGAGCATTCAAACAATGACAGTATACCAGCATTAATCATGTTTTCCTAGAGATGCCATTCAATTCTCTTCATGGATTCCCTAGGCACTTACAAAACATTAATCTTTCGCCCCAAGTGGTCTGACGGAAACGAGTTTCATCCTTAAAGTCGAGGAGTCTCATTTCTTATTAGAAATGACGTGATTGTGGGATTTTCAGTGGTTGGAATGTCTGATCCAGGGAAAAATTCCATATCACACCGATCCCTTGGGAGTGTTTAAGTTGCTTATATCGAATAAATTGTTTGAGCAGCTTCTTGTATTGAGTGTAGGAAATTCTTCTTTAAGCGTGAAATATAGATTAAATAACATTTTGAGAGAACGTGATTCACTTGAAAGTAAAAGTAGTAATTTTGTAAAATTTTCTTGGCTTAGTTTACAAGTTAAGAAATATCACAGCGATGGTTGTAAACGATTTTATCGGTTGTAATCTTTAATTATGCAGAGAATGTATTTGTATTTATTTATTTTATTTTTATTTTTTTGAGGGGGAGACATTATACATTTTTAATAATTATTTATTGCTGAAATAAGTTACATTCTTGAAATCGAAAAATCTCATTTTATATCAGGCATGGCGTGATTGTGGGATTTTAAATGGTTGGAATATCTGATCCAAGGAAAAATTCCATATCACATCGATCCCCTGGGAGTGTTTAAGCAGCTTATATCGAATAAATTGTTTGAACAGCTTCTTGTACTGAGGATAGAAAATTCTTCTTTCACGCTTGAAATATATATTAAGTAACATTTTGAGCGATCGTGATTCACACTTGAAAGTAAATGTAGTAATGTAGTGGTTACGTAAATTTTTCTTGACGTAGTTTACAAGAAATATCCCAGCGATGCTTGTAAATGATTTTATAGGTTGTAATCTTTAATTATGCAGAAAATTTATTTGTATTTTTTTGTGGTGGTGGTGGTGGTGGGGGGGGGGGGTTATTATACATTTTGAACCCCTTTGGGACCTGCGGCTTTTACACAAATTTTATTCGGTTGGCACCACTTTTAAAAAAAAGCTACCTTTACTTAAACTGTCACAAAAATGCTCTAATTAGAGAAAGCAAATATTACTTTTATTGTTTACTGGTGCCTAAAACAAATTCTGTATGCTCTTTTTGAGGGTGCATATATGCACCCATGGTCCCGAATGGGTTAATATTTCTATATTGCTGAATAAGTTACATTCTTAAAATCGAAAAATCTTATTTCTTTTCAGGTTTGACGTAATAGCGGGATTTTCAGCAGTAGGAATACTAATTGATCCAATGGAAAAATTCATATCACACTGATACCATGGGATTTTTTAAGTAGCATTTATCGAAAGAACAGTTTGACCAGCTTTTTGCGTTGAAAGTATGGCATTTAATTTCAAAGTGAAATTTATATTAATATTTTAAACTACAGCGATTCACTAGAGAGGCTTGCTATAAATAAATATAAGTGAATTAAGGTGATACTCAAACTATTTTTTGTTTTTGTTTTTCTTTCTTTGTTTGTTTTCGTTTTTCTTTTTCTTTTTTTCTATCATTTAATTATTTACAATATGCCCTCAAAACCATTTTTTGTTCCGTCAAATATTTAAGTCGGAACAACCAGCTAAAAAGGCCGGTGTGACGCCTAGCAAAAGTGCTGCTGACGAAAATTTTAAACTTTTTCTTGAGACAAGTTTTTTGAATGTGTGTACATTATCACGCTTAAACCATTTGTCTTTTTCAAAACTATCCACACCCTTTTTAATTGGGGGATATTTCTTCAAAAAAATCAATTTTTAATAATCTCGCTTCTTTAAAGTTTCGAAAATGAAAATTTTATGCCAAAAATTAATCGTCAAACTTCAAACAACCACCATTTTGTGAAATTTTGATTTATCTTATCAATTTTAGGTTTGACATTCAAATAATTTAATATATTTTAAGAATACATGTGATATTTTTTGTTTGTTTGTTTCAGATTATTATTAAGAACAGAATCCATTTCATCAATTTACATCACGTCGTGCGTAATGAACTTTGTAGGAGTTTAAATCGATTAAAATATCAACATTTGTGTAGGATAATATTGACACACATAGATGAAAGCACAATAAATTCAATAACAAAAACCATTTTTCGCTATGCTCAATAATTAAACAAAAACAAAGCCCCGAAAATGCGAAAAATGCCCTAAAAAATTAAGTCGCATTGGGAGAACCTCCCCTAATAAAAAATCTATTAAAGTCGATTTTGTTTTCTCCGATTTTGTTACACTTATTCCTTTTTCGGAAACGTTTCCGAGCAGTTTTTATAGTGAGTTTTCTGAAAACTGGAATATTGATTGTTAGTATGCAATCAATTTTCAATTAAACATTTTTAACTGCATAATTGAATTCATACATGCAAGAGTAACAAAATAATATTTATTTTAATTTTAATTTATCATGTTTGTCTGTAAAACATGTTATTTGAAGATGAAAATGTTTACTTAAAAATTGGAAACATCTGAAACATCTGTATTCCAAGTTGAAAAAACTTATTAATGCACTATAAAATATCCTCGGAAGCGTTTTCAAAAATCAGTGGTAGCAACAAAAACTTTCTTTTTATAAATGATTCTTTAAATCTCGAAAATATCCTGGTTTCTGTGAATTCTAAAGATAGAGAACGCTTTTCGCAATCATGGGTGACAAGGAAGGGGTTATTGTATCGTGTCGTTCGTGGTTATATTATACACTGGCCTCTAAAAGTTAAAGTACAACCAGTTTTTTGACGCTTACTATTAAAATAATAATAAAGGTAAAAAATATGGTTTATAAGAATGATCATAAGTAACTTCTATAAAATCTTATGTAAGAATTATAACATCTCAATTATGTTAATATATTGGATACTTATATGTTTGTCAGGAAGAACTGCGAATATCCCACTTTGGGAATTTGTGTGAAATTTTTTTATGGTTGATGATCTTAAATGGTTGGTACTAAAATAGTGTTGTCCATGTCTAGGAGATGTCGTTTACTTGATTCGTTAAGATGGCGGGCAGCCTGATGGATGGAAATGGGGTTATCACAAGTTGGTGCTGCTAGACGTTTTAATGTGTCTTGTAGTGTGGTCCAAAGGCTCTGAGATCAATTTGCATCCAAAAATTAAGTATCAAGAAAACTTGTTCCATACCGCTCATGGGTCAACCCATGGTACAAGATCGCTTTCTAGCTTTTTTTTTTCGAAGGAGGAGCATCACTACTGTGGCTAAACTCATTGCATATCATCGTAAAGCAACAGGGATGACATTACCCGCGATTACGATGCATAGATGACTTCACAATTAAGGACTCTATACAATACGACCCGTTGTGTGGGGCCCTCTTAATCGACAACACAGAAGTGCCCGATTATGTTGGCCAAAAAAAAAAAAAAAACGTTACCGGGAACACACAACAATGGGCTTCCGTACTGTTCGCAGATGAGTCCCGGTTTGCTTTGGAGAGTGATTCAGTTCGTGTGCTGATCTGGAGAGAACAAGGCACCAGATTCTACCTATGTAACATTGTTGAAAGACAGAGTTATAGAGGAGATGGAATCATGGTTTGGGCTGGAATCTCTCTGCTGGTCACAGTAACTTCCATGTGTGCCATGGAAGAATTCTGACTGCTGTGAAATATCGGGACGAAATCCTTGCTCCGTTTGTTACACTGTATGGTAGTGCTATTGGTGATGAATTAATCTGAATGGTTGATAATTCCCAATCGAATTGAGCTAGAGTCGTCGATAAATATCTAGAGGATAAAGGATTAGAGAGAAAGGAATGGCAGCACAATTTTCGGACCTTAATCCTATAGAGCATCTTTGGGACTATCTCAGCAGACAGGTGACTGCCGTAAGTCCTCCTCCAAAGTCGTTAAATGAGCTGGAACAAGCATGTTCCATGTTGGGGAGTTGTTTCCCATTCCAGTGTCCGACAACTTAATTCACAGTATGGAAAGTCGATGCCACAAAGGCATTACATGTAGGGCCGAACACATGCCTTATTAAAATGCATTTATTTAAATTTGTTCACAAAAAAATGTTATTTATTTTTTTATCAAACAGTGGACTTTTTCAAAAAGTGCAATTTTTTATTTATAAATCGTGCTTGATGTTAAATTTAAGTAAAAATCGATGAATAACTGTATAAAGCACAATTCTTCTAAATTTCATATTTTTGACTTCATTTGTTTTCAAATTAGACACAAAAGACTGGTTGTACCGTAACTATTTGGAGGCTAGTGTATCTTCCTACATTTATAAACATTTGTCTTTTTCAACAATGTATGATTGTTAAATCAGATAAAGTGTGTTTATTAAAGCAGAAGTTGTGTTTTTTCCTCGTGATAGTCATTCAAAATCGAGATATGAAATTTTTCATTAAAATACGTTACAAAACCGGGTAATACGTACATTCTATCACACATATACGTAGATATACTGTAAACACTTATCTTTCTTCTCTTTAGAATGTTTGAAACGATCAATACGAACTCAAAATAAAAAAAATCAAACAAAGCAGTAAAATTCTTTAAAATAAAAGATTTTTTTTAGGATGCTGTATTTTTCTTACACATATAACAACGCTTTACACACTAGCTGCGAAACAAAACCGAGAAAAAGAAAAAAAATCTTGCCATAAATTGTAGAAGGTTTCCTCTCTCCTTTTTTTTTTTTTATCGTATTCTCTCCTATTTTTTCGTCTGCTCTTGCTGTTTTTAATTCTTCTTAGTTTATGTTTTTTCACTCTTTCGCAGACGATGAACTCAATTTTTAATTTAGTATTTAAAAAAAGGAAAATAAATTGATATTCAATGAAGAAAAGTACATTTTTTTGCAATTCATAAATTTAGAATATTTTTTTAAATATTTATACATAAAGATTGAATTATTATTTTCGTTTGCAGAAATGAATTGCTGAACGTAGAAGAAGAGAGTTAAAAAAAATGGAATAGATTTTTTTTTCTTGTGGGGAAGAACTAAAATGGTAAAAAAAAAAAAACTATCTCTCTTTTTTTTTTTAAGTTTAAGAAAACAGTGCTGAAATAAAAGAAAAAATACATAAATTCGTTATTCAACAATGGATTATTTTTACGGACGTCGTAATTAATAATAATATTAAAATATGTAATGGTAAAATAAACACCGTGATTCAAATTTTAATTAATGTTGAACATTTATTTATTGGTGAGATTTTTATGAAGTGCAAATAATTAATTATGTAGTTTGTCGATATAAAAATTTTAAGACGTGAATAATTAGCGTTAGAAATATTTTATTGGATTCGTAAAAAGATTTCTGAATATTAAATATTAATAAGTATTCCAGAAAATGAAAATAAATTGCATATAAATATTTGATTTTTTTTTTTTTTTTTTTTTTTTTTTTTTGTAGATGCTTAGTTGTGTACGCAGGTTATGTTTAAATTAAATTTTGCCTTCTTTTAAGCAATCTTTCATGTTTCTGAGAATTAATATAACATTTATTACATTAAGAAAACATTTGTACATACGTGCAGAAAGTCAACAATGTTATAAAAAATAAGTAAAGAAATATTATAGATATATATTCAATTTTTTATAAGGCCTTCAAATTACGAATGAAACGAAACATATTTTAATTCGTTGAAACGTAAAGACGCTGTTGAAAAAAACGAAAGGAAAAAATATAAAAAGGTGTCAAATAATTAAACTTTTTATGTCTTAGTCAAATTGTTAAAATTAAAAAATATATATATTAAATCATACATTTCTTAAAACTAAAATAAAAAAACAATATCACGTAATAAAAATAATTAAAGTTGACGTTTCAAGCTTTATACAAACTCCCCATCAGTACAGATGCCAATTGAAAACCAAAGATGATATTTATACATGTTCACGTTCAAAAATATGCCATTTAAAAATATTAAGACACTAGGGAGTATACATCGTATTAGGACCACACATTCAATAGAGAATTTGATCTTTGTAGATTACAAAGTTACAGAAATCTCCACTAAACAAAGCATGTACAATTTCACCAAAATATGCGGTCCTACTATGATGTATACTCCCTGGTGTCTTAATATTTTTAAATGGCATATTCTGGAACGTGGGCATGTGTAATCATAAGCTTTGGTTTTGGTCGACATTGGTACAGATGAGGAACTTGTATAAAGTGTGAAATGTCTACTTTAATTGTTTTTATCGTGTGATATTTTTGTTTGTTTGTTTTTAGTTTTATTAAATGTCTGATTTTAAAATGTCTCATTCATTTTTATAAAAAGGTGCTTTATGTTACGTCCAATAGAAAAGAATTAGTTGACAGCTCAAAGTCATCTTATCACGTAGTCAAAAAGGATTTAGCTTCGGTGCGCAGAATTATGCAAATTGTTGCATCCATTATTCCGGCACGCATGGACAGAAGTGCAAGGTGTTGCACCAAATTATAATTTCAAAGATTGTACGAGTAGAGTAGTTGGATGGAATGTTCGGCTCAAATGTCGTTGAAGAGGAACAACATGTTGTTGAAGAGGCATTGAATGGATTATGAGTTTAATGGGAGAATGAAAGAAGTACAGACACTGACACAGGCCTATAAAATTAAAGACGTAGCCTAAAGCGTCATGTCGAAAGTCTGGAAATGGTTTCAATATAAGGGTTATCTAAGCAGTAAGTCCAGTTTAAAAATACGCCAGGACAGATTCTCGGGATCGTTACTCTGCAATGATTGCTACAATAAATCGACAACAGATGTGATCACAGATTATAACAGATATTTCCAAATCTTCAGACACTCGACTATTCCGATATACCACAAGTGACAGACTGCATAAAAGAGAGTTGTATAAAAGGAAACCTAAGATTTGTGTTACACTAACTTGAATTATGAAATGCGCCTGGGTGCAGTGATAAAGCGATCATCATGAATGGAGTACCACCGACTGGAGCCGAGTACTCTTCACTGATCACTCTTTTTCATATTTATCGAGGGATTCTAGAAGTGTTACAATCTTAAGAGAGCAAAACGCACAATAAGCCTGAAAACATTCATGTAAACCTTCGGTATTAAGTAGTAGAATCATAGTATCGCCGGTCACCAGTTTGAATGGCCGCACCGACCTAGACACTTTTATCATTGCACCTATGAATGCTAAAATATACAGAGATCTTCTTGATCCTTATGTCAGGTGGTTTAGGGGTGATATCTGTAATAAAACTACATCCTAATGAACGATAATTCTCACCCCCATTACACTGCACTAGTGAGCTATTATCTTGACTGTAAAGAACTCCAGCAGTTAAAGTGCCCTGAATATTCTCCGCATTTAAATCTGACAGAACATGTTTGGGTTACGCTAGGAGCTTCAACTAATAGATTTCTGTACATTCATATATCTTTGCCCATAAGTAATATAAAGCATTTTATTAAAATTTAAATAAAATCAAGTTAAGTTATAGCGTATATCATCTACCTATAGCATATATACTTTCTGAATATAGCTCTCCTGTGGTATTTTTCCGACCATATCGCTGACTGACTGTATATGTAATGTGATGATGTTATATATATATATATATTTTATATTTTGTTCAAACGAATTCAACGGAATTGCTTTTAAATATTACCATTCTTAGTTAAGAGCTTTCACTAATGGATTTCTGTACAGTAATATTATTTATGCCTATAAGTAATATAAAGCATTTTGTTAAAATTTAAATAAAATCAAATTAAGTTATAGCGCATATCATCTACCTATAGCGTACATACCTTCTGACTATAGCTCACCTGTGGTATTTTTCCGACCATACCGCTGATTGACTGTATATGCAATGTGATGATGTTATATATATATATATATATATATATATATTATATTTTGTTCAAACGAATTCAATGGAATTGCTTTTAAATATTACCATTCTTAGTTAAGAGCTTTCACTAATGGATTTCTGTACAGTAATATTATTTATGCCTATAAGTAATATAAAGCATTTTGTTAAAATTTAAATAAAATGATTGTAAAAAAATGGCATAATATATAATTAAAAGATCCTATTGGAAATTGTTTAACGGATCGAGAAGCATATACCACATTCACGTCAAGACATAATCCTTCACATCAAAGGAGAATTTCAAAGAAAGAACGTAAAAGAAGAACAATAAAAATTGTGGGAAGCATTGTGATCAAAAATCTCTCTGAAGAAAAAGTTTAGAAACCGTACTTAACGCATCCCTTTATCTGTAATATTTAAGGAAATATTCATTTCTCGTTATTATTTTACTTTGATAAAATTGCTCAACATTTTCCATTCCAGTGAACAAACTATAAGAGTAAATACAGTATGCAATTTAAAAACGTATCTTCTGATCCATTGTATTAGCTCTCTATTCTTTTTTTTATTCGCCTTCTTTTATTCATGGAAGAAGGAATTTTTCAAAGGCTCATCCAAGAATATGTTTGAGAGGGCTTTGAGTTTATTATACGGCAAATTTCCTTATTTGCTAAAAGAGAAACTAATCAGAGGAACTTATATTTGAATAATCTTCATCGTGGAAAAAAATAAAATAAAAGAATAGAAAAAGAACTTTCGATTTTAATTTATAAAAACCTCTGCTTTTTGATGTGAAGTCTGATTTCTGATGAATCATTATTCATAATCTTTTTTGGTCTGAAGAAGTAAAACAAAAGGAGAAATTTTAAATTCTAAATCCATTTTTCTCCTTTGTCGTTTAAAGCTATATGCTAAGTTAAGGAACTAAATTCTATGTTATGAGCATGTACTTGTTTACTTTTAACTTTGTCAGAGTGATGAAGTGATTATTGGAAAATGCTTTGCTCATATCAAAGAAAAGTTAATCCGTTATGATTCAGTAAATCACATTTTAAAATTCTATTTCTAGAATTTACATCTGAAATGTCCTTTTTATCCTTGAACTTTTCAAAGTATGATGCTCAATGCATCAAAATGCTCAGAAAAGTATTTAATAATGTTGTAAATAGATTGATAATAAATCATAGACTGTTATACACATACCTACATAATGTAACTATATTAATGTTTCAACACACGTATATATATAACTATTAATTAAACATTACCGCAACATCAACAAAAACTGTGAAATTATGAATAAAAATAAAATAACTGACAACAATACAGTACCCCACCCCCTCCCAACACACTGAATATAGATTCCAAATACATAGTATAAAAAAAGGAGAAATTGAAAAATTGAAATTTGTGGAACTTAGAATCATCAGGTCCCAAATGCCTAAAGTACCACACATAAAATCTGTGGTTTCATCTTCATATTAGCCATAAAATAGCAAAAGAATATCATTTTGGGACAACCACACCCATAAAATGGAGAAATAAACTGTGAAATAACAATTAAATTCAAAATAAAACAATATTAAAAAGGATAGAGGGAAAAGAAAACATATAATATATATATATATATATATATATATATATATATATACAGCGTGTCCACGTATAACCTGACCGACCATTATTTTCGCAACCGTTTGTCCTAGATGCATACTTCCAATTACAAAAATGGTTTAAATAAGGTAAAGAATTACTTTTAAAGCGATTTGGGTCAAGAAAAACATTTATTAAAAAAATACGAAAGTTTAATTTTTATACGGCCCCCCGGTCCTATAAGTGATATTTAGTAAAAATTTACTGTGACACTAACAAGTACGACAAAGAAAGTCCCATTCATCTAACATTAAAATTGACTGAGTTATGAAACTTTGAAATGCATGACTTATACCACTTTTTTGCATCTAAAAAGAGATGATTTCGGCCATACTTTCAGGGGTCGTATATAAAGTACTTAAACTTATTTCAAGGTATCTGCGCTTTGAAAGAAATAGTACAAGTATTACGATTGACTTAAATTTTATTAGTTAAGTTTCAGATTAGTTAAAATAATTGTATTTTATCATATGTTTTATTTTATAAGTATTTGAGGCTATGATTTATTTTAACAAAAATTATATTATTTTCATAAGGTTTTATTTAATTTGCAACGATCGTCTTTCCAGTTTAAAATTTGTACTCGAATTTTAATTCACTTTCAAATGTACGGTCCGATCGAAGTTAAATTTTACATACTGACTTAAATCCGATGACAATGTAATATTATTATGATTTTCGACGCTTACCATATTAGAGGATAACACAAAAAAATTCGGATAGATTACCGCCAACAAGTTTAAGAAACATTTTTAGATTAGATAACATAAACCTGCGATGGTTGTGTTTTTTAACTTTTATAATTACGTTTTATGTATTTTTTAACGCTGAATAAAAAAATTACCTTCACTTTTAACCATCATGTCAAGATTTTTCGCAAATCGTAAGTTTCAAGGTTAAAAAATAGCGAAAAATCTGATGCTATAAAATAGATGTAAGACTTTTTTTATTCAGTTTAATTTTATTTAATTCAATAATTTATTCAATTTCTTGGCTTATACTGGGTTTGTTACAACTAAATAGCTCAGGGGTCCGATGAGGTTGGGAAAGGAGGGGGGGGGTGTCAATTTTAACTTTGAAATTTTCGATTTGAGAAAAATCCTGACTTGATGGTTTAAAATGAAGGTCATTTTTGGATTCAGCGCTAAAAAATACATTAGAATCAATTTTCAAAAGCTAAAAAACAGGGCACAACTCAAAATATGAAAGACAGTGTAATCTAACAGCATTTTAAAATCTTAATTGAGGCTGTTGTTTTTCATCCTTTTATTTAACAAAAATTCTGTTATTTTTATCCTCTTATATGCGCAGTACAAATTGTATATTTTGCATTAATATGTTAGAATGATTATAAATTTCACATTTATATTAGATTGCAATGTTAATTTTGCTCTCAACTATTTTTTTGATATATCTGACGATTTTTTATATTTCTACTACATTTGTGAATGACCCCTATTTCGCAGCAAAAAATATACTCCAACTTTAAACAGCTATAACTCGGTCAGTTTTAATCGTAGATGAATGGGACTTTTTTTATCTTACTTGTTAGTGTCACAGTAAATTTTTACTAAATATCACTTATAGGACCGGGGGACCGTATAAAAATTTAAATTTCGTAATTTTTTAATAAATGTTTTTCTTGACCCAAATCGCTTTAGAAATAATTCTTTACCTTATTTCAACTATTTTTGTAATTGGAAGTATGCATCTAGGACCAACGGTTGCGAAAATAAAGGTCGGTCAGGTTATACGTGGACACGCTGTATATATATATATATATGTGTGTGTGTGTGCGTGTGTGTGTCGATCTACAATGTCCGTTATTTATCTCGCAATCCTAACAGTATATTGATTTATTTAAATCTCTCTGTATGCCTGTCAAATGTATCTGTCCCATTTATCTATCTGATCTATCTATCTATCTACATAATTGAACTTTATATATCGATCTATCTATATAATCTATCTATATTACCTCCATCTATATTTCTATATATCTATTTATCTGTTTATTTATCTAGCTTATATAAAATATGAAATTAAACTTCATCGTGTCTGAAAGCTTGGTGAGACGTCTTATGCGTCAAAAATCTATTTAATTTAGGAAGCAGACACATCTGGTCATACGTTCTATATTTATAAAAATATGTAGTAGAAATGGCTTATAACAAAACTAAAGGCAGAATGAAAATCATCCGTTATAAATGGTTTTATTTATTGTGATATGCAGGGAATTTTTAAAAGTTCAATTTACCAAATATTTTAATTTAACTGGTCTCTTATTATAGGGGTTTTATGTAATACAAAATGTATTCTGATTAAGTTCTTCTAATGGACAAGAAACTTGTTTGATATTTTTATATTTAATTGTTGTTTATTTTTTTCTTATTTAGATATTAAACACTTTAAATCCCATATTTCAAAATTAAGTAGATAATTGATTTATTAAGTGACAATGATGAAAAGGAATAAAATGTCTGTAATTTTGCCGTTCTTAAAGATACGTAATTTTATTTCATTTACAAATAGGAATTTATTTAATAATTCTTATAAATGGTTTAAAAATAAGTAATCTAAATATGCTTGCTTTAAAATTTCGATTATTTTTAAAATAAGTATTTAAAATGCTTGCTTTAGCATTTCGATTATTTAATAATTGTATATCTAATATGCTTGCTTTGATAATGTTGTGGCATATTTATCATGTTTTTTTTTTTTTTTTTTTTTTTTTTTTTTTAAGTTGTATTTAAAATTGAGAGCATTTCGAATCAATACATCAATAAAAATATAATGCAATCTTGAATTAATACATGAAAACAAGTATTTTATTTAGCTCTTTATATAATCATAAATGTTGATGCAATAATTGAAAATTAGATTTTCTTCTTATTTGAAAGCATTTCGGATTGTTCATTTATAGCGATGGTAATTAAGTGAATAGAAAATTAAAACAAATAAGGTATTTAAACAAAAGAATTATTACAAATTCAGATTAATCGGATTGTTCAAAATAATCGGAATGTTCAAATCTATTTTCTTTAAAATGCACTACATTTCTGAATCAATTCAAGCATAATATTTACATATAATTTCTTTTCATTAGGCATTTAAACTATCTCAAATTCAGAGCTACAACAAATTGTTTGCTCTAATTATTTTGAAATCTGATGTTCCTTTTACAAATAGATTTTTCATTTATCAAAGATATATATATATATATATATAGTGTAAATGAAATCATATGTGAAAAATCAAAGGAAAAGGTAGTATAAAAATCAAAGTAAACAAAATTCAAAAAGTAAACATAATAAAATGAAAATATGAAATACTATAAACACCTTATGGAATCATCAGAGAAGCTTGATAAGAATAATTTATAGTAAAGATACGTTATTTTATGAAATACTGTCAGTATTAAGCCTACAAATGGCAATATTAATCTCCTTATAACATATTTCAAATAACAAAAGTGAAAAGTATAAGAGATTAAAAAAACAAATAATGATTCTTCTCTAATAGATGGAAAACTAAATAATGATAGACACAACTCACCATTAAAATAAAGAGAGGAAATAAAATGCATCCCAAATTTTATAGACAACAATTTTTTTGGATTTATGAGCTTATTAAACGAGTAAGAAATACGAAATAAATTATGGAAATATATAATGATGAAATAAAAATAATAAAATACTCAAACAATCTTTTAACAGTCGCAGATTTAATTGTAAAAAAATATGTAAACAAAAAAATGCTGTCCCAAAAATATATAGACAACCGGTGTTCAAAGCTGATTTAAGTACTGATATCCAAAATTTGCATATTTCACGTTCATGCACTTGTGACGCAAAAGTTTCCTGAGATAAAAGAGAATCTGTCTTTCCGTTTCCGATTGATTTCAAAGATGCCTCGCAATGTGCAGTTTCCTAAAAAGTAAATTTTCCAAATGTATCGTTCAAAAATGCTCGTGGATGGAAAGTTGTAGACATTGAAAGAAAAATTGAATGCAGCAAGGTTGGTATTTACCGAATTTTGTCAAAAGGTGACAATTTTGAAACAAAATCCCGTTCTGGCCGACCAAAGAAAAGAACTAAACTGCAAGACACAGAGATTTTAAGATTAGTTTCAACCCAGAACCTGTCTGTACGGTCAGTTTTTATAGAAGTAAGCGTTCCAGTATCAAAATCCACGGTCCATTCACGGTTGTAGGCAAGTACATTTCTTGATTATCGTAAAATACGTCGTTCTCCAAAGTTTACAAAAGGGCATAAAGACGCTCGAATTCAGTGGGCCCGAAATCACATGAATTGGACAGATGAATGGTTGGGTGTATTTTCAGTGATGAAAAGAAATTTAATTCAGATGGCCCCGATGGTTGGGCATATTACTGGCACGATATTTGTCAAGGAACTAAGAACTTTCTTCAGCAGATAACTAGGAGGGCGTTCACTCGTGGTGTGGGGAGCATTTTCTTATAATGGAACAACCGATATTGCTTTTTTGATAGGTCCGAAGATTACCAGAAAACTCTTGAAGTACAGCTACTTTCATTTAGAAAGTTGCTAGGTGGAAACAAATGGATATATCAGCAAGACAATTGCTCCATTCACGAGTCCAACTGTATAATGCAGTGGTTTAGACAAAACCAAGTAACTGTTATGGATTGGTCAGCCATAAGTTCTGACTTGAACCCAATAGCGAACCTCTGAGGAATATTAGTTAGAGAAGTATATACTAATGGGCGTCAATTTGCAACGGTTCAAAATCTAAAGCTGCAAATTGAACGAAGTTGGTTTTCTTTAAAGCCAGAATTTCTTCAAACTCTTGTTTTGACTATCCCTGAGTTTTTGAAGTGATTAGAGAAAACGATGTTCATAAATTTTTGGGACAGTAAAATTTAAGTTTTAATTTTTCTCACAAAGTCTGTGATTGCACAATAATATTTTTTGTACATATTTTTTGTACATATTTGTACGCATTTTTATAAATATAAATTGCTTTCAAACTGTTACTCCTCTTTTTCAATTGTTAAATAAGAAAACCACGTTGTCCATAAACTTTTGGGATGCACTGTAATTTTTATTTATTTATTTATTTAAACACTTTCAAGTTACTTAAGAGTTTGTTCAATTTTCGAAGAGATAATTGGTGGCACTACAAAGCCGCTTTTACTTAAAAAATACTTTTATGTTTTCCTGGGATTTTCTCTTTGACTAATTACTCAACACTGCAATTGTGCTTATAGTAATTAAGAACTGCTTTCAACGTGCAAAAAGTAACGGGATTTATTTTACCCTCATAACAGTACACAAATGTTTCAAAGTTTCAAAATTTTCAGAAACTTTGGTTAAAAAAAAAAAAAAAAAAAAAAAAAAAAAAAAAAAAAAAAAATCTGTTACTAATAATAATTTTCTTTAAAATTTGGGATATTAGTTAAACATTTAAATATGAAGATAAATATTATTAAATTAAAATCCTACTTAAACCTAGTATTGCAAATCTAGTTAATTAAGCTTAAGGGTTTTGATTTGTACTCACATGCTCTTTATATTATTGACGCTTATAGATATATGAATGGATATTTTTATAGATATATTTTATAAAATATGCATGCCCAGATACATACATATTTTTAAAATGTATTAGTGTTAATAATATGAGCTATACATTGTACTTATTTCCATTTCTAGAGCTTTTTTTTACTAGCAACCATTGCAGTCTCGCGAAACTCACATTTGTAGATATATCTATATTTAAATATTCGCTACTTTTCCACTATAGAGGTATGATTTTTCGTTCTTGTTTAATATTTTAACAATATTTACGATCAGATCAAATAAAAGGCAATAATGGAATAATAATTGGCATTTTTAATGGATTTTAATTAAAGCTTTAAAAAATAATTTTATGGAAATAATTTATTTTTGTGATGTTCTTTTTGATACAATTTCTTAAAAAATGAAAACCACAAAATAGTTTTTTTCATAGAACAAAATAATAAAATAAATTGTTAAAGATAATTTTTTTATAATATTTTATGTTAGCTTCAGTTAATAAAAGTGCCTGTAAAAGCTTTTTTTTTTCAACGGCCTTTTTAAACTTTGTAGTTATTAAATATCAGAAAACTCCTCTTAATTATTGAGGAATATGTAACATTCCTTCTTGCAGAGTTGTTATTTTATAATTAAAATTTTGTTATCTGTTTGTATTATTAATAAAATGATTAAGATAATTTGAAACTAGTAGGATAATAAAATAGGAAAATAATTCCTATAAAGAATTTTAAAGTGTAAAAAAATATAAAAGATATTTCATTTATAGATAATAATTTAATAAAATAATATAATTATGTAATGATTTTTTTTCTTTTTTAATATGGAATTTTATATTTATTTTTCTTTATTAGTTTATGCCAAAAATATAGAAAAAATATATATTTATTACAAAGAATAACATTTTTAAAAATGTTTCTAATATTTTTATAAATATTATTCGGATTACCAAAATTTGGAAATAAAGACAAAAGATTTTATAAAACAAGGATTATAGTATATAGTACTACAATTAGCACATCAGCCATCAAGCATATTAGCATACATCTGATAATATATATATACTATGTTTTTATTATTATCCTGAAAATTAACATTTGTTATACGCCTACACAAACACTGATTTAAAAAAATATATGTACAGACTTAATCACTTTGTTTACATTCAGATAATTAAAATTTGTTTATAGAAAATTGTCTGACTTCAACGTAAACACGTACTGCTTATACGTAGCAAAATAATGATGTCGCTATAATTGGAATTACTGTACAATTCAAAATAAAACAGGCATTAAGTTTCCTTGAAAAGTATACATGATTCTTTTAAATCACGTTATTTCCTTCTGCGTGCCTTTAGATACTTGAGCAGTTAGTACATATTTAAATCAGCTGGGGATTTCAGTACATTTGAGATAGAGCCATTACTTACAAATGATCATATAAATAGAGCAGTTGTTTAGCAAACAAGATCCATTTTGTCCTATAATATCTTGTAAATTGCTACCTATAATGCATACGATGGAACAATATAATAACAAGTGGGTATAAAAACAAGTGGGTAAGTGTGATCGAAGATCGCACAAAAGGTTTCGTTTAATATTCTTTTCTTTAATAAATCCAAATAAATTTCCTTTCCAGGGAAAAAAAAAAAGAGAAAAAAAAGAAAAAAAAAAGTCATATTTTTTATAAAGTAAAAATTTACCGGTCTATTTTTCTCGTTTTTTCGAATATCTGAACCGGCCCGATTGCAGGCTAAGCCCGCTATTATACTCTGTCATAATAATATCTGTCATGTAATCTAAATGCAATACTAAAAAAAAAAAAAAAAAAAAAAAAAAAAAAAAACAATTTCATAACTAAACATGTTGTATAGAGACCTTAAAAATGTTAAAATATAGCCAATATTTCCTTAATCGGGTTTTTATCATGATTCAATACGTTCCTCAAACTCATATATTTGCCATTCTCTATTACTCATATTGATACTCTATTTGTATTATTCTCAAACATTTGAAATATCCGTTAAACTTCCAATATGACATCAGATTAATTTTCTTTTTAATTCTCTAATGTCGTCATATTAAGCTAATTTCTTTATTTACACATACTCCTTGCATTATTCAGAAATGTTTGAAAATTTCCGTTTTATTACCAATATGACGTCATATTAATCTTTTTTTCAATTGGTGAAACTTTTTATTTCATTTTCATTTTTCACGTGAAAATCTTTCAATAGAAAATTAATTACTGTAGAAAGAATTTCATTGAGAATTTTTAATTGTTGGCAACTGCTATAACGAAAAATGTTTAAATTTAATAAGAAAAGGCTGTTAGATTTTTGGTTTTTTATCTCTCTACATTAAAATAATACGATTTTTCAAATTTTAGGATTTTGAGCTTCATAGTAGATATTCAGCTATAAGTACATAAAATTTCGTGCTTGTATGTTATATAGTTTCTGAGAAACGTCTCTGTTAAGGACATACAACGAAGCGGGAGTAATAGGGTTACGTGGGATGAACGAAACCCTAAAAATGAACAAAATGCTGGCAAAGTTATCATCATATCATTCTATATTTATTATGTATCATTTATAGATTTTTTTATGAAACATATGTTTGGATTTTTTATTATTTAAAGATATATTTTTGCGTATATTTGAAGCAAGTAAACTAATATTTCATTTCATCTCATACTACCACTCTTAAAACCATATTTAGTACACCATTTCATATTCATAAATTCCTAAAGTATATTTTCCTATGAAAATAATGTATTTTTTCATTAATGTTGTTTACTTGGAAGCGCAATTTTTGACAATATAATTTTTATTTATCAGTAAAAGAATATCGGTATAAATAATATAGAATATGCATATCAAATTTAATTTTTGGAAAATTATCCAAATATTTTTTTCAATCATTTATAGAGGTAATTTTATATATCAGTTTTTTTCTGTCATGTTTATTTGTAAGAAATATATGCAAATTCGTTCTTTAATGTAAACTTACGATTTATTACGTATCTGATAATTAAAAAAAAAGAATTCATACATAAAACCTTTGATTAAAAGAAAATAATTAAAGCCCTAAAATACATTCATTTAACAAATTAAGTTGAAGTTTCATTTTATATTAAGCTATACTAATTTGAAAATTTCCCCAAAAATATGTTTTAGATTTAAATATATTTTAAAAGGGAGGGGTGGGGTCTGAAATACACGCACACACATATATATTGAGATTACTTATGTTCAAATGGAATTACACATAAAATATAACATAAATTTCAGTCAAAGCCGTTGCAGTTTATTTTAAAGTACATAATTTGAAAATGTGGAAATATACAGGGTAAGCGAAAAGTCTAAAAAACATTTTAAAACTCAAAATATAATCATATTTTTAGCATGATATTTTTTTTTTTCAGAATAAAAATAATAGTTCTCTGTTCTATTGGTAGATGGCGCAATAGGCGGATTATAAAAAGGTAAGCAAATTAATTATAGAGCAGTTACTTTGTCATACGTAGTTTCGGAGAATTTATTTTATGGAATCTCCTTCCACACCTCAGCATGTGTGCATGTAATCTAGTTTTTTACGTAATTAATGCTCCTTAACATCTTAGAGTACAAAGAGTACACCCATTGAAGTATGGTGCGGCATTGAAACAATTGTTCCATATTTGCTTGGCGAAGTTTTTGGTACTTTTTTTCTATGTTTTCATGTGTACAAATTAAACATTTCATAAGGCAATTTAATTTAAGCATTTTAATGCAAACATTACTCTAATTTGTTGATTTTATATTCATTTTTAAAATGTGTTATGGATTTTTGCCCTCACAGTAGCACTTCCACCAATTGTATAAGTCGGATACTTCAAGATAATGACCAACATTATTTTTTGATTATAATAATCAATGATTAATTGATTATAATAAACAGTGATTAATGGATTATAATAATTAATTATTAATTGATTGCAATAATCAATAAATCATTGGCCAATGATACATCTTTTCCAAAGAATGAAAGAAATCAAATATATATGAATATACAGTTTTCTATTCTAATTATTTTTATTGTGATTACATTATATGATGCAACTGCTACACTGTTAAAAATTTGCAGCAAACTGTCCAGTCATTTGACCGTTTTTGTAGAAAACCTTTACATAACCGTAATTTAACCATATTCTGACCCTAAAATGAGCAATAATACGGTCAGGATATAATTAAATTACGGTTATGTCACCGTTTTCTACAAAAACGGTCAAATGACTGGACAGTTTGCTGCAAATTTTTAACAGTGTACATTTTTTTTTACAAAGTCAAGTTTTAATCACGAAAATTGTACTTTTGTTAAAAAAATAGAAAAAAACAAAAACACATAATAAAATTTCGCATTTTTGTGAATAGTTCAACATTATTGTGTGTATGTAAGCTGTTATTTAAAATTAAGAACTCTTTCTTTGGTATACACTTTTTATATAAATCAGATGACAAGTATTTAATTTTTATAATAAATATATTTAATTATCCCTAAATTTAATGTTTCCAGAAAGAGGTATAATTTTAGAAATTATTAAGTGTTCTTGGGGACTTGTAGGATTAATGACATCTCTGGAGAAAGCTTTCTTAATCACCAGGTTTAAGAGAAATTGCTTTGTGAGATTTCAAGGAAATATATTTTACATTAAATTGTGGCTTTATAATCTCTCTTTATAAGCACTAGTTCTTTGAAGATCACTTAAAAGCTTTAATTTCAATATATTTTCCCTTTATTATAATCAATAACGTTTCAGAGTTTTACATATCACTGATCTTTATAAATGGAAAAATTATTTAATTACGGTGAATTAATGGACTTTATATTTAGCTGCGCTGAATAATTAGAAATTTGTTATACGATGTTAAATATTAAATTTTACTCTATTTCATATATACATTTAGCTAAATTTGTAAAAAATGTGTAAAAACAGTAACAATTATTAACATTTTTTATAAGGAATTTAAGAAAATTTTTACTTAACATGTAAGCAAGAACAGAGGGAAAAAAATCATAGCAAACATTATTTATACCCGAGCAAGAAAGAACATTAATGTTTTCATCAGTAACGGTTTTGTTTTTAAAATAATTTAATTCTGTACATGTTACACATTTTACAATTTAAGCACTAAGAAAATTAGTTATCACTTGCTTTTAAAAAAATATATCTAAAGTGAAAATAATAATTTATTTATTTATTTATCATCTTTTCGTTACGTGCATTTTTATGTAATACAAATGACAAATATTAATTTTTATAATAAATATATTTAATTATCCTTTAATGTTTTCAGAAAGATATATAATTTGAGAAATTATTAAGTGTTCTTGGTGACTTAGCAGGATTAATGACGTCTCTTGGGAAAGCTTTCTTAATCACCAGCTTCACATGCTTTGTGAAATTCCAAGGTAATCAATTTTACATTAAAATGTGGCTTTATAATCTCCCTTTAAGAGCATTAGTTCTTTGAAGATCACTTAAAGCTTTAATTTCAATATATTTTCACTTTATTATAATCATTAACGTTCATAATGTCGCAATTTTACATACCACTGATCTTTATAAATGGAAAAAATATTGTATTATAATAAATTATTTTACTTTATATTTTAACCCTCGCTGAATGATTATAAGTTATCATCAAACTCTAATGTTAAAAGTTAGATTATGTTCTATTTATTCAGTAAGTTTCTAAATATTTCCTTTTTGTGTAAAATTACATAAAAATTATACAAGAGGTTGAAAAATTTTCTATAATGAATTGAAAGGCTTTTTTTTTTCTATTTTATGTTTTTTAACTTATGAGATAGAAAAAAGAAATAAATACAGAAAGTTTTAGTATTTCAATATATTTTCACTTTATTATAATCATTAACGTTCATAATGTCTTAATTTTCCATACCACTGATATACCATACCACTTTATAAACCTTTGTAGGTTTCTCACACCCCTCGAGCTGTGGTAAAGCAAGAGCCGTCGTAGTAGCTCGACATATGACCTAGCAACCGTCTCCCCCAATGGGGTTTCGCGAACGAAGTCGTCGGGGGTTTCATGGCGGTTCATCAAGGTTTCGTCTCTGCGGAAGTTTCCTCCGAGACTTGGGGTTACTGCCGTGACGACCTATGTCATCGACCTTGGTAAAATGACCTGGGGGTCCGCAGTGGGGAGCGGCCTCAGGCCGATCGTAGCGCCGGGGCGAGACAAAGCCCCTGGTGCGTTATAAGCCCTTCAGAGGCTTGGGCGCGATGGTCGTTTACGCGTGTCGACGACCCCCGTGGGCGCCGACGGCGCAGGATAGTTTTATACCACTTTATAAATTTTCCATACCACTGATATACCATACCACTTTATAAATTTTCCATATCATTTTATAAATGGAAAAAATATTGTATTATAATAAATTATTTTACTTTATATTTTAAACCTTACTAAATGATTAGAAGTTATCATCTAACTCTAATGTTAATAGTTAGATTATATTCTATTTATTCAGTAAGTTTCTAAATATTTCTTTTTGTGTAAAATTACATAAAAATTATAAAAGTGGTTGATAAAATTTTCTATAATGAATTGAAAGGCTTTTTTTTTTATGTTTTTTAACTTATGAATAGAAAAAAGGAATAAATACTGAAAATTTTAGTATTTCAATATATTTTCACTTTATTATAATCATTAACGTTCATAATGTCGCAATTTTCCATACCACTTTATAAATTTTCCATACCACTTTATAAATAGAAAAAAATATTGTATTATAATAAATTATTTTACTTTATATTTTAAACCACGTTAAATGATTAGAAGTTATCATCTAACTCTAATGTTAAAAGTTATATTATGTTCTATTTATTCAGTAAGTTTCTAAATATTTCCTTTTTGTGTAAAATTACATACAAATAATAAAAGTGGTTGATAAAATTTTCTATAATGAATTGAAGGGCTTTTTTTCTATTTTTTGTTTTACTTATCCATTATACGTAATATAGGGTGAGTATTGTGATCGTTTTAAAAATCGAAAAAAAAAGTTTGACGGATTTACACGTTTCAGATACTGGAGATTCCGAAAAACATATTTTTAGAAAAAAAAAATGCCGCCAATTTTTTTAAAGCGGCTTATGCCCCATTTATAACTAATCTCTTGTATACCTATTTAAAAATTATTTATTTAAAATAAGTGTTATATACATGCCAATATGGAAAAACATTAATTTTAATGCCACACGGTATGAGGAAACTAGAAGAAATCGTAGTCAAAATGATAAACATTTCATATTTCAACATTTTTGCCCATTAAAGCGAATAGATTTGATGTAAAAATATTTATTTAATTGACTTAGATTACATTAAATAACGAAATACTAAAAAACACCGTAGAATTTCAATATGGTGTTTGCTGCGCGCTTTGGATGTTCTTTACATAAACTTTTTATACGTACAAATGTATTAAACATTTTATTTTTAGGAATTTCATTTCTGTAATTTCAAAATTATGGATTAGTTTTTATATCTCTGCTGTGTGGTACTAATTCTAAAACTGCAATATAATGTGAATAAAATAAATATTTAACAATTGTCTGCTTTCAGCATAGCAACGGAAATAAAACAAAACAAAATGAACATTAAATATGTATAAAATAATACCATTAATACATTTCCAAAGAAATCATTTATAGTTAATTTATATCAAATTTGTGCATATTCTATTAACTTCTCTTTTTTGTTCTGTATAAAAAATCTAATTTGGAAAATCATACTCAGCTTCACAATTTATACATGTTATTTTCCACCACAAACTATTATAAATCTATTTTTTAGTGCTTTTTTACACCGAGATTTAATTTTCACACTTCACACGAAAAGTAATTTTATATTATTCTCCTGGATTAACTCCATGTCAGATTATTTCGGTAAAATGGATACGAACTGGTGTCTTTTATAACATAAGATAACTTGATTTATGACCCCATAATCCAATTCTTTAATTCTTACTCTGCAATAACTTTGATTACTTGTAGTGGAGGAAGAAGAAAATTTCGTATCTAATTAATTATTAAAGATCACACCCGTATTTTCCGTACCAAAACAAGACATGATCATTTTTAAAAGAGAAATGTTATGTGAAATAGTTTTCTGACATAATTTTATTCGCGACAATAATTGTCCGATATTTTGCTCTTTGCGTGATAATTGCGCATTTTTTGCACTTTACATAGAGAATGGATAGCCTTTTACAAAATATTATATTGTGTAAACATATTATTTTTAATTAATTATACAGGTTGGTTATAATATAAGTATCTCTATTTGGAGCTGTCTGTAGCTCGAAGGAATAACCCGAACGAAACCAAAATCGGTATTACTATTCGAGAAAGGGGAACAATGGGGGAGAGGGGAAGAATGGAACAATAAAAAATAATTGAAATAATCACCGATAGATGGCGCTACCGAGTGTAAAATGTAATGTGTAATACAAGAACAAAGAATTAAGGCGTCAAGCCGAATGGCACACCTAATTTATTGGAAAATGTCACACTGAGTGTGGTTACGCTTTAGCATGGCGGTGCAGATCATGTTCAGGTTCCACATCGGAATTGCGCTGGAGGACACAATCCAGGCAGTGCACGACTTGCTCAACTGCGGAATATAACGCAACAGGAGTGGTGATTCGCACATGTTGTGATGAGTGGTAAAATCATTGAGGTTTGCAACAGCTCCATGGTACACAATATTACACATTACATTTCAAACTCAAAAGCGCCATCTGTCGGCGATTATTGCAATTAATTTTCTTATTGTTTCGTTCTTCTTTACCCTTCCCGAATAGTAAGTTTACCAATTTTGGTTTCATTCCGGTTATTCCTTCAAGCTACAGATAGCTCCAAATAGAGATACTTATATTATAGCCACCCGGTGCATCAAATTACAATAGAAATCAAACGAATTAAAATAACTGCCACTTATCTTTTTAAACACGTTAAACTTTTCAGTAGTACACCCGTGTGTTTACTTTTATTATCCAAGTAAGTATGACCGCATACGTACTTTTAGCATGAGGGGCAAAAACATATGTGTACACTCTAAAATTGGAAGGAGTGAGAAGTTGACTCTTTGGAAGAGTGAGAGGCATTTTCACTCTTTTAGGAGTGAATTTTATAAATATGCACTCTTTAAAGAGTGGAACTTTCCACTCTCTAGAAAAGAGTGAAATATCTCACTCCGTTGTCGAGAGTGACTGTTCACTCCGTTGACAAGAGTGAGATATTTCACTCCGTTGAAGAGTGAGAAAAAACAGTTTTTTCCAATAAAATCACAAGATGGCGCCAGCTGACGGATGAGAATCCGAGTAATCTCCGTTATCGAAACGAAACACCTAAAATGAAATCCTTTATATATAGTAGCACGATTTTTAAAAAAACTGAAAAAGGCATTGAAATAATAAATGAATCGATAGAATTATGGACAGGAAATATATTTTATGCTTTACAAATTGCAGGATTTGCCAATGCTAAGAAAAGTGCAGGGAAAATAAATATTTGAAGTAAATTTATGCTTAGCTGCAACACAATTTTGCTTCTATTTTATAAACAGAAATTTAATATCTCTGAATGCTAATTATTTTCCTCTTTATTTAAATAACCTATTCTACATATTTTATATCATTTCTAACCTCTTTATGAATATAAACAAAATATAACTATACAGATTACATTTTCTGGTATTTTTAGCACGTTTGAAATTAAACATAAGAGAAATGAAAAACGTTGCATTTAATCACTGATTTAATAACATTTATTATAGAAAAAAAAAGTGTATAAATGTGTCGGAAATAATCTTAGGAAAAATTTAACAGCTATAATTTAAGAAAAAAGAAAACGTTTTTTACCCTGACTAAAATTTCCCCTCTAAAAATTAGTTTTGAAAAGTAAATTTGGGGGCCCCTTTGTATTTCAGTGAGTAAACTTCGGCTTCACGGGCCTATTTGGTAAACAGGCCCTGGGCCTCGCACTCTCTTAATCGGGCTCTAATTATGAAAACATTATTAGCAAGAAAAAAATGAATGAATAAATAAATAACTGCTTTGTTGTAACGGAATTTTTGTCATAGCGGAAATGTACAGACGGGTGTTCGCACATTTTTTAGACGATTTCGGCGTTGTTGTTTTTAACGTTTAAAATATGAATATTGCTTTCTGAAATAATCTGTATGATAATCTTGTTTCTTGATTCTAATTCTGCATAATGCTTTCGATGGATATCGATGGATGTTTTCGATGTAAGATAAATTTGCGATAGTTATAAATCCTTACTTGAAACTTCGTTTTCCGCCTTGAAATGGGCTCTTTTTTTCCTTTTTTTTTTTTTTTCATCTGATATCTTTTTACTATGTATATGTACTGATTTTTGGAATAGCACTTTCCAATCAATTGTTATGTTTATTTCGCACTAAAAAGTTTTTATATTATGCGCTTTGCAATCATTTTAGACTGTGGAATTAGCATACTTCTGTTCGGAAGAAGAAAAAAAAAAAAAAACGCAAACGCATCTTCCCATTCACAGTTTTTTTAGCATGCGCAATCTTGAAATAAGAATAAATTTGAAATTATCAGACGATAATATAAATTACACATAATAAGTTGTTGTCAGAATTTTTTCCTCTAAAAGAATTCCATCTTTTTAAATAATTTATCAAATTTGTCTAAAAAATGTGCGAACAGTCTCTGTATTATATGATACAAAAAGAAGGTTTCAGTTTCTTATTTACACAGTTGAGAAACACCGTAAATATTTATGATTTCTACACAAATTTAATAAGTGTGTTCGAATATCACAAAAGAAACAAAGCTAAAATAATGTAATAAGAGCTTTTTAAATTGTAAGCGGCTGTAGCAAGCTGTAGGTACCAGTTCTCGTCCGAGCGCAGAAGTCAAGCAGCAGCGAGCTCGGTTACTACTTGGGAGGGTGACCGCCTACGAACAAGCGTGTGTAAAAATGAGTTTCTTTCTCTTTTTTATTCAAGAATTTTAGTCACTCCTGAAAGAGTGACTGTTCACTCCTATCAGGGGTGAAAAAACTCACTCCTGAAAGAGTGAGTATTCACTCTTTCAGGGAGTCAAGAATTTCACTTTTTCCTAGAGTGAATAGTCACTCTAAAGAGGTTGGGCAAATTTTGACTCTGCGATAGAGTGAATATCCACTCCTCCAGAGTGAATAGTCACTCTTTCTTATTTAGAGTGTAGTACGTTGTAATTGAAGCTTATCAAGGATATAGTGCCATCTATAGGCCATATTTTAAAACATTTTTTTCTCCATTGTTATCATGTAAGGGCAATGCAATTCACAAAATTAAAGTTTGTTGCAACATCTTGATCTTAAATAAATAATTAAAATCTTAACTTTCACAGTACTTGGTGCAATGAAAAACGTACACACGAAGAAATTAAAACAGTATCAGTAAAAAAATACAAAATGCGTAAAGTGTGTAAAAAACTATAGCTTATGTTTAGTACACAATTATCTGTATGTGTATAAAATATCATAAGTTTTTGTAAGAAGCTTAATAAATCTGTGCAGTATGTTTGGTAGATTTTTGCTTTGACAAATGTTTGCACATGCCCTTCGAAATGCTTTCTAAGCTCCAGCAATCTCTGTTTTTACACTTGCTGCATCACTGTAGGGAAAAAAGTCGTTTCTTTTTAAATCTTAAAGTTATTTATGTTTTTTTTATTATATAAATTTAATATTTACCTTTTTATTTTAAGATTGATAAGTATTGGACATTTGATTTATTTTGATTCAATATTTTAGAAGTTCAACTAAATGTGTTTTTAATATGTTAAATTTTCGCTTACACATAGTTCAAAAAGTCATTATCCATATGCGGAAATTTATAAATTATATTTCCCGATAGATGTGTATGAAATATCGCAATTTGTTATTTAAATACTAACAGGAATCTTTTGAGAATTATGTTTCAAAAACTAAAATATGATATGATAAATCGGTTTTTACATTTGCCTCAAGTTATACTTTTTCTCAAAAATTTTCATTAAACATAATATGAAATAACATAAATGAAGCTTTTTATATATCACTTCTGAATTGTAACTTTAACAATGATAACGTTTTAATGGTATCGTGAGATAAAATCTCATTCTTAACTTTATCAGACTTCCATAAATTCAAATGACAGCAATCCTGCTACAACATTTACATTCAAAACACATTATTAAGAGGGTGATGATAATGACTCATTATTGAGCGAATAATTTACAGATCGTTTTTCTCAGAAAAGACTACTTTGGACGGCTTCAGATTTTATCTGGTCGCGAGGACATTCCGAACTATTTACCTTTTACAACAGATATTAATTTACAAACTTAAATATTTGCATGTATTAATATTGCATTTAACTACAAGTCGTTATTCGGAATATTCGCTGCGCATTTTTAAAATTTTCGCTATTTTTCATTTTAATTTGTTAATTATGGTAATTTATTGGCAGTATTCCTTGGTTATAGTTTTGAAATTTAGTTATATTTAAATATTTAATAAATTCTCGCATATTTTTTATAAAGAAAATTACGCATGTAATATTTGACTTGAAGGTTGAAAGCGCATATAAGGTAAAGCTAGGAGAATTTGCGCAAAATTCAAAAGAATAACAATAAAAAACCTAATATTAATTTTTTGCTAAACTATCCATGAATAATTTTTACTTCATTTGTTTTTTATGCATTTTCATTGCTATTTTGTTGTTATGTTGTAATTTAATAGAACAGTTGTAATAAAACCAAGAAAGTTATTTTGCGAAATATGTCCTTACAGGGTTTGTGTGATTGCGCACATGGGTAGGAGAGATTGTTACTAATAATAAGTACAATTAAATTGTTAACAATAATAATTACATTTAAATGACATTGTTCTAAGATTTTTGTGAACAAATATTATTGTATTAGGAGTGAATATTTCAACCTAATGATTAAAGAATCAGAAAAAGGTAATACTTTTAAAAACGATTAAAAAATTTTAATTAAAGAAAAAAAAATTAAAGAATCAGAAAAACCAAGTCCAGATAAGATTACCAAATAACATTAAATTACTTGATAACACATTTAACTTAAAATTAGTCCATTTTAATTTTTAATTTTTTTTTTTTTTGCAAATTTACCAATAGGCTGCGTAATCTCTCCTAGCATGGAAACTAATGGAAACAATGCGCCATCTCTCCTAAGTAACTCTCTAATTTCGGTAGGAGATATTGAGCAGCCTTTTATATAAACATGGCCGCTACTAAAACGAACCTTTGATGTTCACATTGTTAGTCTAGATTAGCAGCTTATGAAAAATCGTTTAAGTTTAAAATATTTTGTACTACTGACATTGTATAGAAATTCTGATCAATAGCTATGAAAATTCAAGCACTTACTTTGGGAAAACAAAACAAAATAGCAATACTTTATCTTAGACACTCAAAACAATCAACGTGCACATTCAAGTAGACACTCCAATACTGCTGTTGCACAACTACCTGGAGTCGCTGCGCGCTCACTCCACTGCTTCCCCCCGAACCTCTATGTGCGCAATCTCTCCGACCGCGCCATCTCTCCTGGCTTTACCTTAACTATTATTCAAATCTTCGATCTATGATAAAGTTTTAATTTTTTTCTTAATTTTCTGAATGTAATGTGGGAATGTTATGTAGATTACAAAATGTCATACATTATTTACAATGCGAAAGGCAGTATATCGAGGCTATTTCTCTTCTTTTATATATAGATAAAACTTCATTAAATTAACAATAGAGTGACGGAAAAAATGCTTTATAATTTGTACGATTTAACATAGTTAAATTTATAAGATACAAATAATTTAAAATAACTATTTTATATATATATATATATATATATATATATATATATATATATATATATATATATATATATATATATATATATATATATATATATATATACTGAAATTGGTAATTTAAATTTGTGTATTTAAAATATCACAATTTATTGTACAACATTTCTTTGAGTGTTTGTCTGTATAAAATTACATTTTTTAAAAATGATATGATTAAACGGCTTCTTCTTTTGTCTATGGTGAGCGTTTTTCTCACAATTTTCATCAAACATAATATGAAATTGCAAAAATGAAGGATTTTAAATCACCACTGCATTATAGCTCTAACTTTGATAATGCTTTAATGGTATCGTAAAATAAAATGTCGCTCTTAAAAATTTCAGATTTCTATAACTTTAAATGACAACAATTCTGTTACAAAATTTACATCCAAAACACAAATTAAGAGGGTGATGATAATGACTCATTATTGAAACGAATAACTTACAATGCATTCTTTCTGAGAAATGCTGTTAATAGAGGCTTTGAAAAACTTTAAATTTTATGTGTTTATAAACATTTCTTACTGTTTACCTTTTTCAATAGATATTAATTATACAAGCTTAAAAATTTGCATGCATAAATATCCAATTTAACTACAAATCACAAACCGGAAAATAATTTTGCATTTTTCTTCGCTATTTTTCATTTTAATTAGTTAATTAAACTAACTTAATAACATTTTCTCTAAGTTGTATTTTTCCAACGTGTATATACAAATATTCTTCTAATACTCGCACATTTATCTTAAGAAAAATTTATAATTCATTAATTTCACTTGAAGACTTAAAACGAATTTCATTGTTATTTAACTCTTTATATGAAAATATTTCTTTAATTTATCACATTTTCCTTTAATATATACTGAAATTGATAATTTAAATTTATGTATTTGAAATATCACAATTTATTATACATCCTTACTTTGAGTTTTTGTCTGTATAAAATTACATTAAAAAAAATGATATGATTAATCGACTTCTTCTTTTGCCTATGGTGAGCGTTTTCTCACAATTTTCATCAAACATAATATGAAATGGCAAAAATGAAGTATTTTAAATCCCAACTGCATTATAACTTTAACTTTGATAACGTTTTAATGGTATCGTAAAATAAAATGTCACTCTTAACTTTATCAGATTTCCATAAATTTAAATGACACCAATTCTATTACAAAATTTACATCCAAAACACATTATTAAGAAGGTGATGATAATGACTCATTATTGAAACGAATAACTTACAATGCATTCATTCTGAGAAATGCTGTTAATAGATGCATTGAAAAACTTAAAATTTTACGTGTTTGTAAAACATTTCTTACTGTTTGTCTTTTTCAATGGATATTAATTATACAAACTTAAAAATTGGCATGCATAAATATCCCTTTTAACTACAACTCACAATCCGGAATATTAATTTTGCATTTTTCTTGGCTATTTTTCATTTTAATTAGTTAATTAAACTAAATTAATAACATTTTCTCTAAGTTGTATTTTTTAAACGTGTATATTCATATATTCTTCTAATACTCGCACATTTATCTTAAGGAAAATTTATAATTCATTAATTTCACTTGAAGCCTTAAAACGAATTTCATTGTTATTTAACTCTTTATATGAAAATATTTCTTTAATTTATCACATTTTCCTTTAATTTTTTTCTGGTTTCAGTTTTTTATTACTTAGATCAACCGTTACTTACTCAGTCTTTTTAATCTCGTGGAACACGCGAACCCGGGGTTAAAATTCCTTTACGCACTAAACACATGATAAATAAAAACTTATTACCTTTTTTAATCTAAATTATAAAGCGACAAGAACTAAAAATGATGCGTTAAGCACAGATAATGAAACATTTTCTATCACAGTCAGAATAGTGTGACAGAACTTCATCGTTTAATAAAGTGAATGATGATGTCTAAGTAAACAATTTGGAAAACGCATTTCGCATTTTGAAATTAATATCTATCGTCTGAAAAATATCCGAATTCTTTTGTGCAGCCCTGTATATGATATATAGATTTGTATATACAAAGGGCGTTCCATAAAAACTGAGAGTAAAATCATAAAAATTAAGAATTATGTTTACAGCAAAAAAATACATCATTTTTTTTTTTTTTTCAAAACACCATCAATCAGATGATATACAACAGTCCGGTCGTTCAATCTACTTTTCAGAAAAAGTAGAGATGCCTTTTTCTGGAATTAGCTTCAATGAACCCTGCACTGTCTATTATAAAGGACAAACGTGTCCGTGCGTAACGCTGACGTCATTTTGCGAATGGCAACAGTTGATGATGGAATTTCGGTTTTGCGATTTTTGCTACTGCAATTGTTTTAACTTCTAAACATCGCACATTTTTAATTTTTACACCGTTATATAGGGAACAAAATCTACTTTCAAATGCAATCTGTTTGAAAACTGTATCTTAATTGACTGATTTATTATAGCATTTAAATTAAATTTCAAGCATGATTTTTTTTTATCTATATCGCTTGCAGACGATTACAAAATATTAACCTGTTTGCGTTTTAAACAATATAAAAAATTCAGCATTTGTCTCCAGCAACGAAAAACAATAACGAAATTGTAACTTCATTAAGGAAGAAATAAAATAGTATAAATAAAACACAGATTTAACAGACATGTAATTGAAATAAACGTTTAAAACTGCTGAAATTATCAGAATAAAAAAAAAAAACTGCTGTAGATAACGAAATTTTTAGCAATTTATTTGGTGTTGTTAACGGGCAATCCAACAAAAATTATTAAATGTAAAAAATCTATTAGTTTTCAATAACAAAAAAATGGTTTTCACATTTATTCTCTATCCCGGGAAGCCCGGGTTAGCTGCCCTAGTTGAAATAACTTCTGAATCTCTATTAAATGTTCTGCCACGGAGCTTCTTCTTCAACGTCGGAAACAGCCAGAAATCGCAAATCATTTTGAAGCATCTGTTTCCTCTTACAACATTGGTGAATTCTTGTTTGCATTTGTTCTTTAGTAAGGCGATGAGGGACCCATCTGGAACAAACATGGCGAAGCTGTAAGTTGTTGCGTAGAATGCAAAATATCGACGTTTTCGAAATGATAGTTGATGCCGCTATCTCCTCACATGTCATTCGTTGATTTTCTTGGCAAGATTGCCCACACAGTGTTAACATTTCGATCATTCACAGCACTTTCTTGTCGGTCAGGCTTAGGAGCCAGTTCTGTAGAAAAACGTCCTTTTTTGAAATCACCATGGCATCTAAAAATCATAGACTCGCCAAAACATTTGTCTTTGTAAGCTAATTTCATTGACTTAACTGTTTCTAGAGCTGTTTTGTTCAAACGATAGCAAAAGTTTATGGCACAATGCATTTCTTTTTTTAACTCTGAATCACTCACCTCCATTTCTGTAGGGCAAATGAAAACAGTTCTTTAAATAAGCACGAAACTAGGAAAATAAAATCGTCTCAGCACAGCAATGTGTCGCGGCACATGGGTTGAAATTTACTAACTTAGATTACAAAATGTTCTACTAAGAGATATTCTTTTGATTGAGATAAAACTTTATAACACATCACGACCTTTCCCGGTGCACCAATGTGTTGCACCACTCCATTTTAGAATCACTGGTTTAGGCTATAAAATTTTCTACTAATAAAGATTCTTTTTACTGGTATAAAACTGTATATCACGCTAGGACCTTTCCCGGCACATCAGTTTGTCGTGGCACATCGCTTGAAAATCACTCACTTAGGTTACAAAATGTTCTCCTAAGAAAGATTCTATTTGTTGGGATAAAAATATCACGTCACGACCTTTCCCGGCGCACCAGTGTGTCGAAGCACATCGCTTGAGAATCACTGACTGCGATTGCAAAATATTCTACTACAAGAGTATATTTTTATTGGGATAAAATTGTATATCAAGCTAGGTCACTTTTCGGTGCACCAGTGTGTCGAACTACACCGTTTGAGAATCATTGGCTTATATTTCAAAATTCTCTGCTCATAAAGATTATTTTTATTGGTATAAAACTGTATATCACGTCCCGACCTTTCCGGACGCACCAGTGTGTCGCGGCACACCGTTTGAGAATCTTAGAAAATGTTCTGTTAAGAAAGATTATTTATATTGGGATAAAAAAGTATATCGCGTCAGCACCTTTCCTACGCACTGGTGCGTAGCGGCACACCGTTTGAAAATCACTGACTTAGATTGCAAAATTTTCTACTAAGAAATATTATTTTTATTTGAATAAAACTCTATATCACGACAGTGCCTTTCTCGGCGCACCAGTGTGTCTCGGCCCACTGTTTGAGAATCTTAGAAAATGATCTGTTGAGAAAGATTCTTTATATTGGCATAAAATTGTATATCGCATCAGCACTTTTCCTGCACACTGCTGCGTAGCGGCACACCGTTTGAAATGTTATAAAATGTTCTACTAAGAAAGATTATTTTTATTGGGATAAAACTGTATATCACGCCAGGGCTTTTCCCGGCGTACAGATGTGTCGCGGATCACCGTTTGAGAATCTTTTACCTAGACTACAAAATATTCTGCTTAGAAATATTCTTTTTAATGGGATAAAACTGTATATCACGTCCCGACCTTTCCGGATGCACCAGTGTTTCGCGGCACACCGTTTGAGAATCTTAGAAAATGTTCTGTTAAAAAAAAAATTCTTTATAATGGGATAAAACAATATATTGCGTCAGCATCTATCCTGCGCACTGGTTCGTAGCGGCACACCGTTTGAAAATCACTAACATAGATTACAAAATGTTCTAGTAAGAAAGATTATTTTTATTGAGATAAAACTGTCTATCACGCCAGGTCCTTTTCCGGCGCACCGTTTGAGAATATTTTACTTAGACTACATAATGTTCTGCTAAGAAATATTATTTTTAATGGGATAAAAGTCTATATCATGCCAGGACCTTTCCCGACGCACCGATGTGTCGCTGCACACCGTTTGAGAATCTTTTACTTAGACTGCAAAATGTTCTGCCAAGAAATATTCTTTTTAGTGGCATAAAACTGTATATCACGCCAGGACCTTTTTCGGAGCACCGATGTGCGCGGCACAGCGTTTGAGAATCTTTTATTTAGACTACAAAATGTTCTGCCAAGAAATATTCTTTGTCCAGGACCTTTCCTGGCGCATCTGTGTGTCGCGGCGCAACGTATAGAAATGATTGACTTAGATTACAAAATGTTCCACCTAGAAAGATTATTTTTATTGCGATAAAACGGTATAACACGCCTTAACTTTTTTCTTCAAGTAAATGTATAAAATTGTATTTTTCTTATCAAAAAGGATAAAAAAAAAATTTCATGGTTTTGAAGATTTTGAGCTTAACAATTTTTCGACTTATCAGTATTACTAAATTAAATTTTTCAACTGTTTTCTAGGCGAATTTTGTTTTTAGTTTTATTCGTATTTTGTCACTATAGAAAGAAAAATATTTTGTTTTAAAATGAGTAAAGACACATTTAGAATTTCTAAAGAGTATGGTACCCGTATGTCAAATCAAGAATCATTGCCTAATAGTTTTCAAAAGACTAAAAATCTTTCTGCGATTATATGCAGAATTTCTAATATTTTTTTTGCGATAATATAAGACGAAAAAGTCTCTTCGAAAATTATGATAGAACTGCCGGCACTCTATTAAAGTTTATAACTTTTCATCATTTCAATTTAATAAGTGCAATTTAATAAATTACATAAAAATTTAAATCTTGATATGATTAATCGGTACTTTCTGTAAAATATATCATTTGATATGTCATTATTTAATATTATTTCAGTGTAACTAAATCCTTTTTATTTATGTTGATCTATAACAAACAATTCAAGAAAGTCATTAGAGATATCATAAAATTAAAAAGTTAATTGTGCGCATACATATAGTATTTAAAATATTGCTTTTTTTTAAAAAATTGTATATTGAGTTTTTATTTCTAGACTTTAAATTACATAAAAATTTAAATCTTGATATGATTAATCGGTTTCTTTTTCTGCATCATGCCACATTTTTTTGTCACAATTTTCATTATACACATTGTGAAGTCGCAAAAATTGAAGTTTTGTAAATAACCACTGAATTCTAACTTTAACTATGCTAACGTTTTAATGGTATCGTGAAATAAAACGTCATGCTTAACTTTATCAGATTTCCATAAATTTAAATGCCAGCAATTATGTTACAAAATTTACATCCAAAACACATTACCAAAAGGGTGATGATAATGACTCATTATTACAGCAAATATCTTACAGAACATTTTTCTCAGAAAAGCTGGAAATAGCTGTTTGAACGACTTAAGATTTTATGCGGTTGTGAAAACATTTCTTACTGTTTACCTTTTTTTTCAACAGATATTGATTCACAAGATTAAAAAATTGCATGCTGTAATATCCTGTGCAACTACAAATCATTCAGAATATTCAAGGCATATTTTTTAATTTTCACTATTCTTCATTTTAATTAGTTAATTATGGTAATTTAATGGCATTATACATCGGTTAGATTTTTGAAACCTAGTTACATTCAAATATTTAATTAGTTCTCGTAAATTTATCACTAAGAAAATTATGCATGTATTAATTTGATTTTAAGGCTCAAAAGAAAATAATTGTAATTAAAAACTTTGTATGAAAGTATTTTAAAAATTAACAATAACTTAAAATGTAACAATAACTCTGGATTGCAGTTTATAATATTTAGGTTATAAGCGATATAACATGCCTCCATTTTTCCTCCTTTTTCATAAATAGATGAAACTTATGAATAAAGATAAGAAAAAGAGATATCAGCCATACAAGCTTAAAAATCTACCTGCTTTAATATCCCATTTAACAGCAAATCTTTATTCAGAATATTCATTGCACATTTTTAAAATTTCGCTGATCTTCATTTTAATTAGTTAATGACGGTAAATTTTCATCAGTTAAATTTTTGAAACATAGTTATATTCTGATATTCAATTAATACGGGCAATTTATCTTTTAAAAAATTGCATGCGTTAATTGGACTTGAAGATTGAAAGGGAATATAACAATTATTCAAAATGATTTATGAAACGGTTATTAAAAATATTGCTAAAACATTTTAACGTTTTTTCTGGGTTTGATTATTTTAAGATCTAAAAAATTAATCAATTGTGATACAGTTTTAAAACAAATTGCGTTTGAAAGTTCCTTTTTTTTTTATATATAATTCGACGGTGCTAAAATTTAAATTGCACGGTGTTTAGAAGCAAAAAAAATTTTAAAAATGCAGTAAAAGAGAATTTTTTTGGCTAGGTCATTACCACCATCAATATGACGTCAGCGTTATTCACGGATGGCTTAATTGGTAAAGCACTTGGTGCGCTATAACAAGATATCTGGGTTCGATCCCCGGTCTGGGCACATTTTTCACTCTGTTGGTTGTACGCTGTTTTGCAAAGTGAAAAGAAATTCACATCCGTTGTAGTGCCTTTTAAATAATTATTTTAAATTATTTTAAATCTACAACATTTTAGAATATTTTCTTTTTTTTTACATTATATGCTGTACTCACCATATACCCGAACTTCTTTTTCTTCTCTCACTGTCTGAAAAGAGGGTGATTCTGCAGATACTTCACATCTGTAGACACCTTCTGTATTTAAATCTGTCCGCGTGAGATACACATCACCTAATGCTGACTGTGCAAGCTGGAATTTTTAAAAAAATCACATTATTTTCAAAATATTACATTACTTCTCAATATCTAATAATAATAATAATAATAATAATAATAATAATAATAATAATAATAATAATAATAAAACAAGTATCGTATATTCCAGGCGATTACTTTTGAAACAAGACAAGTGTAACAAATTATAACACCTTACTAATTATATACTTCTCTTATATGCTAAAAGGCGTAAAAGAAAAATATTATAAACAGTAAAATAAGTTTTATTAGACTGTTGATATGTTTTGGCTCCATCGGAGCCATTATCAAAACAAATACAAATATTGTGCAACTGAACGGTCTATGAAGTTATTATTTGAAACGCCATCATTTAATTTTTCAAGTTTAGTACGTTACTTTTTATTTTAACTTGGATGTTTATTTCCATATTTCTAACCATGGAGTCACTCGAGCCACAATTTTGGTCAGTTAAATGAGGCTGCATCATTACATATTGTATTTCTTACGTGTTAACTTACCAAAATTGTGGTTCGAATTATTCTATGATTACAAGTATGGAAATAAAAATCCAAGTAAAAAAAAATATATATATATATATATCATAATTTGAAAAAGTACGTGAAAAATTAAATGATGGCGTTTCAAATAATAACTTCAGAGACCATGCAATTGCAGAATATTCTTATTTGTTTTGATAATGGCTCCGATGGAGGCAAAACATGTCAACAGTCTAACAAAACTTATTTTACTGTTTAAAAAGTTTTCATTTTACGTCTTTAGCATTTAAAAGAAGTAGAAGACAAGTGGTCAAATTTTACAGATGCGCGTTATACGCCGGGTATTAAAATGAAAGACTGAAAATGAATCATAAGAATTGAGATTTCTATATTAACCCCTTGCCTGTGATGCCCGAACACAGTTCGGGCAACTTAGATACGGTAATTTTGGAATGCCCTACCCGAGTTCGGGAAAGAGAAAAATCGGTGTTTCAATTCCGTTAAGCCCAAACTCAGTTCCTCTCATGCATAATATGTAATTTACCATTTTCCCAATAGATGGTGAAACTTTCCTGCGGAAAGTTCGGTAGTTTCATGCCATTTGTCGGATTTTTGTAATTTTGCAGTTCTTCCCAAATTTCATTCAAACCCCATTATGTTTGACAAGCAGATATATAAATTTTTCGCAAGTGAAAAGTTTCTTTGCATTGTTTTTAAAGAGAAAAAAAAATCCATTTTTGGCACGTTTTTCTCAAATATATTCCACAGGTAAGGGGTTAATGAACAAGAGATGAAGATGTGATTTTTTGAATGAACGAGAGTACGATATCAAACGCTTTGTGGGGATTCAAGCAGATAGGTGCATGTCCTCAATTTTCATTTGCTTATTTTCTATATGTTTGTAACAATTATTATACATCGAGTGAAGAATGTGTGTGCATTGAAGGGTTTTACTGACAGCCTGATTTTCATAAATCTGCTTCATATTATGCATGCAGCGCCATCTATCAGTATTTTTTTAACCAAAATTTTCTTGTTATTAAAAAAAAAAATCCGATCTTCCTGTAAACCCATTCCTGTAAACTGCAATTTTTTAGCATCATTTGATTCTTTTCAATGTTTTTTTAAAGTTTTAACGACCTTATGGCACACCCTGTATATTCAGCAACTGGGAGCTTAATAGGGAGTATATTTGGTAGTTATATCGTATTCACTCACTCCCACACACACAACTAAAAATCATGATTACAATGCTTCCCTTACATTGTGTGTTCGTAAAGTAAAATATACTATTGCGTAACCTCCTTTGTTGGATATGAGTGAATAAATCATCATCAATCTTGTTGAACAGATATTAGTTTGAATTGCGCGAGTAAAAATAATTATCAATTCTTTTAAACGTTATCCTAATATACATATTTTTATCTGGAAGCTGCTAATTAAAAATACTTATCATTAATACCATAACAATTTTTAAAAAAATTGTCAATGCTTAAAATTATAAAAAAATAAAGGTTGACATAACAAAAGCATTGCAAAGATATTATTTGTATAAAGCTGTTACATGGTATTTTAGTAATCCATTTGGATATAAAAAGCATTTAGTCTACTGTAATTGTGAAGTATTTTTAATGCAATACGTTTAAAAATAATTAACAATTCTTTTTAACATTATCCTAATATACATATTTTTTCTGGAAGCTGTTAATTAAAAATACTTATCATTAATATCATAACAATTTTTTAAAAATTTCTCAATGCTTAACATTAAACAAAAAAAAATAAAGGTTGACATAACAAAAGCATTGCAAAGATATTATTTGTATAAAGCTGTTACATGGTATTTTAGCAATCCATTTGGATATAAAAAAAACATTTAATATATTGCGACAATTTTAACAATATTTCCCAGTCTACTGTAATTGTGAAGTACTTTTAATGCAATACGTTTAAAAATAACAGTCTTGATTAACTGTCTTGATGTTAAAGAATTATTGTTTGAAACTTTATCTTTGAGAAATACAAAAAGATAATTTTAATCATATAACATGATAATTTTATAAAAAACGACTTGCACCAAAGCAAAATAACAATAAATGGTTTATCTGACACGAGGTAAACTTATTAAATAACTATTACATCTTTATTTAGCTAGCGAGAATTTTAATGAAAGTAGTCTAACATAAGAAAATATCTGATTACACTAAATTATGCGATATTTTATCTTTGAGACATCTTTTATGTACCAGTCACTACCCTCTGAATAATAGGCGTACCTATACGCAGACACAAAAATGGTGGCTGTCGTAGGCGTGTTTTTTTCAGCGTTTCTACGGTGCCTTGAATTTATAAATCAGGATTTTTTAAAAGTATCATTCGCCTTCTTTTTCTGAAATGAAATAAGTCTAATAATACTTTCAGGAAATACTGGCATAAATAAATCGAAGGTCTGAACAAACGCTAACAAAATTTTCCTACTACAGCTGCCATTTTTGCGTCTGCACGTAGGCCTACAATGCGAGAGGTGTAACAATGTAAAGGGGGAAATTTCAAAGATTGAATTGTTTATACTTACATCAACATAAACTCCTTGTAGATCATATTTCTGCCCAGGAGGTCTATCAGTTGGTAAATATCTGTAGAATTCTACATTATTTTTATACCATTTTACTGAATACAATTCATCTTTTTCCAAATCGTATGTACAATTCAGCCAAGCAGGCTCGCCTCTGATTACAGCCGCTGGAACATCTAATCTCGATAGTCGAAGTCCAGCAATAACTGTAATAAGAAGAATAAAAACCTGAATGAATACATAATAAAAATAAAGAACAGATGAATTACTGAACATTACAAAAAACAATCATTAACATAATTAACTGATTAAACTGGTAGATGCAAATTTATATTTCGTGATTAAATGTAATGAAATAAACTAATTAACATATTAAAGTTCAGTATAACAATTTTTCAATTCTGAATCTATATATATATATATATATATATACATATATATATGTCGTAGGCTAATTGCAAATTGAGTGCACATCTGTAATTTTCCAAAAATACCTATTTCTAAGTTCATGAGGCGATTTAGATGATGTATAGTCAGAAATAACATTTAAAAAAATTGTCTCTCTGTCTGTTTGTCCGAAATAAGCTCAAAAACGGTTGCATTAAAAAATGCGTAACTTATCAGGGGAGACGGACAATGATTCTGGTTACATTCAACAGTCTGTCACATTCCGATATCTAAAATTAATTTTGAGAAAACAAGGAAAAACCGGGAAAATCAATCAATCAACCAGTTTTTCAATACTCAAAATCACGGGAACTATGCGATTGATTTCAAACAATCTTACGGCGATTGAAATGTCTAATTAATATTTATAAATGGTAATCCTGGCTAAAATTTGCAATTTGTCGCATTCCGATATCTTAGATAAATTGTCTCATCTCAAACGTCTAGTAAACACACCACCTCATTCATGGTTTTCCTTTATCCTAAAAAGTAATGCCTCCTTAAACAAAATTATCCAATGTATAAAATTGATAGAGGACAATGAATATATTTTTCAAAGCACTCTCCCGTATGTGGACTCAGAGGATTAGCTGGGCCTTACCTGGACTACTTACCTGGAAGCTTTTACATCCAATTTATGGACTATAAAAACTTTTACATCCAATTTATGCACAGTATTAAAAAAAAAAGAAAATGTGTTATACTATGTTAAAACCTAATAGCCTAAACCTCATTTGTATTTCTTTTTTTTTTAATAAATTTGCCGAGCAGGGCTTGTAGAGCTCAAGCCATATGGTAAGCTCCCCTGCTTGGCTGAATCTGAATCTGAGAAAATATCGGAAAAAAACGGGAGAATCAATCAATCAACCAATCTTTCAATACTCATAAACTGGGGGCCTAACAAGGAAATTCTCCTTAAAGCGCATACTCAGAATATTTTGAAAAAAAAATGCTAATGGAACTACTCATATACGTTATAAAGAATCAGTGAAATTTAGCTGCGAAATTCCAGTAGAAAATCTGTAAAAAAAAAAAAAAAATACTTTCGATTATTTGGCGCAAAAAGACACGATTTGGCTAGAAACACTTTTTCCTCGCCAAATGCAAGCGATTTTAAGGCATATTGAAATTGCTTGTTAAGTGAGAGTTTAAATGTGCACTGCTTAATGAATTCAAACTTAAATGATGAAATAGTTTATTATTATTTCTATAAGCTTATATAATATATATATAAGTTGCGTATTGCTATAGATATTAAATTTTATACAGTTTCACCAACTAGTCAAGTTTTAAGTGTATTTGAAAAGTAAATGCCTGATTATGACTGGTGTCATTATAAATTTCGATATTGAAGAAGTCCTTGTTTCCATTTCAACGATGCTGTTCCCTTGTCTCCTACACTACTAATTTTAAGCATGAAGCGATTTTAATCAATTTAAATTTTATTCGAAACCGTATAATACTATGTTTAAATTTCATTATATATAAGGGACGGTGGCCTAAAATTACCCTAACGGGCAAAACGGTCCACATGTGTTTTCTTCCAGACAGATCGCGCTATTTACAGGATAACACGTAAACTAGTTGTGATAAGTAAAGAAAAAATAATGGTGGTATTCAAACGATCGCAGTATAACGCTTCTGAATAGAATTCTTTGAAAAATTGGATTTTATAACATCTGTTATAAGGTAAGCACTAACTTTCATAATTATTTAGATATTCAGTCTTTTATGTACAATATATGACTTGGTTTGCTTAATGGAGTATGTTTTTAGATGTGAATTACACTTATGTATTGTCGTAATTACTTTTATATCCTTTATTTTGCCGATAAAATACAATTTACAAATATTTTTAAATTAAGGATCATTTTGCCCTTTGGTGAGGGTAAAATGATCCTTTGGACACTTTTTAAAAAAAAATCTATTTTTTCATTACTCAATTTAGGTTAAAAATATTATTATAATGCAAAATATAGTGTAAAACATACTAGCAAAAGGCCAAAGTTTTATTTGAACAGTTATGTTATTTTACACAAGTTTTTTCCTTAAAGGCCACCTTCCCCTACATAGAAATGTCTATGATAAAACTGTAGTTATAAAAGTGCATTTATTTAAGTTATACTTACTTAAACTAGTTACTATGAAGAGTAAAAAAAATAAAAAATCCTTAAAGAGTATTTATCATAAAAGCGTGTTTTTTTTTTTTTTTTTTTTTTTTTTTTTTTATTGTGCCGCCAACCGACGATAAATCGCCCAAAAAAATGAAATTTTCGTTTTTATTTTACAGATACTATAGCGAAGTTCCGCAGGAAATGTTTTTATAGACATATATATATCCACATAAAAATAATATTCTGTAATTTTCTCAAGTTTTTCTGCGTATGCGCTTATCGAGACCTTCCTTGTAAGTGACCATTTTCGAGGAATCTTGCTGTCATTAAAAGGGTTATTTTTTTTTTTTTTTTTTTAATGATAATTCTGAATACATTCTCCAAGTTGTAGCATTCCGATAACTAAAATAGTTTGTGAGAAAACAGGGAAAACCAGAACAAGCAATCACCCAAACAATATTTCATTGTTCAAAGACTCGAGAACTAATAGATCAATTTTAATGAATTTTACGGCAATTGAAATGCCTAATTAAGATTTATAAATAATAATAATTACATTTTTGCCGTATGAATTGTACATTTTAATTGTAAATATGATTGTTTACTTATATTTTTATATTAAACTAATTAATTTTTATATTATCTAATTAATATTGAAAAGAATTTTTAAAATAGAATATTCAATTAGATTTATTTTTCCCCAAAAACTCGAAAGATTTTATAAAATACAAACGTAACACAACGAGTTGCTACGCATCTAGTTTTTAAATAAAAATATTTCTATGAAAATAGAAATATAATAAACATTGATAAACTATGAAAGAAAATACTATTAGAAATAGTTTGTTTGTGGAAGAAAAGTTGGTTCATTTAAGAAAAATGACTCTACAAATGATACTCTCTTAAAGAAGTTTCAAGCCCTTGCATTGAATGTATGGAACACACATAAATTAACACATTTTGAAACATGAGGAAAACAGTAAATTTATTTGTGTATTTGTAAAATGTTTACTTGATATAGACTAGTTGTCTTCGTTGCAACCGAGGTTTACTGCAATGCATTCTTATGTTGAGTTAAACATTTACTTTTGTTTTAGCGTTAAACAGGAACAGGAGTTCTCGTTAAATCTGAGCTCGTTACAAATGATTCCAACAGTATTTACAAATAATATTCAGAGTAGCTGAACACAGATGGCGCAATAAGCTCAATATAACTACGCATTGTATGGTTTTTCGTTTTTCCAATAAATGTTTCTCTTCGACCTCTTATAATACATCCAGGTATGATCTATAATATATCGGTGTGTGAGCATGTGTGCAAATGTCAATATTTAGATACATGACATCTAGATTTAAGATACAAAATAGAAGTTAAAATTTTCTATTTTAGAATGAATTTAAATTATCATGTTCATTGAATATTGCAGTTTTTTTATTTAAGAAGAATTAGTTTGCCGAAGTAACAAAATATGATTTCAAAATTTGGGATTATATATATGTAATATGGAAGTGTGTATATGCACAAAAATACTGATATAACAAAATAAAACTTAATTTAGAGCATTAAAAAATAATTTAAATACTTATAATTATTAACGCGAGATTTCGTCATAATAAATTGAAAAACGTGCATTACAGTAGAGTTTAAACTATCTCCTAAATTATAAACCAAATTTAAGACATCATTAAAAAAAATAATAATTAAATTACAATATAAGTTATAAGACATCATTAAAATAAATATATTTCTGAGTATAATTGATTCAAGTAGACGATAAATCACATAACGTATGTGCAGTATCACATGCAAATATAATCGTAACTATTATATTAATGATAAATTGCTATTTTAAATAACTCATTATAAGAATACGTGTGTAACTTTTCGTGTGTTTGAATTAGAGAAAATCATAAACATTTTAAAGTAATTTTAAAAAACTCTTCAACAATATATTAAAATATAAATTCACGTTTTTCTAATCAGGTATACAGCGGTGGACTATTTAAAGTCAATGCATTGGTTATAATGACAAAGTGCACGCAATACTTCTTAGCTAAATAAATGGTTTTAGTATCATGCAAACAATATTTTGGAAAACATACAGTTGAAGGAAAACAAAGTATTGATTTTTTAAAGGTTAAACTTTAAAAGTAGTGATTTTATTTTGTAGTTTGAATTTCCAGGAAACTACTTAGAAAAATAATGCTTTCGCTAATAGTTTTGTGAAAAATTTTAAAAGTGTATGTAAAGTCGTAAAAAAGACCCATTTGACTGGAAATTATGTGTTGTTTCTATACAAAATAAGCGGTACTTTTATGTTAGCTGGGCGCCAGTGATATATAGTACACACACACACACATATATATATATATATATATATATATATAACCATAAATGAAACATTACCATAACACCAACATAAACTATGAAATAATGATTAAGTATGTAATAATTAGTTGACAATGAAAGTATTCCCCAACACACTGAATATGGATACCAAAAACTTATTTAAAAGAAGAAGAAATTAAATTAAAAATTGAATAAATGAAATTGAATGAATGAAATGAAATTTGTGGAATTTAGACAGAATTTTCAAGTCCCAAATGCCTAAATACCACAAATAAAATGAGTGGTTTCATCATCATATTAGCCATAACATTGCTAAAGAATATGATTTTGGGACTACCTAGTCACAAACAATGAATCAGACCTGTGAAAAAATAAAAAATAAATACAATATTAAAAAGGAAAGAAACCATACCTATAATATACAGATAAAACATGAAATAGAGTCATAAAGTACATAATCCGTTTGGATTAAAAAAGATATCTGTGCACCACATGAACCATACGTGAACACAACCAAACAGAGGGAATGAATTGCAAAAAATCATTACATGTTGTCAAATTTAGATTTAGAAAATTATTTACTATGTTGCCAGAATAGATTTTAGAATAATATGAATATTATTGTAAAGCAACAGAAACATTGGTGCTGCCATCTATAAGGGAAAAGTGAATATACGTTGAATAAAAATAGTATTGGATGAAAATTAATATTTTAAAATAAAACCATATACTATCTAAAGATGATCGCAATTAGTTAAATAATAAATAAATGAAATTAATTAATAAATAATAAATAGAATATCCAATTACATTAAAGTAATGGATGCATTAATGAATAATTCTATGTTAAAAATAAGATGTAAGATGGAAAAATTATTAATTAAAGCAACATAAAAATATATGTACCATGAAATGACATAGCAACTATTAAATAGCTGTGCCAAAAATGCAACATCACATAAATTAAATTAAATTAAAATACTAAATAGTTGAATTAAGATACAAAGGATTTAAAATTAATATTAACTAAATATTGAAATTAATTAGTAACATATAATGTTTCTTCATACAAAGTTAAAAATTAAATACCCTTGATATAAGTGGTAAAGGTAGAACGTTTAATAAAAATTAAAACATGTATTATATTAACACTTTAGAAAAGCATACATTATATTAGAAGTTAATATGATATTGTCCACCGTAGGCATTAATCCAAATGCATTAGATCAAAAACATTCTTAATATTAATGAATACAAATTCATTTAAATTAATTAAATAATGAATATGTAAATATAACTAAATTAATATACATATAAAAATAACACAACACAGTCCATTATAAAATGTGTAATATCAAACGTGTGTGTAAATAAAAATGCCCCCCCCTTTTTTTTTAAATATAAATTAACCATGCGTTTTTTCCATACAACTCCGCCACAATTTTCCATACAACTCCATACAACTCCGCCATATATATATATATATATATATATATATATATATATATATATATATATATATATATATATATATATATGTGTGTATATATATACATATATATATGTGTGCTATACACACACACACACACATATATCTACCCTATATATATAAAATCCTAAAGAAACGAATTTGTGAAACGATTTTATGAAACGAATTTATGAAACGACTTTATGAAACGACTGATTAAACGACTGATTATGTTTCAGGGCTATTTTTAATAAAATATTAAACGCTTGATGGTGAAATTAATACCAATTGTCCATAAAAATCCGCTGATGTCAAAACTGGTAATAGAATTTTGAAATTGGAATTAGTTTTCGAGATATTAATTTTTTTCTAATTTTGATGACATTTCTGTAATGATGGCAACTAATTACTCAGTTTTTTTGTGACAAAAAAGGGAAAAAAATCGAAAAGGATCCCGATAGGGATTATTGATTTCTTTTTAATCGTCATTTTCAAATTGAAATTGAATTTATCTTTTATTTCAATCAATAATGAAGACAAGATTGTGATTAAATTATGTTTTTCAGGAAAATTTGAAAAAAAAAAATCACATTTCTATCGTCAGGATTCAATCGCCTGTCAGCATTTAATTTAATTTATAAATTGAAAATATTTTGAATAAATTCGTCCAAATGACGTCATTTATGTAAACACAAAAGAAAGGGGAGGAAAAGAATTAATAGTAATTATTATTTATTGATATCATTTTGTTATTTTTTTGTAAAATTTAACTAAAAGAATTTATTTATTTTTATGTACAAAAAGAGGTAAATTGAAAGACAATTATAAATAAATTATATATATACATATAAATACATGTATAAACAAGCATAAAAGTTCGGTGCTTTTCCAGTATATGGGGCCTTGACGAAACAGAGAAAATAGCCTTGGCGGAAAAGGAAATTTGGCAACATACTTTCCGTCAACCTATTCACTTTGTCATTTCGTATACAGAAGCATTTTTTCAATATTTATACAATTTGTTTAGCGTAGAATGTCATTTATCCTATTTTATATATAATCAGAAGTAATTTGTATAGAAAAAACAATAATAATATACGTATAATTAAAATACGCATATAAACAAAAAAATCATCGAATTTGTTTCCATGGCTGTTTATGTCATTTGGCACCAAATCTCACTTTCTGATGCCGAATTGCGCCAAGCTTTTTAAAAAAGCGTCAAGACGCCCTATAATAGAAAAGCACCAAAAGTTCATTGAGTTTGTTTTTATAACTTTTGGCAACAAATGTATGTATATTAACGAATCTATCCGTTTTTGAAACTCTAATTACGCCAAACCTAAAAGCAAAGGATCCTATACTGAAAAAGTACCCGATTTTCTTATGGACAATATTCAAGTGACATAACATGGTGTAAAATTATCGCGGATAGCAAATTTGTTTAAATATCTCAATTGATGCCGAATAAATGCAGGCATGCATGCACAAAATATTTAATTAATTTTGTATGATAAATAATTATTAGAAAATTCATATATATAGATATTAATTAAAATAAATAATTTACATATTTAAAATAACATAAAAATATGCATGATGGTGCACTAAAATAGAGAGAAAATTAAAACCTGTTACTGAAAATGTCTATAACATAGTACTTTTCAATACCGTGGTTCTTAATGTTATTCACAAACACATGTAATTTTTTTCATCCTTAAACGCAAAGGAAGAATAGAATACAGATCGTTGTTATAAAAGTCCGAGAGGTAGCCACAATTTAAACCTAACCATTTTATACAAGCTGGTTTTCAAGGTGTAATTGATTATACTTATCAATCCCGAAAACAGTCGTCAGTTGTCGCAACAGTTGTATATGAGGCCATGATAATAAAAAAATGCCCCATTAAAACGTTAAAAGCATGGCAACCCAATTACAGATTTACCAATATTTTTAAAACAAAGCACTCTGTCATGTTTTTAGAGGCCTCGAAGTCTGAGCGGGGGTTGGCGAGCGTAGCTCGCAGGGGGTAGGCCCCCTAGTATATATATAACCATAAATGAAACATTACCATAACACCAACTGAAAATTATGATTTAGAATGTAATAATTAGTTGACAATGAAATTCTTCCCCAACACACTGAATATAGGTACCAAAAACTTATTTAAAAGAAGAAGAAATTAAATTAAAAGTTGAATGAATGAAATTGAATGAATGAAAGGAAATTTGTGGAATTTAGACAGAATTATCAAGTCCCAAATGCCTAAATACCACAAATACAATGAGTGGTTTCATCATCATATTAGCCATAACATTGCTTATATATATAAATCTATTAGCTATGTGGTATTCTGTCTACACATTATCATTAATTATCTCTTTGGAGATTTAAGTAGAATGATACAAGAACTTGATATGTTTTTTGAAATTCATAGATATTATAATTATATATATATATATAATTATAATATCTTTGAATTTTAAAAAACATATCAAGTTCTTGTAACATACTATTTAAATCTCCAAAGAGATAATATATATATATATATATATATATATATGTGTGTACTATACACACACACACACACACATATATATATATATATATATATATATACAGACGAAACTATTGGTCAGAACTACAGACGAAACTATTGGTCAGGAAGTTGTGAAATTTTGTGAATGACATAGTCAAGGAATGGGAATTTGTTTTAGCGAAAAACAAAATTAGTTCAAAATTTCGCCACCAGATGGCGTTTCTAATGAATTACGCATTTAGCATACATTTACAACAGTTTACATATTTTATTGCAAAAAAACATGTTCTACATGATGTCAACATTTTCAGCTAACATCTGGAATCGTAAGATAGCAGGTTCTACAGTTGACCGTAGTGTGTTCTGAGAAATGCTAAAAACATGTCGCGAAAAAAGTTTTGTTCAACATGTTTTGTTGTAATGAAATTTTTAACCTATCGAAAATGTATGCAAAATGTGTAATTAATTAAAAAAGCCCTATGGCGGCGAAATTTTTAACTAATATTTTTTTTCGCTTAAACAAATTCCCATTCCTGCATTATGTTCACAAAATTTCACAACTTTCTGAAGAATAATTTCGTCTGTAGACAACTTTAAAGTAGGGTCGTTTAATTATGAACACTCTGTATATCACTGGCGCCCAGCTAACATAAAAGTACCAAATAAGCTTACGTTGTCGTCTTCGTAGTGAAATTGTGTCACACTCTGAAATATTCAATACGAATATCTAATTCCGAGACCATATTTAGCTCTTTCTGTAAATTTTAACTTAGGGCACCAAATCGAAAGTCATCCGTTAAAGTAGTTTATAAATTATGGAGGTTTAAATATAATGTTAAATTTATTTGCAGTCGTTTCAAAACAGATTCTATTGCCAGTAGTTTTTAAAACATAATTCAAAAAGTACTTAGTAGAATAAGCTTTAATTTTGGATTCGTATATTTAAAGCTTTAATAGATTTTTCATTTTAAAAAAATGTATATTACAACTCATGTTATTTTCGGAAAGCAAATTTTTGAAACAAATATAGCAAAACTAAAAAAATAGTGTTTTTCTGTTACGGATATTATCAGGGATGGAAATTAAGGGCAGGGCGTTTAAGCTTTTCACATTTTAGTACCACTTTTTATGAATAATTTTCTTCACTCTATTTAACGACAGAAATTCTGTTATTAAGTAAGGCTAAGAAAATTATAAAAAACAAAATATGGTATTAAAATATTTAAAGCGTGCGAGTCTGTGAATAATTCCTATTCCTGTTATTATATAAAAAAAAAACATGTACAAATTTATTTTTGCTTATGAATATTTTATCTGTTAACTGTTGCAATCGAGAAATCAGAAACATAATTCATTTAAATAAAGCAATTTCAGTCCATACAAGTCCATTACGAATAAATCATATAACATTCATTATTTAGTAACTTCCAAACTATAGTTTTTCTGAAGGTCACGGAAATGATCGGTTGATATTTGTAGCGTTTGACCCATATTCGGTCGAATGGAGACGAAAACCACTGATCTATTCGATAATTTGAAATATCGATGTAAAATGCAGACTCAGCCCACAAGTTTAAAGAGGCGCTCTATAATCAGCACATTTAAAACTGTAGTTAATCTAATTAAATTTTACCTACTCAGCTGTTAAGATTTAAAAAATAAAATAACCCTTTTTTATAGAATTGATAATTTTTCTTATGTGTTCATATGTATTTGAGTCTTTATTAAAATATTTTAAAGCAATATTTTTTATGAATAATTAGGATTCTATAGAAAAGAAATACGATCTGTGGAATTCAAGTATTTTAAAAATATGCTATCAGATTTTTTTTTTAATCCTGATTAATATTTTACACTTGAATGTACATTATATTTATATTGGTTAACTCATTAAAATATATATATAAAAAACATTTAATAAAAATTAACGTTTCGTAAAATTTTGTGCGAAATAATTAAATAAAAATTAAATGCTTCCTTAAATGCTTTTTTATTATGCGACCGACACCTATTTACACCTAAGTGTTTCTAGACTGACTACAGAAGACTATTGAAAAGTTAGCCAGAATACGGTAGAACCAACCGGAAAAAAATTTAAGATTATTGACAAAAAAGTAAAAGACCACAAATTTAAAGAGGCGCTCTATAATCAGCACATTTAAAACTGTAGTTAATCTAATTAAATTTTACCTACTCAGCTGTTAAGATTTAAAAAATAAAATAGCCCTTTTTTATAGGATTGATATTTTTTCTTATGTGTATTTGAGTCTTTATTAAAATATTTTAAAGCAAGATTTTTTTAAATAATTAGGATTCTATAGAAAAGGAATATGATCTGTGGAATTCAAGTATTTTAAAAATATGCTATCAGATTTTTTTGTTTTTGTTTTAGTTTAATCCTGATTAATATTTTACACTTGAATGTACATTATATTTATATTGGTTAACTCATTTAAAAAATATATATAAAAAGATTTCATAAAAATTGACGTTTCATAAAATTTTGTGCGAAATAATTAAATAAAAATTAAATGCTTCCTTAAATGCTTTTTTATTATGCGACCGGCACCTATTTACACCTAAGTGTTTCTAGACTGACTACAGAAGACTATTGGAAAGTTAGCCAGAATACGGTAGAACCAACCAGAAAAAAAATTTAAGATTATTGACAAAAAAGTAAAAGACCACAAATTTAAAGAGGCGCTCTATAATCAGCACATTTAAAACTGTAGTTAATCTAATTAAATTTTACCTACTCAGCTGTTAAGATTTAAAAAATAAAATAACCCTTTTTTATAGGATTGATATTTTTTCTTATGTGTATTTGAGTCTTTATTAAAATATTTTAAAGCAAGATTTTTTTAAATAATTAGGATTCTATAGAAAAGGAATATGATCTGTGGAATTCAAGTATTTTAAAAATATGCTATCAGATTTTTTCTTTCATTTTTTAAATCCTGATTAATATTTTACACTTGAATTTACATTATATTTATATAGGTTTTATTAACTCATTTAAAAAATATATAACAATTAACGTTTCATAAAATTTTGAAACAAAATAATTAAATAATTAAATTAAAATTAAATGCTTCTTAAATGCTTTTACTTACCCATCATACGTTGTATAGGGTAAATCTGGTAATTGTTTTAAAAATCGAAAAAAACATTTGACGGATTTACACGTTTCAGACACTGGAGATTCCGAAAAACATATTTTTAGAAAAACAAATTTTGCCGCCGTCTGTCTGTGTGTGTGTCTGTCTGTGTGTGCGTGTGTCTGTGTGTATGTCTGTAGACAATCTATCTCCCGAACAAATTGAGATAGAGACTTGAAATTTGGTATGTACTTAGTATGTAATAATGAGAAGAAACTTATTGAATTTCAGTAACCTCGATTATCCGGAACTGTTTTTTTCGGACTCTCGAATTACTCGTTCTGATAAAAGATATATAAAAATTTTTGAAATTATTTTTTTAAGGAGTGAATATAAAAGAAATTAAAAAAAACAAATTTTGCATAAAGAATGAAGTCGATCGGTTAATTAGTTGCGGATATATTTGTAATCCTATTTCCACACTCTTCGATTTTTCATGATACTGTATTTCATTCAAGTTTCAATTTAAAGATATATTTCAATTGGACATGAGACGCTTAATCCGACGCAATAAACTGTTAGTTAATATGATTATCATTTTAAGAGTTATAAGGATGTTTTTCTTACGCAATTCAGTAATAGAGCATTTAATGTTTATGACGTCATCAAGCCACGATTTTATTCGAATTACAATGTATTTTATAAATAGCTTACACATGTGTTATTTTCATATTTTATATTATGCATATCCATGATGGGTAAGTGTTATGGTGGCCCCCAACGACTAGTTTTATTATGCGACCGGCACCTATTTACACCTAAGTGTTTGCAGACTAACTACAGAAGACTATTGGTAAGTTAGCCAGAATACGGTAGAACCAACCGGAAAAAAATTTAAGATTATTGCCAAAAAAAGTAAAAGTCGTGAAAGAGCGTTTAGTACTTCGACGATCCAAGTAGCTCCCACCTTTCTCATTGCTCTATTATCTATAGTAATATATAATTTATCTATCTATTATTAACAATTTTAAAGCTTCATTATTAACAATTTTAAATGCTTCATTATTAACAATTTTAAAGGCTTCATTATTAACAATTTTAAATGCTTCATTATTAACAATACTTGAATTAACTGTACTTAAATGTTCCTAAAATGGGGTTAGTCTGAGTTGAATCATTTGAAAGATTTTAAATGCCGATTGATTTTTAAAATATTTTAATAATTACTTTAAATGGCTAATGCAAAAAACAATTCTGAGCAAAAAGTGAGTTTATAAAAATATTTTTTTTTTTTTTTTTAACTTATGTTACATATTTAATTATAAATATAAAATTTTATTACGATAAACTTGATTATGGTATTTTATTAATTCCATTATTTTGTGATAACTCATGTAACAATGTTTTTTTTTTTAAACTGTACTTTTTAAAAGTTTCTAAAATGTTATTTCGAGTTATACCAATTGAAGGTTTTAAATTTACATCGTTGTTCACAATCAATTATTAATTACCATAAATAGCTATATATATATATATATATATATATATTAATTCGCAGTAAAAACTACCTTTATAAAAATACTTTTGTTGTAGTATTTATTTTACTTATTTATTTATTTATTTTTGTTATTTATGATACAAATCGCATTTATAAATATATTTTTACATTGTTCGATATTCATTATTTTACGAAATTGAATACGCCATTATTTAGAGAAAATCTCTATGTAATGATGCTTTTTTTTACATTAATGATGCATTTATTTAATAGTTATTGAAATGTGGTTATTTTGAATTAATTCAACTGAATTCACATTGATTTTTCAAACGATAATATTATAATAATTACTATAAATAGATAAATGAAAAAATGTATTAAAAATACATTTATAAACTTATTATATTACTACATAAATAGGTTTATTTTATTACTACATTTTAATTTATTATTATTTTTTTAAATATTGAAATAAATAAAAATTCGCATTAAACTAGTAATAAATATATTTTTATACAGATGTTAATTTATTTAAATATGTTATTCTGATCTTGTAGAATTCGTTGAATAAGCATATTTTAAATGGTTGGTGAAATATTGAATCTATACTATAAAATGCGATGCCATGGTGTTACGTCACTAGACGATGACATTATGGTTTTAAAATAGAGAAATTTGAGAAATGTAACAAAGCGTTGAGATGTTTAGTTATGTACATTACTATTTATGTGCATAGACATGCACTTACATAGGCATGCACAAGCATACACTTGTTAAATTATGTCCATAATTCGCGAAATCAGTGATCATCGACAAATAATAGAATAGGAAATTGAGTTCTATGTCAGATTTTTCGGCATACTGGTTTGATTTGATTTGATTATCTAAGAGGGGATGTTCAGACAAGGAAGTCAAGTCTGTAGAGTATAGTATCCCTCCCGGTCCTTTTATTAAAGGAAAAAAAGATAAACTGTTCAGCTGCAGTTGTAGTCGCTGGAAAACGCGACAATGGGCGGCAATATATCTTCCATTCACCACCCCGCCCTCAGTCGTGCTAACCGGCGAATCAGCTTGATTTTTTAAAAAACCTCAATAAAAGGGACCGGGAGGGACATATATGCTCTACAGGCATGGTTCTTAGTCTGAGCAGTCCCTCTCTGGCAGTAAAGTAAAGTGAAATATAAAAATTACAAATAATAAAATACGAGCGCGCAAATTTATCTGGATAACATTTGAAATGTGGCAACAATACGTTCTATTCTGGGTTGAAGCAATTTTAATAAATTGAAATTTCGCATAAATCTGTGAAATTATTTAAGACATAAGTGATAATTTATTTCAAAATATGAATATTTTTTGCGAAATTTATTGAATAAGAAATCGAATGTTAATTGAAACATGGATACAAGGATTTATCATGAATATTTACAATAGAAAAATACAACAACTCTCCACTATGTAATAATATGAGAAAACAAATTTAACAGACTAACTTTTCAAATATATATTTTTTCTTAATCACTTAATAGTCACTTAATCACTTAATTTTTGATACATGTTCTTTTCATAATCGTATATCCATTATTTTTCAGATAATCTAAAATCAAAGAGGTATCCAAATTGTTTCGTAAACACCAACAACTAAAAATTATAATTATCTTATAGCAAAAATTATGTGTCTTAAACAGCGCTATCTAATTATAATTCTATAATAACTTACACACTCCCGTTTATAACTCTTTTTATAAAACTTCTTCCTCTCGTGGCCTGTAATTTATGTCCAACGTAGTTTTTAAAGCGATATCCTATAGCGAAATTTTTTGTCATATCTTTGCTGCAATAAATTTCGAGGTGTTGAAATAAAAAGTGACATCGTTTTTCATTCCATGTAAAAGACTTCAAACGTCATAAAGTTTCAGCCAATAATTCTTAGAAGACATAAGGATATAAGTTCCGCGTGTGCTACAACAATGGCCTATTATTGGATAAAAAGGGAAGGACAGGATTTGTAGCCATTTTTGTAATGGTAATTTAGTTTGACTATATTAGGTTGGCATAAAATTTCTTTTACGATTGTCTGTGTTAAAGGCAATGCTTCTCAATATGGTAATATTAATTTTTTTTAATGTTTCAGAAGACAAGTGAATTGAATAGGCAAACGAATATAACACATTTCAGCATAAATGAGGTAGCGCTCTGCTAATTTGAAGTAAGTGAGGCCAGTTAAAATTTAAAAAAAATCGGATTATCAAAGGTTTATCAAATATATTTCTTTATAAACAGAAGAAGAAATTTAAGGTTATGAGAAAAAATAAGGAAGAAAAGGAAGAATAAGGTTATGAGAAAAAATTACGAGTAAACATTAATTCTTTTTTTTTTATATTTAATACAATTATATACGAACTAAAAAGTATTTTTTAATTTTCAATACCAGTTTTTCTGTACCAAGACTCGTTTCATTTTAATACAAAATAAAATAAATTTTGCTTTGAATTATCAGAAGTTTTGCAATAGTGGTGTTCCACTGCACTTAGCAACAGTGTTAACTGTTATTTTCATTTATTTAAAAAGGTTATAAAAACCATAACATACTGTAATTATGAAAGATGCCTTAATTTAAATACATGATTTTTACATTATAGTTGAATCGATATATTTTTTTAAAATTACAAACTTATTTGCTAATAATAAATTCAAACTCTGAGTAAAATGGTTTTTCATTCATTATATATAAAACTTTTCTTGGAGATATGCCTAAATGTTTTGGGGGTATTTTTTATTTTTTATTTTTTATTAATGTAGAGGTTTAGTGGAAAATAAGTTACTTCAGAAGGTTGGAAAATGCGTTCCACTGCTTTGTATTAGATGAAATTTAAACTACAGATGATTCAAATGATGCACTTGCCATGTTAAATAAAAATATAATAAAAAATACAGTTTGTCTCACATCGAGCCAAACCCCGATTTTTGATCATAACTCTAACAATAATGAAGATATTTTAGCGATATATCCCACGGAATAAATTTGCTATCTGTGAAATGTCCTGACATCAATTGAAGCAGTGCCGCACAAAAGAGGGGGAGGGGGGGGGAGAATTACTGGCACTTCCAGAAAAGGGAGGCCTCCACAACTACAAGTTTTATACAGTTTCATGGGAGAAATATTCTATTGGAACTTCCAAAGTTTAAATTCTATTTTTGTATAGAAAAAAAAAAGAAAAAAAAAAGTTTATTACAATTTAAAACTATCTATTTTAAAATTCACGGTTGATAAAAGCCTCAAAAAAGAAAAAGAAAAGAAAGAAACATTCCATGTAAAAATAATATAATGCTTCATATGTAATATTTCTGTACATAAATATTAAGTAAGCGTTAATTTGATTAAAAAAATTTTAAATAATTATTTGAAACTATGCAATTCAAAATAAATTGCTTTAAGATATCATTAATATCTTATCAATCTTTACGAAATCATTTAATTAAAAATTATAATATTTTTCATTAAGTAGTTTTTAAAATTAATTTATTTTAAAAATAACGATTTTAGTAAGCAGTATTGATACTTTCTATATACCTTCTATATACCCTTTTATGTCAGTACATATATGGGTGGCCCTATACGCAACTTTATCCCCGGTGTCCAATTTGACTCTCTGACCCTCTGAATGGAAATGGCCGAATTCCACAGCAATTCAGCCATATACATTTTCAGCGACCTTCTGAATTTTGAAGCGTCTAGTTCCAACGGCGAATACAAGGGCGGAAGGGAAGTTCAATAAAATATAATGCTTTTAGGTTAATTATAAACCTTTATGACAGTTTTCCTTAAATTGTTGAATATATGAACAGATTATTGAGAACTGCAGCTTCTATTAGTTTGTAATGCCGTAATATCCTTTTTATACGCAAAATACTTCGTGAATACGCAAAAAGCGTATTCACGAAGGGAAAAAAAAAATCAAAATCCCCAATGCTTGGGTGAGATAAAGTGACAAAGACAACAAAAATGAGTGTGCAACATCCAGAAATGTGACAACCACCAGTAACAGAAGTTACAATGTGACAACCACAAGTAACAAAAGTTACAATGTGACAACCACCAGTAACAAAAGTTACAATGTGACAACCACCAGTAACAAAAGTTACAATGTGACAACCACCAGTAACAAAAGTTACAACGTGACAAAACCCACGATAGTGACATAATAACCAGTGAAACTCTCGAAAGAAGACCAAGATTCAAAATGTGAAAACCAGCTCTAGCACAAGCTAGAGGTAAAAATATATCAAGAAAGAGACAAAAAACCAATGAATGATAGACAAAAAACAACCCACAACAGGGGCGAGCCTATAAAAACGCCAAAAAGCCTTGACAGAGACAAATACAACAAGAAGGGAAATCAGCCCATAAAAGTGGCGATAAACACTACAGCGACAACCCACCATGAACGTGACAAGCCAACAGACATGGTAAATATGTAAATCTATGTACGCTAATGGCACCTGGTGCATGTAAAATCCGTCGTGGGTGCAAAGCCCTCCAAGTTACCTGTGAATAATACCTCTGGGGGTGCCTAGTCAGGTGAGGGTCTCGTCACCTGATCAAGGTTCTAAATTACGAGACCTATTAAATCTGTCAATTCAACAAAGTTAAACAGAAACCTTGAACCGGCAAACAAAGATAACGGTAGCAAATCACAAGAGAGCAAGCACAGCAGCGATGTGAACAAATCAATAGTCAGGTGGATCACAGCCATGCTGTGATCAGGCGATTTCCGCCCCGCACCCAGGTACTAACCCGTTAAGCTAGGCATTCATGCCGGGCAGGTAGGGGCCTGGTTAGCGGTATAAAAAAAAATATATATCCTTTTTATAAAGCATTTTCTATGTACGAATGACTCATTTTGTTTTCTAATATTAAATTATAGTGAAAGCAACATTTGTACACTATATTTAAAATTGTCCTTTCGAATTTTATGTATTATTGTACTAAGCAATTTAAAATAAGCTAAATGGTTTTATATTACTCCTGTTCAATATCTTCCATCAAAATTAATTTTTAAAATTATTCAATAAATACAGTTTTTTTTTTTTTTTTTTTTTTTCACTGTAGGGATTCGTTAAAATAAAGTAAGGATGAAAATCAAATTTGATTAATGTTCTGGTTCCAAAAGTTTATTCATTCAGATTTCTATTAAGAAATGCATTACCGTATAAGGGTTAGCTATTAGCGTAGTTTCTTATCAATTGTTATCGAATCTTAATGATAAGAACTCGTGGTAAGATTTTTTAAATTCACTGGCGTCATTTGGCGTGTACGACTAGCGTGCGATGCAGAAAAATAAAAGTAACTACATTTAATAGAAACTAGTCGTTGGAGGTCACCGTAATACTTACCCATCATGGATATGCATAATATAAAATATGGAAATAAAACATGTGTAAACTACTTATAAAATGCATTGCTTTTCGAATAAAATCGTGGATTGATGACGTCATAAACTTTAAAGGCGCTATTACTGAATTGCTTAAAAGAAACATCCTTATAACTCCAAAAATTTTAATCATATTAACTGACGGTATATTGCGTCGGATTAAGCGTCGCATTTCTAATTAAAATATATCTTTGAATTAAAATTTGAATGAAATATAGGGTCATAAAAATCGAAGAGTGTGAAAAATACGATTACAAATATCTCGGTAACTAATTATCCGATAGACTTCATTCTTTATGCAAAATTTATGTTTTTTTATTGTCTTTTATATTCACTCCTTAAAATAAACAATTTCGAAAATTTTTATATACCTTTTATCAGAATGAATTTTTCGAGAGTCAGAAAAAAATAGTTCCGGGTAATCGAGGTTACTAAAATTCAATAAGCTTTTTCCTATTATTACATACTAAATACATACCAAATTTCAAGTCAATTATCTCAATTTGTTCGGGAGCTTGAGCGTTTACAGACACACAGACAGACGGACGGCTATATTTTTTTCTTCTAAAAGTATGTTTTTCGGAATCTTCAGTGTCTGAAACGTGTAAATCCGTAAAAAAAAAAAAATTCGATTTTTAAAACGGTTACAAGATTTACCCTATACGTATGATGGGTAAGTAATAAAACTGGTGCATAAAAGTGAAAGCTCCTTGTGCACAATTTTACGTTCGAAAATTTTCAATCTACTTAAGAGAATTCTTTAAAATTTGATTTTTATCTCTCTCTTGGACAACTGTTTTATATATTAAAATCAAAAAGAAAATCGCTATTGTTAAGGCAACATAACACGAATAAGGTAAATCATTGATAAACGCACTCCATTCGTGAACATTATCTCCCCTACTTGTTTTATAGTAGCATACCACCTATAAAACATATAATTTTCTTTTCAGGAATTGTGTAATGTGTATTAGAACATTAAACAACACAAAACTAAATTCTACTAACGGCGTTTTAAAATTCCTTTGGAATTCAAAGCATTTTATTTTTTATCAAACATGTTTTAAAATATGTTAAATGCTTAGCTAAGTTTAACACTTTCCAATGTTTAACGTATTTCTTCAAAATTAATTTTCTAAAGATAGAGCAATAAAAATTCACATTCTCTTACAATAAAAGAACCATGTAAATAAAATAAGTAGGAAAATCAAATTTGGGAAATGTGCAAGTCACAGCAGTTTATTCAGAGAATTCTATTGAGGATTCTATTGAGGATTAACGTTTAGGGGTTTTTCAAGCCAACCCATGCGAAATAGTATGATTTAGAGGGCACTTGACTTATGAGTAGATTTGCAATTTTTTTTTTTCCTGCTTTCACTTTCAAAAAGGGGAAATAAGTGCTTCTATAAAAGTGGATGTTTTATTACCACTCATTTTAGTGTATTACGAATTGCAAAAGCAGCATTAATAAATGTTTATGCTTGTGTAGTTATATTTCTTCAATGAATGTTTAAACAAGATTTAGCTTGGATTTGCATCGTTTAATGTGATATGATTTTAATTGATTTCGATTTTCTTTATTTACCAGATTGTTTAATCTAAATTAGATTTTCTATATTATTAATTATTACACTCAATTATATATCATTTGTGAATTGCTATTTTCTTTTCTTATTGCCAACTTGTTAATATCCTCATTATTTAGTCTTCATTTATATAAATTTTAAATTTAGAATTTTTTCCCCTCTTTTGCCTTATTTTATTTATTTTTAATTGCTATTTTCTTTTCTTATTGCCAACTTATTATTATCCTCATTATCGTGTGTTCATTTATGTAAATTTTAAATTTAATATATCTTATAAATATTCATGATTATAATTTATATGCATTTATTTTGTATTTATTTATTTTTGAATAGGTTGAATTAGAAAATATTTATATATGTTACATGCCTGATGAATGTTACTACAAAGTTGTATTTTATTTTATTTTTTATTATTCACATTAACATGCTCTTCGCGTGTTTTTGAGGTCCTTTTAATACTGGCTTGATGATTTTATAAAAGCCATATAATTTGCATGCATTTTCACCAGTTTTATATATATATATATATATCACATATGACGTCTGCTAAAGAGTTTTACAGTATAAGGTTCCCTTTTTTTATTGCATTGTTCTTTCCTTTTGTTTTAGGATTTTTATCGATGCAATGTGTGTATTTAGCATTTCTAGGTTGAATTTATTTCTAAAGTAATTTAATACTTTGTCACATTTTTTTCTTGCGTTGATTTTATCTTATTACTTAAGAGTTATTTTATTTTAAAAGTTTTATTATATATTATTATTATTATTATTATTATTATTATTATTATTATTATTATTCAATTATTATTTAAACAACAAATTTCTTGTATTTTTTTTAATTAAATAATATAAAATATTTAACTTACGTTTCTTTAAAATGATAAATAATAAATATACATTTCTTATAAATAAAAGCCTAAAAAGAGAGTACAGAACAAAATTCAATTTTTAAGAAAAGATATGTGCGCCGGTAATTTATTTAGTGAATAATTCTGAGAATAACAATTCAAAGATTTCAATAAGGACCCACGCGGAAAATCACGTGAATTATGAAAAGTTTTGATTTTTTTTTCCTTTTCATATTCATAAGAATAATAAAAATTTCTATAATAAAGGTAGTTTATGGCAACTCATTTTATATTATTATGAGTATCGAAAATGGTAGTCTTAAATTTATATATTCCATTGAGAAAAGATAATAATCGTAATGAAACCGTATTGGAATATATTTCAGATAAATATCTTTGTCTGGAAAAGCATTCTGAAAAATTTACTTCCAAAGATAAAGTGTTTTTATAGAAGAAATGTAATATGAAAATATGGTCTATTATTAAATGCTTAAAAAGAGAAATAATTCATCTTTAAATTTTATGTAATAACATAATATTTGTAAGTACTTATAGTGATATTTTACCTCTCATTGAAAAATATTTCATCTGATTTATATGATTCAGAAGTAAAATTATAAATTATTGTACAATATTTATGTATGTACAAAATATATGTTATATAATGTTTAACAAGATTTATAATGTGTTCCGTATCCATAGTCTATTATTAGCTGATCTTTTTTTATATAGCAATAAAGAAGTAGCAATGACAATAGTAGAATAATATTTAAAATCAATTAAAGATAGCATTAATCAAGTAACAATAATAAACTAAAGCGCAAAAGGAACTTTGATAGCATATTAAAATTTTCTACAAAAATATGGAGATGCAATTTATTTTCATAAATCTTCCGGATGCCCGCTGGCATCTTTTGAAGCAACATCACATACATAATTAATTGGCCAACAATCCACCTTTTTCAAAATGTAATTTACTACATACTGATATATTTTAGAGTATTTTCTGACATGCTCTGTGGGATGAAGAAAATTTCAACATAAAATAAAATCAGAACTATCATGTTTTCAGATAAAATTGCGAGGATACTTATCACAACAGAAAAATATCCTCAGAAACATGGCTCTTGCATCGATATTTCATCCAATTGAACTTGTTTTGTTTTAATGAAACATTTCCAATGTACTCAGGATGGAAAATCCTAATATTAGGTCAGTTTATGATCAAGGTACATTCACACTTCGTTGGTTGTTGATGAATAGCCTTTCAAGGCCCTATCAACTTTTGCTATTAATGGATAACGCTGTGATAAAAATGTTTCGTTACTATCAAATTCTAGTGTCGTCGTGTCACATGACAAGTAACTCAAGTAAATATCACTGTGATATTGATGTGTCGCACTCTGTGAATGTCATAACTAACGTAAAAAAAAGAGACCAAATGTATTACATCATTAACTCATAAATGCAAAATCATTTTTAAACTATAAAATTTCAACATTTAATGTCCATTGGGCGTCACATGACACCTCATTAGAGAGACACACGTTGGAGTTATTTAGAAGTAAATGTTCACATTGGAGTCACCAAACGGTGATCGATTATGAGACTAACTATGAAGCTTGTTTTCTTAAGATTGTGTTATTTGTTATCATTAGCGATGTCACTACACATCACAGGGCAGTGATACATGGCCGTGTTACGTAAATCATGCAATATGCCAAGGACGAGTAAGACAAGTTAAAAAGAATTAGCTGGGTGATAATGGAATACTCGCCAAAAAGCTTGGCGGTTTTTTTTTCTTTTTTTTTTTTTTTTGTGTGGAGGGGGGGGGGGTGAATTGTCCCAAACAATCAAATTTTGAGTTACTTATTGAATTATGTCGCTTCTCTCATATAGAGACACTCTATCGTAACCTGTTTTATAATTCAAATTGGTGATTCAATCGAAAGAAGATGCCACAGATTATCTAGTCTTTTTATAATCTTCGTCATCTGCGTACTTCTGGAAGATACAATCAAGTTATTTCCCATTAATGGTCACTTTTTTAACTAAACTACTTTTGTTTTTTAAAAATGCCGTGCAAAACTCACTATCGTATCAATTTATATTCTCTCGTTTTTAAATGATTTTTTAAAGCTTTTTCAGAATTTCGCACACACTGAGAAAGAAAAGTAAATGTTATGCGTTATCTTTTTATTTTAAATCAGAAAAATATTCCGTCACACTGTTTCCTTTTTATTAAACGTTTTCATTTGATAAACAATTTTTAAAATATATTGCGTCAGAAAACCACATTGTTTCCGGAATATGATAATGTTTTCCTCATGAATATGTACTAAACAAGCGTGCCAAAATGACATAAAAGGTTTGTTTACGATTTGAAATCAGGTTTATTGGAAAAATGAAATTATTCCGTTCATGTATTATTTATGTGCTTTTCTAAATATAACTTATTGCAAACTAATGCTTTATTAATTCAAATCCGAATAAAATCTAAATAACAAGTCGAAGTGTTTTAAATGAAAGGAAATATATATGTATTATATGAAGACAAAATACAGTTGAACTCGCCTAATACGAGCAAAGTTGAAACACGAGCACGGTTAAAACGAGCAAGTTGCGCATTAAGAATAGTTACGTATATTTACGTATAGTTTACATTTAAACTGCATTAAAATTTTCACGCTTTTTAAGAGCTACAAATGTAGGATCACGAGTAATATGAAGAAAACATTTATTCATTATCATGTGATTTTCGGCGAAATCTTGGGTAGAATTAGGAAATAAATCGCTTTTTTATCGAACATTGTTCTGCCATATTTCTACATTACACCTGTATGTCAAGATATTGTAATTTATCAGTTTTACCTGACAAAATTTCAACCTTCAACCAGACCATTACCCCACTAAATACAAAGGAAGGTCTGAGGTCTTGAAAGAATGGAAGAAGAAAGGGAGGGATAAAGACGTGTCAAATACTGCCCTTTGTAAAATGTACAACTGAGTTATGCAAAGTAAAGTCTTGAGGTCTTGAAAGAATGAAAGAAGAAAGGGGGGAGATAAAGCCATGTCAAATACTGTCCCTTTGTTACTTACTTTGTTAAATACTGCCCCAAAAACTATATTAAAGGAAATCGCACGTGTTTATTTTTCAAAAAAAAAAAGTAGCGAAAATTTATGTAATCTTACAGGCGAATTATAACAGCTGAAAATATAACGCTGACATAAATATACTTTATAAAATTCCTTTTGAACATCAATTTTGAATTTACTAAACAATATTCAATTTCTTGAAAATAAATTTCAGTTAATATCACAATTTTATTTTTGATGCATTTGCTTTATCGCGTGGCTTATCATTCAGAAACTTCGTTTTCAACAAAATCTTCTGTAATTTTAACTTTCAAAATTTCAATTTGTTTGTTTACGATAGCAAAAAATAACTTTAAATCTATTATAAGATGTTTCCGTACTTCAAAATTTTGCTTCCTACACTCTTTTGATACTAATAGTAGACATTTTAATGATGCAGAGTCTAATCCATCAATGTCAGAATTACGCAGGTCTGTTTTTTTAAATTGTTATAACACAAATAATTATATAACACTTCCGAGTGTAATAGCTCTGATAAAATAAAAGTTTAATCTCTCACGGCAAATATCAAATTTACAATAAAATGTTGGTACATGAATTTTAAATGGTAAATAATATTAAAATATAAAAAATAAAATTTGTAATCTTACTTAAAATTATTATTTCACAAAATGCTCTTTCTTAGGGTTTCGTTCATCTCACGAAACCCTATTATTCCCGCTTCGTTGTCTGTCCGTCACAGAGCCGGTTCTCAGAAACTATTTAAGTTACAGGCATAAAATTTTGTGTACTTGTAGCTGAATACCTGCTAAGAAGCTCAAAATGATAAAATTTGAAAACATCGTATAATTTTAAAATATAGAGCTAATACACCAAAAATTGGTGTATTAGCCAATTTTACACCACATTTAATCTTTTTACACCACAATTTTATACCACATTTAATAGGAACAGCCTTTTTCTATTAAATTTAAACATTTTTCGTTATAGCACTTGCTAACAATTAAAAATCCACAATAAAATTCTTTCTACAATAATTAATTTTCTATTGAAAGATTTCCACATGAAAAATAAAAATGAAATAAAAAGTTTCACCAATTGAGAGAAAAAAAAAAAAAAAAAAAAAAAGATTAATATGACGTCATTTTGGTAATAAAATGGAAATTTTCAAACATTTCTCAATAATTCAAGGAGTATGAGTATGTGTAAATACAGAAAGCAGCTTATGGCGTCATTAGAGAATTAAAAAGAAAATTAATCTGACGTCATAACGGAATTTTCAAATGTTTGAGAATAATACAAAGAGAGTATCAATATGAATAATAGAGAATAGTAAATATATAAGTTTGAGGAACGTATTGAATCATGATAAAACCGGATTATGAAAATATTGGAATATTTTAACATTTTGAAGGTCTCTATACAACATGTTTAATTTTGAAATTGATTTTTTTTTTAATATCGCATTTACATGACAGATATTATTATGACAGAGTATAATAGCGGACTGCTATCGGACCGGTTCAGATTTTCGAAGAAACGAAAAAGTAGACCAGTAAATTTTTACCTTAACTTTTTTTTTTTTTTTTTTTTTTTTTTGAAAATGAAATTTATTTGGATTTATTAAAGAAAGGATAAAGTGTTTTGAAAGGTATATTAAACGAAACGCTTTGTGCGATAAATTTCTATGCTTTCAAAGTCATATGTATTTTAAAATTTCGATTTTATTCTTTAGAAAACTAGGGAATCCAATCCAGATTTCCCGTGTTAAAGAATATGAGAGTAAAACCATTTTTTTATTGAAATATTTAATAGAATTTTTACATTTAATATATATTTTTTAATCCGCCCACAGAAAACACCAAAAAACATTTTATATGAAAAATATCAATTACGTATTCTAATAAAGTTTTGAAATTTGTTAAAAGTTAAAACTTCTTAAAAACACCAAAAAATTAAGCGATGCGCGAGGCCATTCGAAAGAACATTCATCGTCTTTCTTCGTCAGGCGCAAAGAAGATCACATTTACCATTCGTTTACTCTTCTGATTGGTTAATATTACCTGTGCCATTTACTGATGCTTTCTGTTTTCTTATTGGTTCTTTTCTTTATCCTGTCTTTTCCTTTACGCTTTTCTCTCAGTCTTGCTCCTGCTTTCTAAGTGGTAGCCCGCGTCTGACAAAGAAAGACACAGATCTTTCGAAAGGCCTTCCGCATCTCTTAATTTTATGGAGTTATTAAAAAGTTTTGCTAAATTTTTGATCCACACTCTTTATTAAATTGAATATCATATAACTCTTCTAAACCGTTTTCTGCAATTTTAAAACTCATATACCTACAAAACTTCAATTTCATACTTTGTCAATAATAACAAGTAAATAAATAAATAATAATAATAAAACTAAAAAAGAAGTACCATAATATGTTTTCATATGTCAAAATTTTGCTTCATATATCATTTTGACACTAATAGTAGACATTTTAATGATGCATGGTTCAATCCACCAATGTCAGAATCACGAAAATTTATTTCTTAAATTTTTATAAATGTAATCATTCGAGAATAACACTGAATATGAAAAAATGGTAGTACAAAAGTTAAATCGGTTATGAGAAAAAATGAAACATATAAAAAAAATGATTGTAAATGATAATATAAAGATACACTGTAAAATGGTCTTCCGACTTGAGTTTCAAAATTTCATAAAGAAGTGTAGGATCGATAAAGCTTTAAAATTGTTCCCTGTGACATCCGTGTGATTTTTAAAGAATGCCATGTACCAATTATTAATTTAAAAACGCTAGGTAAATTGTATGTATTAGTCATAGAAATGACTATAATTTATATAATAAATATATTATATAATGCATATAAATTGATACCACAGTAACATAATTTATTTATTGATACTAAAGAAATAAAAATAATTGATTGATTTTATAGAAATATTATAAGCGTACAAAAATTTATATAATAACTAGATAAAAATAGAGATTAATCAACTTTATTTATCTTGTAATTGCAAGTAATAAAGTATACCATCAATCAAATACTAATTTAAAAATACGCAATTGAAAATTATTTTTAAAATACTAAGTAAATATTATGTGTTGGTTATAGAAATGACTATAAATCCATACCACAGTAACATAATTTATTTATTGACACTAAAGAAATATAAATAATTTATTGATATTACAGAAATATTATTAAATAAATGTATAAAAATATATAAAATAAATATATAAAAAAAGAAAATAATAAACTGTATTTATCTTGTAATGAGTAATAAGGTATATCATCAATCAATTATAAATTTAAAATATATGCAATATATATATATTTTTTTTTTAAACTCTAAGTAAATATTACGTATTGGTTATAAAAATGACTATAAATTGATACCAAGGTAACATTATTTATTTATTGACACTAAGACAATATAACTAATTTATTTATCTTATAGAAATTTTATTTTATAAATGTATAAAAATATATAAAATAACTAGATAAAAATAGAAACTAATAAATTTTATTTATCTTATAATAAGTAATAAAGTAAACTATCAATCAATTATTAATTTACAATACGCAAACAAAAATTATTTTAAAAACGCTAAGTAAATATTGTATGTTTGCTATAAAACTTACTATAAAATCCTATCACAGTAACATAATTAACACTAAAGAATTAAAACTAATTTATTGATATTATAGAAATACTATTTTATAAATGTATAAAAAGGTGTAAAATGAATATATAAAATAGTAAATAATAAACTTTATTTATCTTGTAAATTAAATCATTTTATGAAATATCAATGAATTGGGGTACCAATTTTATTCTAATGATTTACGAATACCTATGTATTCTAATTGCGCTTTATTTAAAATTTTATATAAAAAAAATATTTATTATTAGTGGGTTCAGTTTCTTTTACAGAACATCGCCAAATATCGTATTTTTCAAAACAACTTTCTATAATTTTATAATGTATCTTCAAAATTTCGATTTCATACTATATGAAAATAAAGAATAACTTTAGAACTACTATAATATTTTTTTCATTTTTCAAAATTTTTTTTCGTTCGTCCCTTTGACACAAATTGTAGGCATTTTAATGATGGATTATGTAATCCATTAACGTCAAAATTAGGAAAATCTATTTTTATATTATTATAAGCTTAATCATTCGAAAATAACAGCTCTGATGGTGTAAATTTAAACACACCATAATAAACTGTGAAGAAACTTAAAGTACTTTTTTTTTCTTTTTAAGTAAATTTTGAGAACAGTTCACATATTTTACTCCGCCCCCCCCCCCCCACTTAATTACTAAGCAAAGTTTTGAAATTATTCATTTGCCCAAGCAAGCTATTGCAAAGTCATTAATTATCTCACTGTTTTTGTGTTTATTTTCGTCAAAACTTTTAAAAATAGCTAAAAATGCGGATTTGTTATAGACTACATTCTCGTAATTATGTTAACCATAAAATATAATTTACTTAAAAGTTTGTTTCAAAGCATTCTTTAAAGCGCTAAAAAATATTTATTAAAAATTTTTTAATCAAAATTTCTAATTAAATATGGAATGTGAATTTTTTCGAATAAAAAGTTAATAGCAATGCATTTCCTTATCTTAGGATATTTATACAGAAAATAATTTTTCAATTAACAAAAAATAAATTTATTAAAGATTTTTTTTTTTTATTATATTCCATGTTCACAGTGATTAAGGGCGTCTAAAAAATATCAATCGCGAAAAAAAAAATTAAGTATTGTTCTTATGACAGTCTTACACAGTATTAGTTGAAAATTATTAACAAAACAATAAAACAAACAATGATACATTCAAATATTTTTCAACCTATTCAAGCAGTATTAGAAAATGTCGTTTTCTGCTTATAATAGTTAAGTTTATATAAAAGAAAAAAACAAATATTTTATTAATTTAGAACGAATTAAATTTGTATAATTAATAGTCTTCTCTTGCGTTTCGCTAATTTCAATTTAACATACATTAAATTATTCCTCATTTTTCCACAAATAATTTACTTACTCCTAGTAAACTTCCTTTTTCCGTGAATTCTTCCCGAAAGTCTGAAAAAGAGGGGAAAATTCCGTTTATCCCCTGCACGCATTAGTATTGGCTCTATTAATACTAAAGTTCGAATTTATATTAAAGAGAAGAAACTAAAGATTCAATAAATTAAAATTTTGAATTTAATTAAAAACAATAAAACAAAAACTAAAATAGTGCTTTCGAATTTAAAAAAGTAACAATTAATTTTCCCATTCATTTAAAATTATATGCAATTTATTTTTTAAAGTTATAAAAAATATTCGCACTTAACATATATTCTAAACAAACATATTAAAAAAACATATATTTAATAGTTAAATTAAATGAAAAAAAAAAAAAAAAAAAAAAAAACGATTTCACTCAAAAAAGCAACAAATAAAAATAATGCTTTCGAATTTAAAAAAAAGTAACAAATAATTTTCTTATACATTTAAAATTATTCACAATTTATTTTTTAAAGTTATAAAAAAAAACACTCGCACTGAAAAAATATTCTAAGCGAACACATTTAAAAAATATATAATAGTTGAAAAAAATCGATTTTACTCAAAAGAACAAACATTTTTTCCCGACTTAAATTAAAAATATAACACTCATATTTTACATCTATCAATCAAATTAAGCATATATATAATCCATTTTTTATCCTCTATTAATACTAAAGTGCTAAAACCCCAACATTTATCTCATAAGCGATGAAATCCGGGTTTCTAAGCCCCACGAGTGGCTGAGAGGTTTTGCTCTCGAAGCTGGTAGACGGGAGGTGCTGGGTTCAAACCCCTGTCGCGCTCGTCGACCTAACAGTTCAGAGTTTTCCATGGTTTTCTTCGAACCTTGCCGTAAATACGAGTTAGGATCCTTAAAAAGACCCCCATGGTGGGCACTCCCCCCCTAGGGCCTATATCCCTCGAGTTGATAATTGGCCATCATAAATCAACCCAACCCGGGTTTCTAAACCCCAAATTATTTAAGTCTCAAGCCGCCATTTGAAGAAAACTCGTATCATCGCTTCAAACTCACATTCTAGCAAGCGCCCGCTGGCAATGTCAGTGAGACACTTGACTCAAGGCACTGGGTTTCCTGATTCTACCCCATGGTCTGCCAAAATATGTTTTTGAAATATATGAAATAATAAATACTCCCTCAATAGATGATGGCACAAAGAGAGATGTAAATTTTTAAAACCTACATTCTTCAAATAACGGAACATTTCCCTCCTGTAAGACAGAAAAAACTAAATGGACTTCCTTCAAGTAACGGAAATATACTCGTAGCGGTGCTGCCAGGAATATTTCCAAGAATTGAAGAAAGTATTTCTGAGAATGTACATGTTATTTTTATGATATAAATATATAAAAGAATAATTATCTTTTTTTTTTATTCTAATTAAATCATTACTAAAATGAAAAATAAGTTCATCAACAGCTTTAATCAGTCTTTTCTTTTCTTGCGTGCGAGTAGGAGGGAGGGGCGGGGGTTTATATAGTGAAAAACAGCATTTTAATTAAATAAACTGAAACAACGGTGAATAACAAATAACACATGTTTGCTTTAGACTCCTTCAAGTACATAAATAGATTGTTGCTAACGAAGTCATATTTTGTAATCGTATTAATAAAACATATGAGAAACCTTAAATCAATATATTTTTTACTAATTGAGGGAAGAGTCATGAATTATTGATTTCGTCATATCTATTGTATTCGATAAGAAAGTTATGTTTCAAAATCTTATTGATCTGTGTCATTAAATATAGAAGCCAGAGATAGGATTATAACTTATTGATCAGCTATTAGGAAATGAATCTATATGAATATTTGATACTTCGTATTAAAAGTACTTGAAATAATATCTAAATTGTTGAACATTATTTTGCTTTTAAGGGGACTCATTTTGACAAAAAATGACAGAAATGTCGAATTTCAGATTTCTATCTGAAAATTATACATAACATCTCTAGAACATTGGGTCCAAATTTCTTGACTATCTGATAATTAGTAAAGGAGATATGAGTAAATTTACGTATCTGTCTTTAATATCTCTTTTTTTTTATGAAATGTTTAAACTCATTTTTTTTTTCAGTTTGTGTTTTCTCATATTCTCTATGTAATCAGAAAACTAAGGCTTCAACAATAATTTAGAAAATTGTCTGACATTTTTTTTTTCATGTATCTTTAAATTCTATGAAAGATAATTAAGTATCAAAATTTTTATATTTTTGAAATTTTTGTTTAAAAAAAAAATCCAAAACTAAATTTTCATAGGCTTATTTCATATTCAGCCAATTATTTTTTTTTCTGGTCTAATCTTTGTATCAAAAATCCAATACTGAGGTTTGTAGAACAAAGTAAACTGAGTATAAGATAGAAAAAAAATGTAGCTTGAAATACCAAAATTGGAAAAGAAGAAAGAATCGTAAAATTATTCTATTTAAAAAATAATAATTTAGTAATTTATTAACAATTTAAGGCCATTTTATTATGTGTGATAATTTTGCTTCATTGAAACATAATTCAAAAACTTTAATATAGATGTTATATACCGATTTTTTTTATTGAAACCTAGTCCCCTTAAGGGAAAAAAAAGTCTTCTACGATATCAGTAAAAACCATTTACTCTGCTAAAAAAAAATAGTTAAAAGAAGTCAGTAAAAATACCTTTTTATCATATGAATATACTGAAGAACGCTAACGGAGAAAAATTAATTTAAGGATTGCAACCAATATTTAGAGATTAAGAGATTTAGAGATTAATTTTCTAAGAATTTTTATTCTCTAAAGCGAAAATACACTTATATTTATGTTCTCTGTGACTCTCAGCAGAGTTATACAAAGAATTTTCCATGATTTTAGTAGAATAAAAAGTGTTAGATGCTGATGAAAATATGAGGGTGGATCAAATTAAAACGGAACAGGAGCCATCACAGAATGAAATTACATAGTTTATTTTAAACAAAATCTCAAAACCTACACAAAAACTTGTCCCACTGTTTCACCATGTAATGAATACCTTGCTCGTAGAAGTCCTTTCGCTGAAATAGAAAGTAGTTTCGAACATTGTCCATGACTTCGCTTTCCGAGTAAAAACAGCCACCTTTCGATGCCTTTTTCACCGAACCAAAGATGGGAAAGTCATATGGCGAAAGCATTCTCCGATTTTCCAGCAAACTTCATCACAACATGAAATCCGCATTCGGATTACTGAGAAATCGAACATGGTTTCTCTTTTTTTCAATAAAGAGAAACGATTTGCCAAAGTTGGTGTTTTAAGCCGATTGTCGAGACATGACAAATCGAAAATTGTCGTCATCAGACAGCTATCGATTATTATTGAAGATGTAATACATTTATCGAAATATGAAAATCTATATTCAATTTCTAAACTCTTCAACAGTTATGCCTACAAATAAAATGCTTTTACATATGAAAATGTCACTCTTAATATGTCAGACATGGTTAGAATACTGAGGACAATCTGTGAATAGCTTTAACTGAAAATTTTAACTGTGTTGTGTATAAAATAATAATAATAAAAATAATTTTTTTTTATAAAATTTAACAACATATAAGTATTAAAAATATTTTCGTACATGCCTTCTGCAGCTTTTCATTTCGTTGTTGCTAGATTTCATAGTATATATACTATACTTCGTGAATTCTGATCACTTCCTATTTACCTGTTTTTTTAACCGATTGTATCTAAATATATTAAGATTCTTCAGTTTCTATTTTTTCTGAATATATTAAAGTTCTTTTGTTAAAAAGTTTTCGCAAAAGTTACTTAGATTTCTTTTTTTTTTTTTTTTCGAGCTTTATTCTCAGGTTTATAAAAATGTTTCTCAAATTTATTTTTTACAAACAGAAAGTTATTTAAAACAATGCTTTTTTCTCATTCTTCTTCAGAGAACAATATGCTTATAACTTTTTTTTTTTTTTTTTTTTTTTTATGAAAACAAAATTTTGTAATATAAAACCTGAGATGAAGACTGAAAACTTTCAAATAAAAAATACTCTATTTAAACACATAAGCATTCATTCTTAATTTATATTTAACAAGAAAAAAAAATCTATCTTAAACAATTAGTACCGATTGAAGTGAAGTAATAAACTTTTAACAAAAACATTTGTATAAAGATTACATATGATACTTTTTAATCATTGTTTACTTATTCGATTTTTTTAAAGCATACTATTTATTATACTGGTGATTTTTCAAGTAATATGATAAGAAGGGGGGGTGGGGTAAATATGTAATTTAAAAGGAATAGATGGAATAGATTAGAGGAGTTGTTTATTGACAAAGCCTCATTTCACTAATTAGTATGTTTTTGAATCAAAAATAATCAGTTTCAAAAAAGTATACACATATAGCATACACAGTATATTTTTAAACTTAAAATTAACCTGCATTATAAAATGAAATATATTTTTGTAAAAAATGTAAAATGCAAGGCAAGCATACCATTGTACATAAAATATTTTTTTTTAAATGTGAATTTTATAAACTAAAATATTTTCTTTTTTCTTTCTTTAAATATTTTCAAATAACAACGATTAATTGACCGCCGAATTCTCGGAGCGGCGACGCGCGACCGTCCAACGTCCCTACGCACTTGACCGGACTCTTTAAATGTCGAATTCAGTACCGGAAAAATTTAAAAGGTAAATTACACAAATTTAATGCACCGAACAGGGGTACATTATATCCCTGTCTCTTTTAAGATTGACCTTATTAATCCTCTTTCCCCACCTCCTTCTGTGGCCATTGACTGGCATAAATACTCTGACTTTCTCAACAATAACAACTTAAACTTTCCTGATATTAACAATACTGACGACATAGACACTGCTGTTGATAACTTTAACGCACACATAACCAATGCACTTAACCACTCCACCGTCAAATATTTTAAAAATAACAACACTTTCACACCACCGGCCTACATCTACAACCTCATCAAACAAAGAAATCGTCTTCGTCGTCTCTTCCAAAACACAAGAGACCCCTCTTTAAAACCTCTCATTAACAGACTTAACAACAAAATTAAAGACAGCATCTTCAAAGAAAAACAAAAAAACTGGTCCAATTTCATCCAAAACATTGCTAGCGAGGATAATTCTCTCTGGCAAATTAAGCGTAAAATTAACAATAACTACACTCCCATCCCGCCTCTTACTGTCAACAATAACACTGCTTACACTGACGAGGAGAAAGCTAACTTCCTTGCCACTTCTTACTCAAATCAATTTTCACCAAACCCAACCCACGCTAGCCAAGATCACCTTACACATGTCAGTGACACAGTCCATAGATTCCTAGCTCAACCCACAGATGAACCACCTACTGTTATTCAGCCTATTGTTATACACAACATTATTACCAAACTCAAAAAACGCAAAGCCCCTGGGTACGACAAAATCACTAACACTGCACTCAAAAACCTGCCTCCTAACTACATAAACTACATCACTAAACTGACTAACTCCATCTTCTACTTCAACTATTTTCCAAAGCCTTGGAAAATTTCCATCATTTCCCCTATCCCTACACCTGGTACTAACTTAACTGACCCATCTAACTATAGACCTATTTCACTCCTTCCTTCTCTCAGCAAAGTTATTGAACGCGTCATTTGGTCGCAACTCCAACACCATATCCAACAAAACAACACTCTCATGCCTGAACAATTTGGCTTCCGCCCTAAACACTCCACAACACACCAGCTCCTTCGAGTTGTCGAATTTCTCAGCGAAAAGCTTAACTCGAAGATCCCAGCTGCTGCCATATTCCTTGACATCGCTAAGGCATTCGATAAAGTCTGGCACTTGGGCCTTATATACAAACTAATTAAGCTTAACTTTCCCGCCAGACATATACACCTCATATACTCCTACCTTAGCGATCGCATTTTCCGCGTCCGCATAAACAACACTCTCTCCGCTATATTCTATATTTTAGCAGGCATCCTCCAAGGGAGCGTTATCGGTCCCTTGCTCTTTAACATCTACTTTAACGACATTCCCAGATCACCAAACACTCATCTTGCTCTTTATGCGGACGACACCACTATCTACACCCACGCTCACCACCCATATACACTATACAGGTACCTGCAGACCCACATCGATGACTTCCTTAACTGGTGCGACCTTTGGCGCGTTAAACTTAACGAAAATAAAACTGCCGCTGTCTACTTCTCCAGAAAATTTACTTATCCTAACAGAATCACAATTAACAATACCACCATTCCTTGGACCAACGAGGCAAAATACCTAGGGGTGATACTTGACCGCAGACTTACATTCAACAAACATATCATCAACATTAGGAGAAAAGTCGCTGGCGCTTCAATTGCACTCAAACCTCTTCTCAAAACTAAAACCCTTGCTATTTACAATAAACTTCTACTCTATAACTCATGCATCCTTCCCATAATCACATACGCTTGTCCGGTCTGGGCCTTCACTTGTAAAACCTCCATCAAAAATCTCAGTCAACTGCACAACAGACACCTGCGCATTGTCAGGGGTGCCTCGCGCTACCTCCGTAACAGCACAGTCTACAGAGACCTTAACACTACTTCTCTTGTTAAACGTATCAACCATCTTTCCAAAAAATTTTATGACAATCTTTACGACCTCCCCAATGAAATAATTGCTGAGCTGCCGGATTACGACACATCCGAGCCACAACACCGTAAACGGCCAAAATACTCCTGCTTAACTGATGGCACTCATTAGTGCTCACCATTCTCAATCTCAGCTATATTCTCTCTTTTTATTTCTTTAAAAAAAAAAAAAAAAAAAAAAAAAAACTTTAATAGCCTATTTACACACATTACTCGGCTATACCATTATTTAATTAATATACAAAAAACAAAAAAAAAAAAAAAACTGTATGGTCACTGAAAAGTGTCTTTTTTTTTAAAGTTGCTTTGCCCGCCTTTCCACCTGGCTTTTGTACTGATTTTGGAACATGTCCTGAACCCTATTTTAAACTTTTTCCTTCCCAGTAGTATTTACTACAGCTAAACCATCTACTTCTTGTATAATCGACTCTAACTATAGTTTCTATCACTTCTTCTCTTATTCCAATTTCTTCACCATTTTTTAAATTTATCTTTCTAAACGCTTTATTTAACCTTATATTTTACTTTTAATTGCTATAAACAATTTTATCTTATCTTTAATTGCTATAAGCAATCTTTTACCTTCCCCCAACGGCTCACTTTGAAAAGACATTCAACTCACAATCGACTGGGCGTAAAGTTGCTGCAACTAGGAAGCCCCTTAACCGGCATCAACTGTTCCGGACTGTTCCGGGTACATTATAACTTTTAAACTAAATGTATGGTCTCTGAAAGGAGCCGTTTTTTTCCTTCTTTTTTGAGATGGGTTCGACACTCAGTAGGTTCCGTCTGTCATTTTTTTTTGGATCTAATGGATTTTTTTTCTTTTACTTTTTTTACTATTTTTGTAATATTTCTATTTCATTATTATATTTGTAAAAAAAAAAAAAGAATTACTTAATTTTTAACTTTTTTAATTTCTCACAGCTTCCTTTTGCCTCGCAAGTCAATTACCTTTAACCTGGAAGTTCAGTTGGTACGTAACTAAGTATTCCATGCTGCTAATTGCATTGTTCCATTGTTCCATTGGGTACATTATAAATACCTAATTTCTTAATTAAAACTTATTATTCTATTAGGTATCATATTTTAGGTTTAGTAATTTTAGTAATTTTTTCGTATTATTATTATATATATATATATATATATATATATATATATATATATATATATATATATAAAGCTCTTTTGAGTGCCTATTTTGTTTTTGCTTTGCCCGCCTTTTCACCACCTGGCATTTATGTGCTGTTTCACGAACATGTTCCGAACCCTATTTTTTTCTTTTTCAATCTCCTTCCAAGTAGCTAGTTATAACTACAGCTATACCATTTCACTTTCTTCTCAATATTTAGACTCTATCCTTAATCTCTTTCGCTTTACTTTATTATTCCAAATTTATTATCATCTCATTTCTTAATTTTACATATATCCTTTTTATTGCAATTGTTCCTTTATCTTGTAGTTAATACTACATCTTAACTTTTCCCAACGGCTCAATTTAATACAAGACACTCTACTTACTATAGACCGGGCGTTAAGCTGATTGCAACCCGGAAGCCCCTTAACCGACATCAACTATTCAGCAACTATTCGGGGAAGGTTTGGGCTCGTTTCTATGAGATCATCGGAGTGCCGCAGCGGCTTCGAGCTTAATGTTCGTCTTAATTATACATCTTGAAATCATTTTCTATTTTCTTGCTTATAATAAAAATTTGGCGATATACAAAATTAACTCTTAATGTTGTAGGTATTTTCTCTTTAGTAAAGCAAATTCTTATTTTCTATTTCATCCAAATTATTATTTTTTATTTATTTAATTAAAAAAATGCTACAGAAAATGTATGATGCATTATACATTTTTTACATGCATTATTTATTAAATAATGATCTGCACGGTTTAAACCACTAAGTTCAAAATTTATTATTTTTTTCCAACTGCTTCACATAACTTGCAAAAATATATCCCCCAAACAATATCAAAACTGCACTTTTCTACAAAAGTATTTCATCTATTTCAAATTTGAAGCTATCATATTTTATAGCCTTAAGACATTTGTTATGAACCATTTCTTCCTAACCCTGCAAAATACAATATCTAATTTTCTTATTGTGGTTAAAATGAAACATTTTACAGAAACGTATCTAAAAATTCTGTTCAAATCCAATATTATAAACAGAGAAAAGTATCTTGAGTTGGAAATAAAATGAAATTTAAGAAAATTTAAAGAATATGTAATTTCGAGAAATGGCTTCATGGAATTTCACGGAATGTAAAATATCGTCAAATAAATTTGTTCCCATGGGCATTTAATACGAATAGGAGAAAATACCCTAAAGAAATCGTATTTATTCGCTTTTTAATCTGTTTTAACTAACGGAAATTCTTTCCTATAAATAGCAAGATTACATACTGTGTTATTATTATTTTCATGGAGTAGTTTTATTGTTTCTCAAATTATGTAAAGCAAAAAAAACTAGTTGTTGGGGGCCACCGTAATATTTACCCATCATGGATATGCATAATGTAAAATATTAAAATAAAAATGTGTAAACTACTTATAAAATGCATTGCAATTCAAATAAAATCGTGGCTTGATGACGTCACAAACTTTAAAGGCTCGATTACTGAATTGCTTGAAAGAGGTTTTTCCTTATAACTCCAAAAATAATAATCATATTAACTAGCGGTTTATTGCATCTGATTAAGCGTCAAATTTCCAATTAAAATATATCTTTGAAGTGAAATTTGAATGAAATACAGGGTCATGAAAAATCGAAGAGTGTGGCAAATAGGATTCCAAATATCTCGGCAACTAATTATCCGATCGACTTCATGCTTTATTCAAAATTTATGTTTTTTTATTGTCTTTTCTATTCATTTCTTAAAATAAACAATTTCGAAATTTTTTATATACCTTTCATCAGAACGAATATTTCGAGAGTCCGAAAAAAATTGTTCCGGTTAATCGAGGTTATTGAAATGAAATAGGCTTCTTCCCATTATTACATACTAAGTACATACCAAATTGCAAGTCTCTATCTCAATTTTTTCGGGAGATAGAGCGTTTACAGACACACACACACACACACAGACACACAGACGTACGGCAAATTTTTTTTTCTAAAAATATGTTTTTCGGAATCTCCAGTGTCTGAAACGTGTAAATCCGTCAAAAAAAATTTTTCGATTTTCAAAACGATTACAAGACTTACCCTATACTACGTATGATGGGTAAGTAAAAAGAGAGAGATTATATCAAATGAAAATAAATTGTATGTTTTAGATAAACAAAAGCACACGCCAGCCTCTTTTAACCCTTTCCGGCACAGACAAATTCTGTTCGTAAAATGAGGAATTACTGACTGACACCGGAATTTCCAAACGACTTTTTCAGAAAATAAGAACTTATTTTAAGCTTTCATTGTAAAAACAAAATTTTATTAAAATATTTTTGGTGCCGTATGAAAGTTTGGAATTAAAATTAGGTGTGCCCGGAGTGAGACCACTGTGTCGGAAAGGGTTTTAAACGTTTCAGGACGGGTGGTTTAAATATCGAACAAAATTCACCCTTCTTAAAAGAGGGTAAATGATCTTAAAATCTACCAAACTCTTCTTTTTTCCATAGTTATTGATAAACCTGGGCTTTGCAATAGCCTGATTAACAATAATTGTGAGGAAAAGAAGGGGTTGCTATATTTTGAGATGTATTTCTGTCTTTTAAGAATCAATGACTTCTCCTTGATGCTTAAAATACCCGACCTCATATGTTTAAAAAAGCTTAATTTCAAACACAAATAAAAGAATCGTGGTGCAAACAATAATAACTAAAATATTGCAGATATTCATTTATTTTGAAACATATACGTATAAACTTCAAAACATAGATCTTAAACTCAAACTACAAAGTTTTCAATGCCCTTCAAATAAATAAAGAAATAAATAAAGAAATTATAAATAAAAAATATTATAAGTACTTTTTAGGGTTTTGTTCATCATACGAAACCCTATTCGTCCCGCTACGTTTTTTGTCCGTTACAGAGCCGGTTCTCAGAAACTATATAACTTATAGACTCGAAATTTTGTGTACTTATAGCTAAATACCTACTATGAAGCTGAAAATCATAAAAATTAAAAAAAAAAATCATATTATTTTAATATAGAGAGATAAAAAACCAAAATTCTAACAGCCTTTTCCTATTAAATTTAAACATTTTTCGTTATAGCAGTTGCCAACAATTAAAAATCCACAATAAAATTCTTTCTACAATAATTACTTTTTTATTCAAAGATTTCTACCTGAAAAATGAAAATTAAATAAAAAGTTTCACCAATTGAAAAAAGATAAATATGACGTCATATTGGTAATAAAACGGAAATTTTCAATTATTTCTCAATAATACAAGAAATACGAGTATGTGTAAGTACAAAAAGCAGGTTAATATGATGTCATTAGAGAATTAGAAAGAAAATTAATCTTACGTCATATTGGAAGTTTAACGGACTTTTTCAAATGTTCGAGAATAATACAAAGAGAGTATTAATATGAGTAATAGAGAAAGCTAGTAGATATGCCGTCAGCAAGGGATTATAATGTCATATGAGTTTGAGGAACGTATTGAATCATGATAAAAAACCTGATTGTGGAGATATTGGCATATTTTAGCATTTTGAAGGTCTCTATACAACATGTTTAATTTTGAAATTGATTTTTTTTTTAATATCGCATTTAGTCCACATGACAGATATTATTATGAGGCAGATCGGACCGGTTCAGATTTGCGAAAAAAACGAGAAAAATAGATCCGTAAATTTTTACTTTATAAAAAACCTGATTTTTTTTTTAAGGAAATTTATTTGGATTTATTAAAGAAAGGATAAAGTGTTTTGGAAGGAATATTAAATGAAACCCTTTGTACGATCTTCGATCACACTTACCCACTTGTTTAATATTATTCATTTCCCATTTTTTGGAGTGCTGAGAAGCTTAGATATTGGAATTTTCATAAAATGTTTCGCGAAATACGATATAAAAAGGAAGTAAATCGTTGCTCCTATTTATTTCAATGGGGAATATAAAAAAAAGGTATACATTTAACAACATTTGATTTTCTTTTCTTTTTTTTTTTTTTTTTTTTTTTTTTTTTTTGTCTCCATCTAACTGTAAACTTATTAGGCTGAGGAAGCATGGGCAGAAAGAAATTGCAGAAGCGGCAAGATTTTGAGTGAAGAATTTTGTGTTTAGTTCATGCCTTATAATAAATAAAAACACATTTGCTTTCAATCATTTATTTTTCTTATGTTTCTGATTATTGTAAGTAACTGAGAAAAAAATATATATATATATTTTTTTTTTTTTTTTTCCGTCAGAATATTAAAATGAACCCTTTCACGACGAGAATCTTTTACACTTTTTTAATTCTTCAACACCTGTTGACACCAGTTTTACCATGCTATAATTTTGAGTTATTTAATCTGTCAAAATTTCAAATTAGATAAGAAGAAAATTTCCGTGCTAAAATACTGCTTCCCAAATTTAAATGTTTCGAGTGCCTGAAGTGGCATGTTTTCCTGCCAACCGGAGTGAATGAGTTAAAGAAAATTACGGTAAGATTAAACTAAGTCGTTGGGGGCCACCGTAATACTTAACCATCATACTTAACCATAAGATAAAATGTAAAAGTGAAACATGTGTAATCTATTTATAAAATGCATTGCAATTCGAATAAAATCGTAGCTTGATGACGTCATAAACTTTAAATGCTCTATTACTGAATTGTGTAAAAGAAACATCCTTATAACTCCAAAATTGATAATCATATTAACTAACGGTTTACTGCGTCGGATGAAGCGTCTCATTTCCATTTAAAATATATCTTTGAATTGAAATTTGAATGAAATACAGGGTCAGGAAAAATCGAAGAGCGTGGAAAATAAGATTACAAATATCTCGACAGCTCCTTATCCGATCGACTTCATTCTTTATGCAAAATTTATGTTTTTTTTATTGTATTTTATATTCACTGTTTAAAATAAACAATTTCGAAAACTTTTATATACCTTTTATCAGAACGAATATTTCGAGAGTCCGAAAAAAATAGTTCTGGATAATCGAGGTTAGTGAAATTCAATAAGCTTTTTCCCATTATTACATACTAAGTACACACCAAATTTCAAGTCTCTGTCACGATTTGTTCGGGAGGTAGAGCATTTATAGACACACAGACAGACAGACGGACGGCAATTTTTATTTTCTAAAAATATGTTTTCGGAATCTCCAGCGTCTAAGACGTGTAAATCCGGCAAAAAAAAAAAAATAATAATAATAAATAAATAAATAAATAAATCGATTTTCAAAACGATTACAAGACTTACCCTATACTACGTATGATGGGTAAGTAATAGTTCAAAAGTCCAACGATAGATGGCGCTGCATGCATTATATGAAGCAGATTTATGCAACTAAGGCTGTAGATGATGCCCCTAAATGCAGGTAGATTCTTCATTGAATGCTAGCAGTATGTTATCGTTACCAGAACAGGCGCTGTTGGACAAACCCTTTCACAAGAACGGGGAATCAGCAACTGGCGCACTGCAAAAATTCCGCACTGCAAAATGAATGAAGACGAGAAAAGAGCCTGTTTCATGTGCTGAGATACTGAAATTTGACATACGCTTCGCAGAAATGGGTCTTTTACCATAAGACTAATTTTTCTACATCTGCTTCATATTATGCATGCCAGTGCCATCTATCGATATTTTTTTTAACCACAACTTTTTTTTAATTAAAAAAAAAATTGATCTCCTTCTAATCCTATTCTTGCAAACCGTAATTGTTTAGCATCACTTCTGCCATTTTAATGATTTTTTAACGAACTTCGGCGCAAGCCAGTATTTCAACTTTACTTATTTATTCATTTCATTTCTTAGGAATAAATGAAATGACAAACTACGAAAACTTCGCACAAATTTCAAGATATAAATCGAAAAATACAACTAAAATTTTTTCATCGTCCCTCAAGAAAATCTCCGTCCCACTTTAATCTTATTTACTTCCGATTCTTTAGGATTTTAAAATAATAAGTGTTGGTGTTTTGGTTAAATATTTGGTGAAACACACTAAAAAGAAGTAAGCTGTTGCCTTTTAATTCAATCATAATTAAAAAAGAAGCTAATTAATTTAATTATGTTAAAAAAAAACATTTTGATTCATCTATTCATTGGTTTGACGAAACGAGTCATTATCGCGCTGACAAAAAAGAAAGAAAAAAGATGTAATTAAATTATCAAACTTAATAAAGATATGTAAAGGTATTGTTGTATTATGATATCTATCGAAACATACTTTTTGCATGTTAATTTCTTATTAAAGAAAATATAATCTAACTAATTTAATTATATTTTTTATATTAAAATAGTTTGATCCATCTATTTATTAAATTAGCGAAAAACGTCATTACCGTTCTAAAAAAAAAAAAAAAAAAATGTACACTGTCAAATTTAATAAAAAAATATAAGGGCATTTTTATAATATGATATCTATCTAAATATTTTATTTTTTGGATAACTGTTAATCACTTCCGAGTTACGCGTAAGAACATCAAAATTTAGATCTAAGACATCAAATGAAACTATTTTGACGCTCCCTTATGATGACACTTGCCCTGTTGTTGTGCTGAAAAAACAGATGTAATTAAGCTATATTATATAGTAAAACTATAGAAGAACATTACCGTATAATATTTTATTCCGCATTCAAATCATCTATTCCGAGTTCCACGTATAAACTTCGAAATATAGATCTAAAATTGCAAGAGAAAATTTTTCATCTTTCTGTAAGAAAATCTCCGTACCATTTCAATCTTATTTACATTCGATTCTTTGGAGTTTTAAAATAATAAGTGTTCATGTTCTATTTAGTATTTGGTGAAATGTATTAGGAAAATGTAAACTGATGCATTTTAATTAAATCATAATAATAAAAAAGGGAGCTAATTTATTTAATTAGATTTTTTTTATTTAAAAATATTTTTACCCATCTATTCATTAAGTTAGCGAAAAGCGTCATTATCGCGCTGAAAAAAAAAAAGGAAACTGTCAAATTTAATAAAAATATATAAGGTCATTTTTGTAATATGATATCTGTCTAAATTTTTTGCATAAATGATAATCTCGTCCGAGTTACGCGTAAAAGCAACCAAATTTAAATCTAAAACATCAAATGAAACTATTTTGACGCTTCCTTATGATGATCCTTGCCCCGTTATAGTGCTGAAAAAACAGATGTGATTAAACTATATTATATAGTAAAACTATAAAAGAACATTACCGTATAATATTTTATTCCGCATTCAAATCATCTATTCCGAATTCCACGTATATACTTCGAAATATAAATCTAAAATTACAAGAGACAATTTTTCATCAACCCTTAAGAAAATCGCTGTCACGCTTCAATCTTATTTACTTCCGATTCTTTGGGTGTTTAAAATATTAAGTGTTGATATTTTGGTTAAATATTTGGAGAGACGTACTAAAAAGGGGTAAACTGTTGCCTTTAATTCAATCATGGTTTTTTTTTTTTTTTTTTAAGAAGCTAATTAATTTAATTAGATTTTTTTTTTTTTTTAAATGCTTTCATCCATCTATTCAATAGGTTGGCGAAAAGCGTCATTATCGCGCTGAAAAAAAGAGATAAATTTAAACTATCAAATTTAATAAAAATATATAAGGACATTTTTATAATATGATATCTATCTAAATATTTTTATTTTTTTGATAACTGTTAATTTCTTGCGAGTTACTCGTAAAAACATCAAAATTTATTTCTAAAACATCAAATGAAACTGCCCCACCAGTGGCTGAGAGGTTGTGCTCTCGAAGTTGGTAGACGGGAGGTGCTGGGTTCGATCCCAATCGCGCCCGTCGGCCTAATCGTTCGGAGTTTTCGTGGTTTTCTTCGAGCCGTGGATTTATCCATGCGTAAATACGGATTAGGTTCCCTTAGAAAGACCCCCACGAAGGGCACTCCCCCCGGGCCTATATCCCTAGTGTAGATAATTGGCCGTCAATAATCAACCCAATGAAACTATTTTAACTCTCCCTTATGAAGATTCTTGCCCGTTATCGTGCTGAAAAACAGATGTGCTTAAACTATATTATATAGTAAAAATTTCAAAGAACATTGCCGTATAATGATATTTATCTAAATATTTTATTTCGCATTCATCTATTCCGAGTTCCACATATCGAAATATAAATCTAAAATTACAAGAGACAATTTTCCATCACCCCTTAAGAAAATCCCTGTCCCACTTCAATCTTATTTACTTCCGATTCTTTGGGGGTTTTAAAATATTAAGTGTTGATATTTTGGTTAAATATTTGGTGAAACGTACTAAAAAGGGGTAAAATGTTGCCTTTAATTCAATCGTAGTTTTTTAAAAAAAGAAGCTAATTAATTTAATTAGATTTTTTTTATTTAAAAATATTTTGTTCCATCCATTCAATAGGTTGGCGAAAAGCGTTGTTATTGCGCTGAAAAAAGAGATAAATTTAAACTATCAAATTTAATAAAAATATATAAGGACATTTTTGTAATATGACATTTATCTAAATATTTTATTTTTTGGTTAAAACTGTTAAACTGTTCCGAGTTGCGTAAAACATCAAAATTTAGATCTAAAACATCAAATAAAACAATTTTGACGTTTCCTTATGATGATCCTTATCCTTGTCCCATTATCGTGCTGGAAAAAAAAAAAAAAAAAAACAGATGTGATTAAGCTATATTATTTAATAAAACTATAGCAGAACATTATCGTATAATGATACCTATTTAAATATTTTATTCCGCATTCATCTATTCCGAGTTTTACGTATAAACTTCGAAATAATAGATCTAAAATTACAAGAGAAATTTTTTCATCACCCCTGAAGAAAATCCCCGTACCACTTCAATCTTATTCACTTCCGATTCTTTGGGGTGCTGGAAAAGTTAGACGGGGAGGGCAACTTCAATGCAGAAATTTAATCACCCTAGTGACTCAAACGTACTATGTTGGTCCCTGAGGGGGTGAGGCCACTTGTTTGACGACCCCCGATTGCCGGATCACGGAATGACCAAAAATTACATTTCTTTCTATTCTCGTGAGCAAGTCTCTACAGGTCATGCATAAACAATTTGTTCAAAACGAAATATGAAGGTTCCGTGCGGATTCGATGATTCAGCCTAAACCCATGAGGTTTTATGTAATGTGTCTCTGTGGGTCAATATATAGAAAGAAATTCTTTTTTTAGTCCAAAGTTTGATGCGCAGTTTTCGTGCAATGTTTGTTTTTCAATGTATGTATTTTCAAAGTTCTGAATATTTTAGTCTATGACGAGATCATTGAGTTACAGAATTTTTAATCTGCTATTAGTGATAAATTGCACAAAAGTATTTTCCAAGGAAAATCAATTATAAATTAATACAGTACATTTTTTTAAAACTCTTTATTTTATTATTTATTTATTTATTTATTTATTTATTTATTTATTGTGTGTGTAGAATATTTTTAGTATATTTTATTTCAAGCATTTCTTTACTAATAAATTTTCACTTAAGTTGCTCCTATTTAATTATGCATTTCGCAGGATAATTAGATGAATCAGAAAAACTCACTAGAAAAATTAAATTACTCTAATCACTTAAAAGTATATTATTGGTCACTGAGGGATAGAGATTACTTCTTTGACGACCCCCGATGCCAGATCACAGAATGAACAAAAATTACATTTTTGCTTCTATTCTTGTAAGGATTACAGAATTTTTAATCTGCTATTAGTGATAAATTGCACAAAAGTATTTTCCAAGGAAAATCAATTATAAATTAATACAGTACATTTTTTTTTAAATTCTTTATTTTATTATTTATTTATTTATGTATTTATTTATTTATTTATTGTGTGTGTAGAATATTTTTAGTACATTTTATTTCAAGCATTTCTTTACTAATAAATTTTCACTTAAGTTGCTCCTATTTAATTATGCATTTCGCAGGATAATTAGATGAGTCAGAAAAACTCACTAGAAAAATTAAATTACTCTAATGACTTAAAAGTATATTATTGGTCACTGAGGGATAGAGATTACTTCTTTGACGACCCCCGATGCCAGATCACAGAATGAACAAAAATTACATTTTTGCTTCTATTCTTGTAAGTAAGTCTCTACAGGTCATACGTAAACAATTTCTTCAAAACTAAATATGAAGGTTTTCGTGCAGGTCTGACAATTCAGTTTCACATTAGTATTACGTCCACGAGGTTTTATGTAATGTATCTCTGTGGGTCAATATATACAAAAATGTATATTTTGTTTGGTTGAAAGTGGTACGCAGTTTTTGTGCAATGATTATTTTTCCATGTTTATATTTTCAAAGGCGTGAATATTTTATTTTAGTCTATGACAAGATCAGTAAGTTTCAGTAATTATATGCTATTAGTAGAACAATGTTCATTTTCTGAAAGATTAGTTATAAATGAAAAAAACATGTTTTGATTTGGAATACATTATTTTTTGTGTTAAATATTTCAATCCTTTCAATTTATTTTAGGCTCTCATAATTGACGGATTTTTACACTATGCGCTTCAGCATAAGCGTATATTTCACAGGAAAAGCAGGCTAAGTAATCGGATTATACAAATAAATACATATACTAATTAATTTTTCAGCAGAGCTGAAATTACGCTGTAAATTTATTAAATACAAATGATGTTAATTATCACTTTACTAAACAGCGTACAACCAATAGAGTGAAAAAATATCTAGACCGGGGTTCCATCCCGAATCCTTTGGTATAGCACACCAAGTGTTTTACCAATTAAGCCATCTGGACGACATCCGGTCTACCATTCTCTCACTACTACTACTCTCTCTCTCTAGTGAGAGAATGCTAGACCGGATGTCGTCCGGATGGCTTAATTGGTAAAGCACTTGGTGTGCTATACCAAGGGATCCAGGATCGAACCCCGGTCTAGAATTTTTTCACTCTATTGGCTGTACGCTGTTTAGTAAAGTGATAATTTACATCCTTTGTATTTAACAAATAAATACATTTAACTGATCTATTGATTCAAATTTTACTGCACTCTGATAAGATGTAGCTACATGCTTGAGGACACTCAATGCCAGATTACGGAGTAACCAAAAATTACATTTCTTTCTGTTCTGGTGAATTACTCTCTATAGGTCATGCATAAACAATTTGTTCCAAACTAAATACGACGGCTCCGTGCAAGACTGACGATTCAACCTATACCCGTGAGGTTTTATGTAATGTAACTCTGTGTGCCAATATATATATATATATTTCGAAATTGCTACGAAGTTTTATTTCAATGTTTATATTTTCATGTTTGTATGTTTAAAGGCGTGATAATAATAAGTTATAGTAATTATTGCTTTAACATTAGTTAGAACAAAGTTCGTCTTCTGAAAAATTAGTTTAAGTGAATAGAGCCTGTTTTTATTTTCAGTAATTTATTTATTGTGTACAATATTTTAAATTCATTGATTTTATTTTAGGCTCTCGTATTTGAAGGATTTTCATTCTATGCGATTCAGCATAAGAGTACATTTCACAGAAAAATCAGGTTTAATGGACAATACAAATAAAGAAATTTCACTTCTCTATTGATTCAAACTCTATTACCCTCTGATATGATGTAACTACGTGTTTGAAGACCTCAGATGCCAGATCACGAAGTGACCAAAAATTACATTTCTTTCTATCCTGGTGAACAAGTCTCTGCAGGTCATGCATAAACAATTTGTTTAAAACGAAATATGAAGTTTCCGTGTGGATGCGATGATTCATCCTACACCCATGAGGTTTTATGTAATGTGTCTCTATGGGTCAATATATAGAACATAACTCTTTTTTGCAGTCCAAAGTTTTCTGCAGAGTTTTTGTACAATGTTTGTTTTCCATGTTTGTATTTTTGAAAGCGTGAATAATTTATTTTAGTTCATAGATCATTGAGGTATAGTAATTATTGACCTACCTTCACTAATGTACAGCAGAAAAGTATTTCTTTAGAAATATATTAAAAATTCATGAAACATGTTTTGTTTTGTATTTGTTTACGTTTTATTTTATCTATTTATTATATTAAATACTTTTAATATATTTCAGTTGAATACTTCCATATGTAATGCATTTTTATGTCACGAATCAATGGCTAACTATCTGCTTTATAAGAAAAATAGTGAGAAGGAGAAAAGTTCAATCGAGAAATTTAACTACTCAAACGACTAGTAGCTCAAACTTGGTCTAAAGTAGAACTACAGTTGTCAGAAAAAAAAAAATAATAATAAAAATTAATGGAGCACAACATTGTTCAAATAACATTTATTTTTTTTATTTATTTCGTATAGTATTTTTAATCCATTTCAATTCAAGTCTTCCATTACTAATATATTTTTAAGTCACAGGAAATGACTGACGGCGAGAAAAATTCAAACTTAAAATTTAACTACTGAAGGGACTCAAACGTATACTAGAAAAGTATTTTGTTGTAAAAATCTCTTTTTAATCAATGAAACAGTTTTTGAGTTTCAATTAATTTTTCTTATTTTATTTATGTATTATGTAGAAAATTTCATCCCTCGAAATTTTTACATCACGTGTCCCTGTCCAACTACCTATTTTTTCTTTCTTTTATTTTTTATTTATTTATTTATTTATTTATTTATTTATTTATTTAATTTTATTTATTTAGTTATTTATTTGGGGGGGGGGGGGATCTGAGACAGGCATACACTTACTACTCTGCCTTAAAAATCTATTGGTCACAGTATTTTTTCATAGTTTTACTGGTCAAAAAATCCCTTCTTTGTTAATCCACAATGTTGGATGTCAGAATTAAAGAAAATTACAATATCTGTTTTCTTCTGTGTAAATCTTTACAAATCGTGTATAAACAGTAAAACTACCCTACATTTAAAAGTTACCCCCATCAAAAATCAATTATAGAAACAAAATGATTAAAATTGGTATCATTATCATTGAAAATATAAATTCCTTGACCATTTCTTTTAAAAGAAATTTGAAAGAAAATCCGCACCAATACCAAATGAAATGATCATATATCATGCGAATTTTCCATAATATAAATCTGTGATATTGAATCTTTTATGGGCTATTTCCATGGAAATTCTCTTCTTTCATAGGAAGACGAGAAATTGTATATCAAGAAAAGAAATTTTGGAATAGAGAATAATCCGATTTTTATAATATCAATACACGTTTATTTATTTAAACATTGTAATAATAAAAATATCTTGTATTTATCTAAAATTGTACTTATGTATTAAAAAAATTCAGAAAGTAATTTTAAAATGATAAAAGTGTGATTTTTTTACGTAAACAAGATATACAAAAATATTTAATATAACAGAAAAATATGATTTAAAATATATTTGAGTACAGTATCGAAATTTGACATATGTCATATGATAGACAAATATACTTACGCACATTAGACACATGCGCAACATATCTATCTGTTTATATATCAATTGGTACTTATCTATATAAATATAGATATACAGAGTATCTCAAAAATATAAGTATAAAAGTTTAGAATACACAAAAAAATGTATAAAAGACTAGGATAGCAATCTTCATTTATTCTGCCAAACATACGGGGATTATCTTACTTAAAGCATAATCCAAATTTTTGTTCATAATTGTTAACCCTTTTTTTGAAGTAATTGTTTTATGCTTCATAAACTAATACCTGTGCAATGTACGATCATATAGATTCTTATTTATATAACTTACATATTTTTTAGTACAGTATCAAAATATGACAAACATCGCATGATATACAAGTATGCATTTACACGTTAAACACACGCACAAATAACCTACCTGTTTACCTATATTTAGGTAGTTATTTATATAAATTTAGATAGACAGAGTGTCTCAAAAATATAAGTATAAACACAAAGTTATCTAAAAAAATTTGTATAAAAAGCTAAGATAACAATCTATATGGTCAAGCATACGGGGATTGTCTCACTCTAATCCTAATCCGAATTTTTGTTATAAATCTAAACCTTTAAAATATAGATAAAATGCTTAAGTGATACCAAGAGAAACACAAAAGGCTTATAAAATTTGCGAGAATATTTTGTTTATCGTTGTATATTTTAAAAATGGCAACGTAAGATCGCTGAAACATATAAATATATACGATCATTAAAAGGTTTTTATAAGCGTTTTGTGTTTCTCTTTGTATCATTTCAGCATTTTATCTATATTTTAATTATAACTAGTGATCTTATTATGCGATTATCTAAACCTTTATTTTGGCATAATTGTTTTATGCTTAATAAAGTAATAACTATGCAATGTATAGATAGATTTATTCATATTTAAATAACTTAGATATATATTTATTCTATACAACAGTAAATATCAACATAACTTTTACAATTTTGCCACATCAATGTATTAATTTGCTAAAAACATGGCAGAAAAAGACAGTCTCATGCTCATAGGATGCAAAATATTGGAGACATTTAACGAAATTTGCAGAATAATTAACTTTCACTATGATCGGTTTCGATATTGTAAAAAGTGTTACAAATGACCACTAACCGCATCCAATCAGTGCTAATTTGGAAGCGCCAAAATGTAGTATGCATCACATACAGAGTCACTGATCCAGATTATTATGTTCTTTCAACCTTCTTCGTAATGCCATTGCGTTTTACACATAGAAATATAGGTTTGTTGAAATTTTTGTTAAAATACCTTCATTTATTTTTTGAAGTTCTGAAGTTTTAGTAGTATTTGACTGAATTAGTAATATTTGTCTGAATGAAGTAAGGTTTGACTCTGTATGTTTGACTGAACAAATGGATTGTGGTCGCATACAAAAATTGTTTATTTCAGTGTTCTCTATCTCCCCTGAAAGTTTACACCTATAATTTTGAGACACCCTGTATAGATATGCATAAATGTTAATTTGGCAAGTATTGTGTGTGCATGTGTATGAATCCATGTGTATAATCAGTGGCAATATTGGACAGTCATGGTAAAATGAAAAATAAATAGAAACATAGAATAAGCCAACATAAGTTTAATCTTCAAACCAAAGTAAAATTTAATAAGTTATTTTAATTTATTTAAGTGATGTGTAAATGCTTAATAAAGCATAGTATTATATAACATTCAATAGTTTTTTTTCTTTCTTTCTTTCTTTTTGTATTAAAATTCATAGCTACATGCAAAAATGTCACTGAAACGGAAGCATTTAATTGGAATTATATGCAAATAATATATATTTGAACTTTGTCTGTATTCCGTGGAAATTTTTGGTTTTTGTAATTATTTTCACGTATGAAATATTTTCTGATTTCTAGCCAATGAAAGCTTTTAAAACTCAAAAAACTATAAATGAAATATCTTACAGAAAGTAATCCTTTAAATTTAATATTTTTACGCTGTTAAAAAGGGTATTGTGTTTTTAGAAAAACTTTCAGCTAAGATGCCATTGAAAAAAAAAAAAAAAAAAAAACTTATTTTATTGTAAAAATATATTTTTAACAATCAAATCTAGGATTTCATGGATAAAAAAAATCATAAAAAATATAAAAAAATATTTTCACGTTTCATGTTATTATCAAGCACTAAAAACTAAGGTCAAACTATTAATATTTTCTTTATTGGAAACACTGAAAAAAAAAATTCTTTTATCTAGTGAAATATAATATAACCACGAACAAAAAAACACAATAACTCTACCGAGTTATCTACGATACAGAAAAAGTACTTTATCTTTGAAAACCTCGTTAACCAATATATTCTTTTGAGATTTAACGAAGCTTTCATAAAAACAAAGTTTCTTTTGCTGCCACTGATTTTCAGAAACCTTTTTGGGTAGTTTTACTTACCCCTCACACGTAGTATAGGGTAAGTCTTGTAATCGTTTTGAAAATTGAAAAAAAATGATTTACGGATTTACACGTTTCAGACACTGGAGATTCCGAAAAACATATTTTTAGAACAAAAAAATTGCCTCTGTCTGTCTGTGTGTATGTGTGTGTGTCCGTACACGCTCTATCTCCCGAACAAATTGAGATAGAGATTTGAAATTTGGCATGTACTTAGAATGTAAAAATGCTAAGAAGATTATTGAATTTCAGTAACCTCAATTATCCGGAACTATTTTTTTCGGACTCTCGAATTATTCGTTCTGATAAAAGCTATATAAAATTTTTCGAAATTGTTTATTTTAAGGAGTGAATATAAAAGATAATAAAAACCATAAATTTTGCATAAAGAATGAAGTCGATCGGATAATGAATTGCCGAGATATTTGTAATTATATTTTCCACACTCTTCGATTTTTCATGACCCTGTATTTCATTCAAATTTCAATTAAAAGATACATTTTAATTGAAAGAAGACGCTTAATCCGATGCAGTAAACCGTTAGTTAATATGATTATCAATTTTGGAGTTATAAGGATGTTTCTTTTACGCAATTCAGTAATAGAGCATTTAAAGTTTATGACGTCATCAAGACACGATTTTATTCGAATTGCAATGCATTTTATAAATAGTTTGCATATGTTTTATTTTCATATTTTATATTATGCATATCTATGATGGGTAAGTATTACGGTTGCCCCCAACGACTTGTTTTTTTATTGATTAGGTTTTTCAACTCGGATTTCGGGGGGCTATCAATTCTCAAATAAATATTTTCATGTTCAATAAACATGCTTTACAGACAAATGTTATAAATTAACATGAATTCCAATTAACATTAACATTAAAATTAATAACATTTTGCTACTCTTGGATTTATAAATTTAATTGCCCAGCTAAAAATGTAAAATTGACAATTAATATCATACTAAAAACCTATATTCTGGTTTGTAAAAACTGATTAATACACTACAAAAACTACTCGGAAACGTTTCCAAAAATAAGCGGCTGCAACAAGAATCTGTAAATGACGCTTTAAATCTCGAAAATGTATTGGTTTCTTAGGTTTCTAATGCTAAAGAACGCTTTCCGGAATCATGGTCAACTCGAAAGATTTTACTATCTATTTTCGTTCGTGGTTATATTATATTTTCGTATAAATCTTTTTATAAATGATGCTTTAAATCTCGAAAATGTATTGGTTTCTGAGGTTTCTAATGCTAAAGAACACTTTCCGGAATCATGGTCAACTCGAAAGTTTTTACTACATATTTTTGTTCGTGGTTATATTACATTTTCGTATAAATATTTTTTATAAATGATGCTTTAAATCTCGAAAATATATTAGTTTCGGAGTTTTCTAATAATAAAGAACGCTTTCCGGAATCATGATTATGATGTCGCATCATATATTATTCAATTTTAGTAATTATTCCCCTCTCATTTAATTCCCTTTTCCAAATTGGTCGGAGTTCGGGACGCATGTTTCACTTTAGAAACATAGGAAAAGTTTTCGTTCTTTTTATCGTCATCAGAAACAGTTTCTTTTGCGGTCGCATTAAACAATAAGAATCACCGATTTTTTTTTTTTTTTATGCTGGAAACAGATGATACTTTTAAGTTTTTTATTTTCTTCCTAGTATACGAAGAATCCGCACATTGTCCGATTAATTATTCGTTAGGCGACGAGAAAAAGGAATTCTGTACACTGTTAAAAAAAATCTGAAATTCACGGGTATTTTTTTCCTGAATTTCACAGAAAAAGTCCTTTTTTGCTACAAAAGGGTATTTTCCGTTAAAAAACAGAAAATTGTCTCATATTTCCTGAAAACAACGTAACGGACGGAGAGGAAAGGGGCCAACGGAGATATTCCGTTATCTTATCTGCTGCATATTTATTTTCAATGTTTAAAAAACTGACATGTTGTTGCACAGAAAAACTAAAAATTTAATAAATTAAAATTTCGAGTTTATTAAAAAAATTAAAAAATAAAAAAATAAAAAATAGTACTTTCAAATTAAAAAAAAGTAACAATTTTCCCATTTTTTAAAATTATTTGCAATTTATTTTTTAAAGTTATAAGAAAATATTCGCACTTAAAATATATTCTAAACAAGCAGATTAATATATATATATATATATATATATATATATAATAGTTAAATTAAGTGAAAAAAAAAATCGATTTTACTCAAAAAAGCAACATACAAAAATAACGCTTTCAAATAAAAAGAAAATAATAATATTTTTCTCATTCCTTTAAAATTATTCGCAATTTAATATTTAAAGTAATAAAAAGCACTCTCACTGAAAATATATTCTATTAATATATTCTATTATTCCATTTAAAAAATATATAATAATTGAAAAAAAAAAAAAAACACTTTTCTTAACATTTTTTCAAACATTTTTTTATCGAATATAATTCAAATATAATAGTTATATTTTACATCTAACAATCAAATTAAGAATATATATAATTCATGTTTTTATCCTGTATTAATATTACAATTTTAAAACACCAACATCATCTCATAACGATATCTCCCCGCAATTAACTTCAAAATTACCAAGCTTCTAAACCCCAAATTATGTCAGTTCTAAACCGCCATTTTGAGAAATTCCATATGAACCTTTCAAACTGCTGTTCTAGCAAGTGCCCACTGGTCAAACCGGCAAGACGCTGGACTCGAGTCGCTGTCACCCCTGGTTCAAAACCCAGTTCGACCAGAATATGTTCTTGACGTCCAATCATCTATATCATATAGTAATAACTCCCGCTATAGTCCAAAGATGGCAGCACCAAGTCAGGTGTAAAATATTTTTTAAACCGAGTTTATCTATAACGGAAAATTCCCTTTCCTGTCAGTGCTACGAGGAATATTTCCGTGATTTCTGAGAGCGTTAACGGAAAGTTACCGCTTCTGCAAACGGAGATTGTCCTTCTTTTATCTTTCAAAACGGAAAATCTACTAACGGAACGGAAAAGGTCCGGCTACTTTGCTGCCAGTAGTTTTACCGTGAATTTACGGATTTATTTTTAACAGTGTATACAGATGAATTCTGAACATCGACTTCGTTGAATACGAAACAAGAACAGTTTCTCGATTTAAGATATTCTTGATTTATATTTTCCTATATTCCGATGATTTCGAATGTTTAGACACAGGCTGGGGTAGATTTGCAGAAATTATAAACTCTTATATTATGAGAACAGACGTATAAGTCACGATAAAGAGGTGAACAGTTTCTCCATGAATATTATTCAGTCCAAAGTTTTTTTGTCTGCCGTGCCTTTAATTTATTCTTATTATTATCCTTTTAATACAAAGTTTGAACATTCCCGGTACCATGTCGTAAAAATTCCTGTACTAGTGCTCTGGTCACTGGCACCAAAATTTATATAATATGAAGTTCTTGGTCGTGGTAAAGTGGATTTGATACGATGAGTGCTTCGATGACTATAAAACATCATTACCTTCTAAGAAATCTAGAAATTCGGAAGAAATAAGAATAGGCACATTTAGAAGAACAGGCAGATATGAGTAGATGAAGGTATTTTAATAAATCCCAGGTTCTATAGATGTTGCACAAGTACAGGGAAAGGTTGGCTGCCCACGGCAGCGCAGGGCACCCGGGCCCGTAACACAATTCGTGAAAAAAGTTACATGTTGAAAGCAAGATGATTAGTGAGAGAAGTGATTGTTTCTTGTATCATGACATGAAGTCGAATGAAAATTACATTTCGCCAAAAGGTTACAATATGGCGATCATTTCTACAAACAGAGCATAAAGACAATTAAAAATTTAGAGAACAGAGCCATTTTTGGCATAAATTATCCTAACGAATATATTGGCGGTAGCCAACATGCATGGGAATGCAAAACCACACAAATGGGGCTCGGAAAAGTTTTCGCATTCTTGAACCCGCGAACCTTAGAGATTGTTATGACTTTGATAAGTACGTTAGATATTTTTGGACCGGAGTTATTCAGATGCGCTTGGGAATCATTGTAATTAAAAAGGGTGTGTATGAAGAAATCAGTTAGCAACAGAACTGTGTGACCAAATAAGGAGATAGCAGATGGGCATATTTTTGCTGGCTATTTGAAAGTGTAAATGTAGCGGTTTTCCTTTACATAGCACAGAATAGAAATATTTTTAGTGTAACTGAATTAAAAGGATATTAGAATAAATGGAATGAAATTTGTTACACTGAATTTAACAAAAGGGTGGGAAAGGAAAATGAAAAAGTATTTTTGTAGAACAGTGAGCGTTAAAATAATGAAAAAGGAAACAAATTTGGAAAAGGGAATTAAATGAGAGGGGAATAATTACTAAAATTGAATAATATATGATGCGACATCATAATGGTCAACTCGAAAGATTTTACTATACATTTTCTTTCGTGGTTATATTATATTTTCGTATAAATATTTTTATAAATGATGCTTTAAATCTCGAAAATATATTGGTGTTTGAGGTTTCTAATGCTAAAGAACGCTTTCCGGAATCCTGGTCAACTCGAAATATTTTACTATATATTTTCGTTCCTGGCTATATAATATTTTCGAAGTTTAAGAAACATTTGTCTTTTTTCACAATGTACTTACGAATTCCATGATTGACAATTGAAAGATTTATCGTGTTTGCCACACAGGATGAAAAATCAAATTTAATTAGGAAATCTTTTATTGAGTAGCACATGTGTAACTGCAATAGAATAATTGTAATCACTTAGCAACCTCTCAAATATGGCGTAGAGGTTTTCAATGAATAGATTGTTTCTGGAAATGATTTATTCTGGAATATGAAATCTCATTGAAAAAAGAGCAGAAAAAAAGTTTTTCAGTTATTTGAGTCTATAAATGTTTTGCTTTGTCAATGCGGACAATATATAACTGAAAGTTTAACACTAGAACACCCATGAGCGGTCATTTTAACCGTTACCATATGAATATATTCCGATTCGAACCATTAAAATAGGTTTAATATATACATTACGGAAGTATGTTAAATGAATAAATTAAAAATATTTTTAAATAAAAATTCTGGTGTGAAATAGTTTTATAAAACTCGAGTAAAATTTTCGGGTGTTAAAGTTTTTTAGAGTTAAAATTTTAAAAATTAATAGCAGGATTATAATCAATTTGAACACGTTTACAATAAATATTCTTAAATTGAATATTGACGATATAACTATTAACCTTTTGATTAACCTAACCTGAGACACCATTTTTTTTAATTCTATTGGTACTACTTTTTGAAGAATAATCTTTACCATAGAGTTATACTAGGATAATTTCAAGATATATCTACCACAAAGAAAGTTTTTTTTTTGTAAATTGTGGTACCATTGTACATAAAAATAGTCCTGACCCGTAATAAAAATGTTAAGTTCAATAACATGCAATTAAAACACTGCCATTTACGCAGCAGTTCATTATTACATCCATGCGGATACGAAAAAACTTATAAGAGCCAGATCTACACGTATAAGACCAAAACAGCGATCTTAATTACATATTCTACAATTTTTATAGTTATATGGCACACTGTAAAAAATATTTGGAACGTTTAGTATTCTAACAGGAATGTTTCTGATACCATCGGATATCTGAGAGCTATTTTCACTTTCTGAAACCATCAGAAACCTTTCCGTATGTTTAGGTTTAGGTGATTGAAACCGACCCTCTTCTATAGCAAACCAGTTTGTGCGCATTCCAAATATTTCTCTTCTCAACTATTTCAAGCAGTTTACCCTGTTAACGGCAAAGCTAAAGCAGCACGTTGTTGGGGCTGTGGAAAATATTATGTTAGTTATTCGAGCGTTCCAAAAAGAGAATTTTAAAAAAGGAATATTTGAAAAGGTAAGAATTTCTCCTGTTTTAAATACTCTAATAATATTTTTTATAATGATTCTGTTTTATATTCATTATTATCTCATACATGGCGTGATATTTTTCAGTTTATATCAATATTTTTAACAAATGTCTTAACCCTAACATTTAGGACTATTTACATGAGCATTTAGATACTTTGATTTGGAAGGATAATTATTAAAATATACTCTAAAATATAAAAATACAAATGCTTTGTCTCTCATTTTAAGTTTTTTTTAATGTTGCTTCAATAAATATGATTTATAATACCATTTAGTAGCAATTTTATCTCTTAAAGAATAATATCTACCGGCGGTACTGTGTGTTTGTTTATATATATATTTTTTAACGATGTTTCAGAACTCTAACTTTTACAATACTATATATTGAAAATTGACTTGTCTGACTTTAAAAATATCGTTTTAATGTAAACAAACTATATTTATTTATTTTATTCTAATTCTGAAAAGAAAATTCCTAGGTGTTTTTATTAATCTCAGGGTTATGTCCAGATTTTTCTCACAGGGTCCTGTTATTGTGAAACTGAAGTATTTTTTAATATTTTTAAAAATTCCGGTCATAATTTTGTGAATTTGAAATTATCGTTATATCAGGTTCCTTTGTATCTATCCTTTACACATAAAAAAGCTATGCACTTTGATAAGTTCAATTGTTTTGTGATAGGTCAGATTTTATTTTTAAATCATTAAATTTGTGAAAAGTTCAGTTTTTGAGGTGGTAAAGTCTTGTTTTTAAGACAAAGAATTTTGTGAAGGATACTGTTTTGGAACGAAAAATTTTGTGAAGGGCCCAGTTTTAAGATGAGAATTTTTGTGAAATGTCTTGTTTTAATATGAAAAATTACCTTTTAAGGACCGAAAAAATTAACAGATAAACAGATCTCTGAAGCTGCATTGCTTTTGGAAAGCTCATACATAAGTTTTAATCATTTTATGTTGCTGGGAGTTAGATTATTTGAAATGTATCGAAAATATATTAGTATAGCTTTAGTTTGTCTATTTCATGTTAATGAAAAGTTTTGAAAGTTTTCTTTCTAAGTATATATGCTATTTTTTTTAATTTTTAAAAATAAATACTTGATTTGTGAAGCTGTATGAATTCCATATTTTTTTCATGATATGTTGTTAAAAAACAAGGTAAATATATCCATTCCCCAATATTCACTGCGTGAATATTCTTAAATATTAGGGTTAAAACATATTTGATAAAATTTTGATACAAACTGAAAAATGTCACGCAATATACCGAATAATTTCGCCTAGAAAAAAGAATCATTATAAAAAAAAAAAGTTTGATTAGAATATTTAAAAGAACAGAAATTCTAATCTTTTCAAGTATTCTTTTACAATTCAGATAATATATAATAAAAATAGATAAAAATATATTCAGAAACACTTCAGATATATTCAGAAAGGTTTTAGATACATTCAGAAAAGTTTCCGATATATTCAGAAACTTTTCCAATATATTTTGAAAGATTTCCTATATATTCAGAAACTTTTTCGATTCGTAATGAAAGATTTCCGATATATTCAGAAAGGTTTCAGATATATTCAGGAAGGTTTCATTACGAATCGGAAAGGTTCCGTGTTTTAGCCGAAACATTTTTCTGATCGAATCAGAAACCTTTCTGTTAGTATCGTGCAGCACAGGTCTCCGTTACTTAAAGAAACGTTTCTGAAAATTTTTTACAGTGCACTGATCTATCACTACTACAAAACATGATTCCAAATAGCAACAATTTACTAATGACAAGTTCAAAATTTTATACAATTCAGTTTATTTTGTATAGCTGCCAATATTATGCCTGTAAATATTGATGTGCGACAAATAAAGATTGTTTTCTTCGCAAAAAAGTAGACGGCTACTTGCTTGTATACTGATTAAGGCACTATCAGTCAACAGTTGTTCGAACCTCGATAACGGAATAGATATCTATAATCGTTCGCATCCATTTGTAAACGGAATAATTGTTCTGTTTTTTCCCATATGGAAAGCTGATGGTAGCGTCAAAAGACAGACCAAAGAAAAATTAGACAGTTGATGAAATTATTTTCTGCTTTTTAAATTATACTGTCCATGACTGCATTATTATCAGAGTAGCATCTTTACAACTATTTATAACATTCTGTTAAAAAAAATATACTGAACTACACCCAAAATAAGTTAATAATATCCCGAAACAAGATTCATTACATAAAAGAATGAGCATTAACAGTAACAAGAATTGTCACCTAAAAACGATACCTCATAAATAAAAGCAAAATGACAGCTATGCCCCAAAATACATTAACTAACGCAGATCCTACTTATTTATATTTATATTGCATTTGAAATATCATATTATGATAGTATATTCATTCCCAGAAAAGTATGAATTTTTTCAGAAAAATTTTAATTACATGCATTATTCCTAAAAAGATCTTCAAAAAAAATTAATTCAAATAAATCCTAACATTCCGGCTATGTTCGGGATTTCTTTTTTACGATGATACTAAAAGCCGAAACAACAAACCGCTTGCAGTAGTGAACATAATAGCATATATTTGTTCACTCTGATCAATATTCAGAGAATATTATGTGATTGGGATAATTGGTTAAGAAGTTAGAATTCTTATTCAAGCATGGATGTTAATATCGGATCAAATTTTGATGTAAACGGAAAGGTCAGTCTATCGAGCAACCGCATTCAAATAATCACCGTAGTGCCCTAATCTATCCAAAATATACACAATTCATAATGTATTTTCAGTTGTCTCTTTAAACTACTATGTACCAATAGTTTAATTTCAAGGTTGATCTTGTACCACTCTTTATAACAGTCCGTTAAAGAACATGTGAAACTTTGCATAATATGCGATAAAACATCACACGAAATATACTTCACATAATGAGTGAACGAGCATTAATAATAACAAACAAGTTGGAAACAGTACATAAAACGTGACAAATGAGGTGCGTTTGTTTCGTGCTATAACTAGTTTTACAATGTAAAAAATCATCGTTATTATTTCAGTGAAATTAATTATATCGTCTGCTATGAACGAAATGAGGATGGCTTTTTTTTTCTTATTACGTATGCCAGGTTTACAGATGCGATTTTTTTTTCGACATCAGACAGAGCTGTAAATTCACCATGGAGATCTTGCTTTGCGAATGATTACCTCCATGGTTAATATTTCTATGACTCACGATGAATGAATATTTTGTTTATTTAGTTTAAAGATATTCGGCTGTTAACCTAATTTTCACTGAAGTTATCTCAGAATCTATACATTTTTTAATGTCACTCATCTCGCAAGCAAACAATTTTTTTGAACGATCTTTCTAAAAATGTAACTTTTACGCAATTTTATTCGAAAAATTAATTTTGAATAAAAATGGCCGCTTGGCATATGAAAAAAGATGTGGTTAGCCCGTATTTTTTTTTCCTCAGTCACATGACTTGCGCTTTTACCATATAGATTACGTATGATAAGATTTAATAGAATAAAGAAAACTTTTATTAATATCTTTTTAAGTTATGATTCAATTTTCATAAAATTTGAAATGACTCGACAAAATGCTGCAACGATAATACATATTAAATTTCAAACCATTCGGTTGGGTATTTTTGTGCTGTTATATGCGGACAGACGGACAGACGGACAGACAGACGGACGGACGGACTATACGACGACTATAGGTGCTACGTATTTATATAATTACGAACGCACCTAAAAATACCAATAACAAATCATATTTCTAAAAGACAAAATATCATTTATTCCCCAAACAAAAGCCGGTAACATAGAGATTACCTATTTAAATTTATTGCACATTTAATCTGTGAAACATAACACTCTGATAGCATATTGATTCGCAAGAAATTACTAATGAGTCATCAAAAAAATGTTAATTACCTGCATTATTCTGAAAAGGCCTTTCTAAACAAATTACTTTAAATGTATCCTACCGTGGCAGCTATGTTCGTTATTTCCTTTTACGATATAGTACTGAAAGCCGAAACAATAAGATACGAATGCGATAGCGAACATAATAGCAAGTGCCATACATTTCTTCATTTCCTGACTAATATTCAAAGTATATATATTAAGATTGGAATAAAATGGGCAAAATGTTTCAAGTTCGAATTCTGACTAAAGGTTGGATATTTGTTGTGGATGGGTTTCAGTTTAAACGGGAGTTTTGGTCTGTTAAGTGAGAGTATGTAAACGATGATTGTAGTATCCTAAATCTGACAAAATGTACACGTCATGGGTATATTATTTAGTTGTTCCTTAATAGTGCTATTTACAGCTATCATATTTACAAAGTTGAATTTCTAAGACCTTTTATAACATTTTATTGTTAAATAAATAAAACAAATCTAGACATAAAATGTGGTAAACTATCATATGACATGTAATTTATATCATGAATGAATGAGAATTTGCAATACAAAAACTGCCGACAAAAATAATTTCATAGCCGAAATGACATTTATTCTCCAAAAAAAAAAAAAAAAAAAAAAAAAAAAAGTTATTAATGCAGAGTATACTTATTATATTTGTCGCACATTTAATATATGGAATATCACACTCTGACGGCATGTTTATTCGCATACATTACGATTGAGTTATCCGAAAAGTGTTAATTGCTAGCATTATTTGGGAAAGGACCCTCTTAACAAATAACTTTAAAAGTATCCTAACGTGGCGGCTATGTTCATCATTTTCTTTTACTACAGACAATACTAAAAGCTGAAACAAGATACAGAAAGTGATAGTGAGTATAGTAGCAAAAGCCACGCATAGCTTTATTTCTTGAATAACATACTTGTAATTAATGAATTTATATAATTTAAATATTGTATACTTTTCCGAAAATGCGCATTCTCACTGGCTTCTCTAGCGATTAGGGTTATGACTGCTAGTCTAGAGGCACAAGTTCGAATCCGGAATCCGGAATCCGGCATCCATGATTGAAACGTGTGCTTTTAAACCGAGGATCCGGTCTGTATAGCTCCCATGAGCAAAAGAGTAACTGCATCACCGTAAATTACAACATGATAGTTTTTTTCATTTATCCATTTAATTAAACCACCGCTCCCTGAATACTAGGCCTGCGCGCTGGAAAAAATAACGGCTGTCGCAGGCGGAAGCGTTTGTACAGCTCTTCGAACTTCAACACCAATAATATCTAAAAGTTATCTGCGACTTATTTGATCTCAGAAAAACAAGACGAAGAAAACTTTTAGAAATTATTGGTGTGGAATTTCGAGGGACCGTTCAAACGCTGAAAAAAAAAAATCGGCCTGCGACCGCCGCCATTTTGTCAGCGCGCAGGCCTAGTATTCAGGGGGCGGTGATTAAACTATCTATGATGTCATAGCTTCAAAGTTGAAGTTTTACCATATTCTGTAAGATTTTGTTTAAAAAATAATATAGGTACTAAATTATCAATAAAATAAGTTTTAAATAAAAAACGAAATATGCTTGATATTATGAGTTTATAAGCATTAACAATAACAAAACATTAGCTACAAAAAATTCCATAACTAAAGCCAAAATGACACTATTTCCCGAAGCGAAAGCCTCTAATTCAAACGCTTATCTATTAAAATTTATAGTGCATTTAATCTAGGAAATATTCTTGATATTATGAGTTTATAAGCATTAACAATAACAAAACATTGGCTACAAAAAATTTCATAACAAAAGCCAAAATTACACTATTTCCCGAAGCGAAATCTTCTAATTCAAACGCTTACCTATTAAAATTTATCACACATTTAATCTATGAAATATCCCACACTGATATCGTATTGATTCGCAACAAATTACGAATGAGTCATCAGAAAAATGTTAATTACCTGCATTATTCTGAAAAGGTCCTTCTAAACAAATGACTTCAAATGTATCCTAACGTAGCAGCTATGTTCATCATTTCCTTTTACGATGGTATTGAAAGCCGAAACAAGATACTGCATGCGATAGTGAACGTAATAGCAAGCGCAAGAAATTGCTTCATTTCCTGGATAATATTCAGAGAATATGATGTGATTGGGATAAAATCGACACAATGCACATATATTTTTTGGAGATTCCATTGATGAAATCTCATATTTATCTATAGCCATTGAACAAATGCAAATAAAGAAGCATGTCAGCAATAGTGGATATATATTTACGCCGTAATTGTCACGGTGCAAGTGATAAAATGTTCGTAGCATATTAATCGGAACTACAGTAGTTCAGAAACTAGGATATCTTTAATATTTTTCCATATTTCTTTTCTTTTATGTTTTCCAGATATTTATGCTTATTAATTTTTGCTTTTAAATTCTGACTGTATTTCATAGTTTTCTGTATTTAAGTGTTAGTTATTCGAGTACGTAAAATATAATGCTCACCATATTTTAATTGAAAGTAAATTAAATCACATAAGATCTCAAAATGTGCCTTATTTTTTTCAACCATTATTTATTTATTAATTTTTTTCTTTCGAAATTTCATTTTTAAATTTTTCTAACACTAGAGGACTTATTTAATCGTTCTAAAGATGCAGAATATGTACATTAATTTTTTTTCTTCATTTTCATATCAGATTTCTCGAACTGATTTATATGGCATGTGCTATTTCTGTTCATATAATTTTAGAATATGTGTCGTCATAATTTTAAATATCACAATCGCATTTTGTTTCCATCTTCATGAAGGCATCCTTCTTTCTACCCTCTTACAGTTATTTATTCGTATGCGGATTGAGTTCATATTGCATTAAAATACACAATCCAGCATGCATATATATTTTTGGTTATTGATGTATAATTACGGAATATTTCGAGCGCAAAATTACTGCGTATTCAAAAACGAAAGAATTCTAAAAACGGTTGTCTTTTTCATTGCGTGCGAATATTTTAATGTTTTGTTCAGAGCACGTTTTATAAAAAAGTACAATACACATTAGAAAGGCTTTATTTCTTTGCACCAAAACAATATATACTATACTTCCTCATTAATGCAAAGTATATTTTTTACTTACAAATTTATACTCTTGGTAGGCGTAAGGAAAGAGTTAATGGACGCAAGTGTGCATGTATCAAATCCTTTATTTCTTTGCACTAAAACAATATATACTATACTTTCCCATTAATGCAAAATATATTTTTTACTTACAAATTTGTACTCTTGGAAAAGTTAGGAAAAGGAAAGAGTTAATGGGCGCAAGTGTGCACGTATCAAATCCTTTATTTATTTGCACTAAAACAATACATACTATACTTCCCCATTAATGCAAAGTATATTTTTTACTTACAAATTTATACTCTTGGTAGGCGTAAGGAAAAAGTTAATGGACGCAAGTGTTTGCGTATCAAATCCTTTAATTCTTTGCACTAAAACAATACATACTATACTTCCCCATTAAGGCGGTATTAAAAAAAAATATTTTTCCACGCTCAACAGCTCAAAATTTTGAGACACATTCTCAGACTCATTTTAAAAGTAACAACAGGAAATTTGGCGGCGTGATTTATAAAGACATTTATAAGGGCCCCATGTTTTTATTTTTCGTTCAATTAATTAGAAATTGATTTACAGACAATTATTTTCACAGTACGATCATTTGTTTTTGTTTCCAGCGCTATCGCTTTGGAAAATTCGGTTCAAAATGTCCACTTTGACAGCATTTTTTGAAATATATTCTGCCTTTATCAAAAAATCGAGACAATACGGACATTATAAAGTTTCTGAATAAGAGAATCTGTCAATTGGATGCATTTTAGAGCAAAAATGAAATTACAAATGTGTCTCAAAATAAGCAGTTTGGATTTGAATACACCATTAATGCAAAATATATTTTTTATTTAGAAATTTATACTCTTGGTAGGCGTAAGGAAAGAGTTAATGAATGCATGTGTACACGAGGGCGCGTGGTTCACGGCTAGTGTTGCAATCGCATGAATGTGAACAAAAATGCTATCGCTTTTTTGCCAAAGTAATTTATTAAACACAATTACAAACAAAAAAATTAATAAAAAGTTCCGAAAATAACATGTTTTAATCATGTTATTTCTCATTATTTATTCGTAGTTATGATATTGTGTAAATCCATACTGCAGTGAAAGCAAGATAAAAATGGCAATAAAAGCAAAATTTATTGGTTAGTGTTTCAACCACATGAATGCAAAAAAAAAAAAAAAAGGTTAACGCTTCTTTGTCAAAGCAATTTATTACAAAATGATAATAATCACCATATTTCAAACGATTTGGACTAAATTTTGTATCCTATCATTTTCGAGCACGAGAAGACTATTGGGCTGGGTCACATGTTCGAGAAAATTTGATTAGTGGGTCATTTTTGGGTCACTGTGGGTCAAGATAATTTTATCTAAAAAACGGCTCAGACTATTTCGACTGAATTTGGCATTCCATGACTTTCGGACACGAGAAGACTGTTGGGCTAGGTCACATGTTCGAGAAAATTAGATAGTGGGTCATTTTGGTCATGGGTCATTATGGGCAGGGCCTGATTACCGCACAGGCCAACGAGCCCGCGGCCTTGGGACCATTGGAGACAGGGGCCCCAAAATGAGTAAAATCAAAAAAAGTTATATCAATCTTCGATATTTAAGAAACAGATACATCTATAAACGCCTTGCCTGTATTTTTCTGTTCTCTAAAAACAGTTTAAATTAAGAATGTTGTAGACAAAACATTTTTTATGGGAAATTTTTTCAAAGAAATATTTAAGATGAAGAGATATTTAAAGTATTATGGTATCAAACAGCGAAAGAAAATTTAGATTAACCTGAGTTTCATGGCCATTTTTATAAAATGCAGGAAAATTTCCGAATACTCCCAAAAAATGTTTCTAGCTACTATTTTGGTTTGAGGGGGGCCCTGAAAAGCTGCTAGGCCTTGGGCCCTGGAAAATCTCAATCGGGCTCTGATTATGGGTCTAGCTATTTTTATCTTAAAAACGGATCAAATGATTTGAACTAAAGTTAGTATCCTACTGTTTTAGAGAACGAGAAGACTATTCGGCAAGATCACATGCTCAAGAAATTTCGATCAGTATGTCATTTTGGTCATGAGTCATTATGGGTCAAGCTATTTTTATCTTAAAAACGGCTGAGAAGATTTGAACTAAATTGTGTATCCTATGGTTTTTAAGACACGAGAAAATCATTGGGCAAGGTTACATGCTCGAGAAAATCCGATTAGTGGATCATTTTTGGGTCACTGAGGGTCAGGCTAATTTTATTTAAAAACGGTTAAGACTATTTTGACTAAATTTTATATCCTACGGGTTTCGGGCACGAGAAGACAACTGGGCTTGGTCACATGTTCGAAAAAATTTGATTAGTGGGTCATTTTTGTCATGGGTCATGATATTTGAACTGAAAGCTAATTTTGACCGAGCATAGCTCGGTCTTCCCTGCTCGTAAAGTTCTTAAAATAACATGCTTTAATCCTGTTATTTTTCATGATTTATTCGTAGTTATGATATTGTATTTTATATGAATCCATATTGCAATAAAAACAAGTAAAGAAAACGACAGTAAAAGCAAAATTTATTGGTCAGGTGGTACCACCTTCAATATGACGCCAGAGTTACTCACAGATATTCCTTTGCTTTAAAATATAGATTATCAGAATTTTCTTTCTATAAAGTAGCTAATTAATATATGTTCCTTAATAACTGAAGCAGGCTTTGTTAATTATTTATCAAGCAGTTTTTAATAGATGAACTGTTATTTGGTATTACTTACGTCACGAACTTTCAAAATATCCATTTAAGAACTGAAGTAAATATTTTAAAAATTATTATCTCTCTCCTTTTTTTTTTTTTCAAATACCCGAACAATTAAAAATTATTTTTTACCGTAGCATCATAAAAATAAATAAATAAATAAATCGGTAAAAAATTAATTACTTATGAAAGATTTTGCAACAATTAAACTTATTTTCATAATTAAAAAAAAAAAAATTCTAATTGTAAAATTTTGTGAAATATATTCTATAGAAGTGTGAAAAAAAAAATACATTTTCTCAAAAATATGAACTTATAATGCATTACCTCCTAATCTTTTGGTTACATAAACGCTCACAAAAAGTTACTTTTCTGGGAATAAAACGTCAAACATATATCCTTAAACTATACTTTGGTGCAATCTACTATGGCTAAAGAAGCCCCTTTTTCAGACAACACCAGAAAGACATTTTAAGTATAACAATTTCCTGTTGAATCGCAGAAAAATACAATACGTATAACATGATCAGTAATAATTTTCATATTATTACTGACTGATTTCAGTAATTATTTTCATAATAAAAATTATATATTTTTTAATTCACAAGTATGAATTTAATTCTATAGAAATGTGAGAGGGAATTTTTTTTTTCTCAAAAATATGAACTTACAATGCATTACCATCTGATCTTTTGGTTACATAAACGCCCACAGAAAAGGTACTTTTCTGAGAATAAAACGTCAAACATATATCCTAAACTATACTTTGGCGTAATCTACTGTATCTAAAGGAGCCCCTTTTTCCGACAACACCAGAAAGACATTTTAAGTATCACAATTTCCTGTTGAATCGCACAAAAATACGATACGTAACATGGCCAGTAATGACATTTTCTGATATTTATCTGCCGAAATAGGATTCTTGTTCTATATATATTGACACGCCGTTTGCAAAGGCGTTAAACAGAGAGATGAAATATTTGTTTTGTCCCTTATAGAAACTTGTAGGGTTTATTTCGACTGTTATATGAAGTAAATTGTTAATAAATGTGATTGATAAATGGTACAAAAACGATAATAATGAAAAAAAAACTGAGTAGCTTTTGTGTTCATTTACTGCGCTGTGTTATAACACAATTTTTTTTTAATTTTGTGAAACCAATTTTTTTTTTCTCATACTTTCTTTTTTGAGTACGTAACATATAAAATCAACATAAAAATTCGAATACTTAATATAAATTTAATATTCATTTACTTTTAAAATGGTCCTATCCAAAAAGGAAGTAAAGGAATATCTTCTCCAATGGTAATAGGTAACGACTAACAAGTAACAGAAAAAAAATGCAGACTAAGAGCCAGCTCAGGTCGGACGGACACATGTACTTCCATTGCAGATTTATATTTTTTTTATACGGTTTTGTTATTCATTTACTTATCTGTACTGAAGTAGGGATAAAGTAGAGATGTAGCCATGAAACAGATGTACAGTAACCACATGCATGTTTTATGGGGTTTTTTTAAAATCATTATTAATGGCGATACACATCGTGTATCTATCGAAACGCACGCACGCACACACACACACAAATACATCGTTTATTTATTTATTCATTTTTTTAGGACATGTTGAAAAAAAAAAAGATGTACTTAAGGATACGAATATGTAATACAATTAAATCATTGTAAAATCATTCCCCAGTTTATTATTTTTAAAAATAATTGACTCTTACATGTCTAATGAATTTTTACAGGATTAGGAATGATTGTGGTCAGGAAACAGACACCTAAATGCATGTTTTTTTAATGATTTTATTATTATTTGTGTTACCCGTCACCTATAATTCTGAACGACCCCATAACTGCTTTTTTTTTTTTTATTCTTTTATTTAGAACATTCTGTGAAAATATCCTGTACTTCAGTACGCAAAATTTCAACATAATTAAATAAATTTTAAAAGCATTCCATAAGTTATTTTTAATACGTAATCGACTCGGGAATGTCTACTGAATGAGTACAGAGGTAGAAATTATTGCGGCCAAGAAACAAGTGGATGATAAACGTACGTAATAATTTATGTTTTATTATTTCTTTTTTAAGTTGATGTTGCCCATCACGTAACCATCTCAACACAAAAGTATTTATCATTTCTTTCCTGTTTTATCACAAGCTTCACAAAAATCCTATGCTTAACTCACGCTGGTCGTATATGACCCAAGCCTTTATTATTACTTACCCATCATACGTAGTATAGGGTAAATCTTGTAATCGTTTTGAAAATCGAAATTTTTCTTTTGACGGATTTACACGTTTCAGACACTGGAGATTCCGAAAAACATATTTTTAGAAGAGAATTTTTGCCGTCCGTCTGTCTGTATGTGTGTCTGTGTGTTTGTAAACGCTCTATCTCTCGAACAAATGGAGATAGAGACTTGAAATTTGGTGTGTACTTAGTATGTAATAATAGGAAGAAGCTTATTGAATTTCAGTAACCTCGATTATCCGGACTCTCGAAATATTCTTTCTGATAAAATGTATATAAAAATTTTCGAAATTGTTTATTTTAAGGAGGGAATATAAAATACAATAAAAAACATAAATTTTGCATAAAGAATGAAGTCGATCGGATAATGAGTTGCCGAGATATTTGTAATCCTTTTTACCACACTCTTCGGTTTTTTATGACCCTGTATTTAATTCAAATTTCAATTCAAATATATATTTTAATTGGAAATGAGACGCTTAATCCGACACAGTATACCGTTAGTTAATATGATTATCAATTTTGGTGTAATAGAGCATTTAAAGTTTGGGACGTCATCAAGCCACGATTTTATTCGAATAGCAATGCATTTTATAATTAGTTTACACATGTTTTATTTTCATATTTTATACTATGCATATCCATGATGGGTAAGTATTACGGTGGCCCCCAACGACTAGTTTTTTTCTTCGTTGCATTGTTTTTTTTTTTTTTGGATTGTCTGATGATGTATGCCTTTAAAAGCATGTTGAGAAAAAACAATAAAAAGTCTTCATAAACTTTACTATAGTACTCAATGTAAGAGAATGCCACAAATAAAAGTTTTGACAACATTCGCCACTTAATTATTACACAATTCTGACAAACAAAATCCATGCAAAGTACGACAAAACAAGACATGTATTATATTTGTGTACACATAAAATATATTTGTGTACATATATTATATTTGTGCCAAAAATGTCGGGAGCATATGCCTCCAGAATATTTTAAAGCTTTTCACTCCATGCATTGGATCGAGTCGTATACGACCCATGCCTAATATTGATTATAACACCACACAAAAGTCTTGAATATACTCATAAAGACGTGTTAAATAAAATGTAACTAAGAATAAAAATGAGTTTTTTTATATTTTTTTTTTATCTTGGCCTAAAATGTGTTAATGATACTAAGTTACAATTCAATGAAACAAAATTAAACAGGACACTGTTTACTGATGTACCACGCTTGATAGAAACCTGGAGCGAACTGCGCATGGGCGAAAATGGCTAGTCCATGTCGAAAATGGAGAAGTCCGTAAGCCGTAATTACGCTGCCTAATAAAGAGCGGTGATTTCAGCTTCTTTTGCCGGGGCTATTTTCACTACAATGTGAATGGAATCGGCTTGGCATTCTGCCAACCGGAGTTCTTAGAAGCGTGGTCGAACAGTACTTGTTGCTTTTATGATGTAACTTGAAACATTCGATAAGATCTTTACATTAATGAATACATTTATAGCTATGTCGTATAAGATATACCTTTAGTAGTTTCATACAAAAATGTAATATTAATAAATAAATAAAATTTGCTGGAAGAAATGAGGTACTACAGTAAAAATCAAGATGATTAAAAATGCACTCAGAAAAAGAAACTGATTAAAACTACAAAACATCTTTTTTGAGTACATTTTGTTGTTTTAGCAAAATTGGAGTAAAATTGAACCATTTTACTTCAATTAACAAAACATTTTTGCTGACGATACAAAATTTTTTTTTGGAATTGCAAAAATATTTTTTTTTTTTTTGTGGATTCAAACAAAATTTTTATTGACCCATATTTAAATAAAAAATTTGATTAAATATAGGTCAATGGAAATTTTGTTTGAATCAACAAAAAACATTTTTTTTTTTTGTTGAAAACCACTTTTTTTTTTGTAATTCCAAAAAAAAATTTTGTATCGTCAGCGAAAATGTTTTGTTAATTGAAGTAAAATGGTTCAATTTTACTCAAATTTTGCTAAAACAACCAAAATGTACTCACCAAAAAGGTTTTGTAGTTTTAATCAATTCCTTTTTCTGAGTGTGTATCTTGAATAAAAATCAAATATCATAATTATATAATTATGTAATAAAGCTTAAAAAATAGTGGAGCATTTCTATTAATTAATACTGTTATAGCTATGAAGTATATATATATATTAAAAAAACATACCGCAATTCAATACAAAAATTATACCCCGCTTTATATACAAAAAATAAATTTTCTCAACTTTATATTAAGACTTCTTACAATTGCATTTCAACACACATTAGTTTAAAATACACTTAGTTGTTCATTTATTTCGCAAATGTCTGCTCGATATGCTATTTCACAGAACTTTTCTATAAAGACAACAACCTAAAGAGGATACTACAGTAATTATAGAATCTACAAAACGATGCAAAATTCTGAATATTCACTCAAGCACGTAACGTAATTGTTCATCAATACTCAATGGCTAACATTCCCTTTAAGGTAAGTATATGCTGCTTGTCCACATTCATGTATGAATTAATTACGGTAACCTCTTTGTATTTGTAAAACAAGCGTATGTATAATGTGGGTAAAGTATCATTTTTTCGTTGTATTGATTCTTTATTTGTGTTTCACTGGTATATTAATTAGTAAACTAACTCATATCATAAAAATTTTGTGAGAAATTTTAATGATGGTTTTAATTGTATAGATTATTATTGAACAACTTTAAGCGTATACTAGTTGAATAGCTTTATTATTGAAGAATTTATTAGATATTATAAGTTTTAAAGTACTTAAAATTAATTAATTAGATAGAAAAATATTGTTAATAAGCGTGTGTGAAGTTTATTTTTTAAAAAGGAAAATAAAACTAAATTCATCTTAATATTCTCTTTTTTATGCGCGGGATACTTATAATATAGTTTTAAGGTGAAAGTATTATTTTGTTTCAAACATTTACAATTACTTACCCAATCTGAAATTTTGTTTGGTATTTAATTTGAAAAGTTGTACAGTCTTTAAATTAGATTAGTTTCGTACGAAACAATCATACATAAATTATTAAGCAGTTATCGTTGAAAAAATTGCTTAAATTCAAATTATATTTTTACGAAATTAATATCATAAAAATAGATATGTTAATATTTCCTTGAAAATTATGTACTTTATTAATATCGGAGATATTTTTTTAAATATTTTTTTGAAGACTGAAATAAGGATTCCGTTAATTCTAATGTATTTGAATTAAAAAATCTCACAGAATGAGAGATAACATTCTTAAACGTGGGAATATTTTTCTTAATTTTCTATTAAGAATTTTCTCAACTTTATTTTAACACTAAATAGTTTAAAATACACCTTTGTTGTTCATTTAATTTGTAAATGTCCGCTAAATAAGGAATTTCATTCAACTTTGCTATAAATACAACAATCTGAAGAGGATACTAGAGTAATTGCAGCATCCACAAAACGTTTCAAAATTCCGGATATTCACTCAAGCACGTAACGTAATTGTTAATCAATCGTGAATAACTTACATTCACTTTAAAGGTATTCGTGTGCTGCTATTTCGTATTCACGAATCAATTGAGTATATGGTGATCTCTTTATATTTGTCAAGTAAATATGAGTGCAGTTTGAGTAATGGTAGGTTATTATATTTTTATTTTATTGATTTTCTTACTTTGCATTCTATTGAATTATTAATTAATAAACTAAAATCGTATCACTAAATTTTTGCGACAGATTTTAATGATGGCATATAATGCAGGTCATTAGTGTAGTAAATAATAAGCATAATTGAAAAATTGCATAAGCGTATATGCAATTCAAAGAACTTTATCTTAGTAGATTTTTATTGATAATTTACGTTTTAAATTATTTCAAAATTAATAAATAAGATAAATGAATAAAGTTGACGACGTTGTTTTTTTAAATAAACTATATAATAAATTCAACTCTTCGTTGAATTTATACGTGAAGAGAGTGCCTCATTATAGTAAAGTTAAGGTGATATTACTCATTTGCTTTTAAAATGTCCAGATGTTTTACAATCTGAAACAATTATTTATACTTAATTTTAAAAACAATATAACATGTAAAATTGATAATTTTATGATAAAACAATTACACATAAAGTGTTATGTGCTTAGTTTTATCGAAAATGCTTGAATTTGAATAGCACTTTTAAAACGTTGACATTATAAAATTGGTTGTATAAATGTATACGAGGGTTACTTTTAAAGTAAGGTCCGTTTTGTAATTAAAAAATAATAATATTATTAAGTACATTTAGAGAGTTAGTTTTTTACAAGATTCTTCATTCCTTTTTCTACTTTTCTACATGGTTTAATGTCTGTTGAAACAATTGTCGTAACGCCTTACAAATTTTTCTATCCATTCCTTGTAGAATGCCGCCTGTGGGGAAAACCACAACTTAACCGAGGTTACCACTTCTTCGTCAGTGTTAAATCACTGGCGACCGAGAAACGATAACAGGACCGGGAGAGGTGATAGTCACTTGGCGCAAGGTCAGTGTTGAAGAGAAATATGCATGGCTCAGTTATATTATTTATTTAAGATTTTTATTCTTTAATTTCCCTTCTAATTGCTGCCCATTCCAACATAACCCTTTTGCTGGGACAAGTTGATCAAAATTAAAGCTTAGAATTAAATACATAAAGGTTTCTCTGGGGTTGGCTAATAGAATAAATTAATTTACCAAGATAATAATAATAAAAGGAATTCGTAGAGATTAAATTTTGGATATGTTCCCCCATCGCGTTGTGTAATTTCGAAGTAGCCCATTACCCTTTTTGAGAATGATCATTCTTGCCCTTAGCTGACTTTTAAAGTGGAAATCTAAATAAACAAACACATACTAGATAATTTAAATGAGAAGACTCCAAATAATTAACACTATTATTTATTTACAATATTTACAGTTATTTCAAGAAAAAAAAAGATTTATCAGAACACATCTGATTTAATTTCCTAACAAAATTTCTCCTATAATATTGGCATTAACACTTTGATCCTTGCAAAGGATACTTATATTTGTTTTTATTTATATTTAAATTGATCTTTGACAACATTATTTGTTTACAATTAAAATTCTGACTTCCATTTGTGACTAAGGTCACACTACCAGCTTCTCTTATAATATTTTGATAAAATCAAATAAACTGGGGAATTACTTAGGTCAGAGTCATATTTACCTCTACACATTGATTGAAGAAGGTTTCTCTTTGTATCAGAACGCTCTTTCCGCTAACTAAATAGCGCTGCACTTATTGAAAATGTTCATTTCACAAAACTTAGCGCAACTTCACCACTCTCCATATATGTTGTTCGGGTTCGTTGCTTTCTTACCATCAGAATACCACTCACTCTATTTTCCTCTTTCGGACCGCACAAAACTCATCGCGTCATTTTATTTCACCTCTCACTTTCGCTTCTGAGATCGATGTGTGTTCTGTTTTCATTCTTTTTCACAACTCCTTTTTCATCACCACGGTGGGCCGTACTTCGTTCTGCCCAAAATTTGCATGACAGTGCTTTAAGCCCATCCTTCTTTTTTTTTCATTGGGTAGTTGATCTCCCGTGTTAACTGAAATTTGCATAACAGAGGGTCAGTTTCACCTCCTCTTTACCAACCCCAACCAATGGCTATGCATCAGTTGTTTCTGTAGCGTGTTGTTTTTTTTCTCGGAACTACGTGTGTGTTCTTTGATATTATCTCCCAGACCAACTTAAATCAAAGTTCTTCTTATTTGACTTTTATGGCTTAAAATTGTCGCCAGCGAGTCTCTGGTCATAAATTTGCCATCCTAAATCTTTCAACTGAGGCGACTTATGGGAAAGTCCCGATAATGTACTTTCCTTACATTAGTCAGGACTATATGGGGGTGCTCAGATTGTTCCCACGCAAAAGATTCGATGACAGATCGTAATTGAGTTGCAGCATGTGTGCACTTATTGCATTGGAACCCTACACCTCACAAATCTAGTGATGAATGTGCGCTGTTGTCCTGTTTCTTGCTGCCAAAAACTGGATTACTGACCGTATTTCACAGTCGGCGGTATGATCACTCCACTTGAACATGTTCATCGCTCACTCTGAAGATGATCACTTCACTTGAACATGTTCATCGCTCACTCTGAAGATGATCACTTCACTTGAACATGTTCATCGCTCACTCTGAAGCAACACGCTGACATCATTTGTGCACATCTGGCGTCTGCTGCAGCGCAAGAGATGTCGAGAGACTGAGCGCATGCACTTTGCTGCAAGCGCGGGAGATTTAGACAGATATTTGGTAACGGACCTTACTTCAAAATACAAAAATACTCGTATTTCAAGAAATGACGCACCTTATAAGTTCTATATATACATTTGTTTTTTATAATCTTTTCTTACAGACATAAACAAATTACTGATAATTTGCATATATTCAAATTCCAATGTCTCACTGAATGACAGATAACACCATTAAAAAGAACGAAGTTGTCTTAATTTTATATTAAAATTTTTTATTAAGGTTACTTTTATATATATAAATATATATATGTATATTTGTTTTAATATTTTTGATGGTTGTATATAATTGTTTATATATATGTATATATTTGAGGTATTTTTGTTGGTTGTATGTATTTGTTTTTATATATATATTTATTTTTATATTTTTCTTGGTTGTATATATTTGTTTTTAATATATATATTTGTTTATCTATATATATTTGTTTTTATATTTTTGTTGGTTGTATATATTTGTTTTCCTAAAGAACGAAGACTTTTTTAATTTTATATTAAAAATTCTTATTGCTCTATTTTCGCGCTTAATAATGAAAAATGTTTATTTATTTTGTAAATATCAGTTAAATACAAAATTTGACTCAATTTAACTATAAATAAAACAAACTGAAGCGGTTACTGCAGTCATTACAGAATCAACAAAACGTTGCAAAATTCAGGATTCTCGAGGTCGTAACGTAATTTTTAATCAATCTTGAATGACTTACATTTACTTTAAAGGTATATATGTGCTACTTTTCCGCATTAACGTATGAATTACATGTGGTGATCTCTTTATATTTATAAAATAAGCATGAATGTAATTTGGTATATATTTCTTTATTGATTCCTCATTTTAAATTTATTAAAATATTAATTAATATTCTCTAAAATCGTATCATTAAAATTTTGAGATAAAATTTAATGAGGCCACAAATTGTACACTTTTTTAGCTTAAAACCATAATAGTATACAGTTTAATTAGCTATATCTTTGTAAAATGTAACTGATAACTCTCAATGAATTCATTGACAATTCTTTACTAAAAAGTTGTTTAATACGTACAATAAAATAAAGTATCTAAAAACCTAGCACTTTCAAGCACAATCGTGCTAGTCTTCAGGATTGAAAAAACAAACAAAAAAAAGTAGTTTTTTTTTTTACTTCGCAGGAAAACTATAGCGATTATCCTATGTCTCTTAGTTTTTGAGAAAATTGCATTTTTCCGTTACACACAAACTTTACTTTGCCGGCACAGAGCGGGAGAGTTGAGGGACGCTCGAGATACCTATCAACGCGGAATCATCCAAGGATTGTTTATAATAAGTTTAGTAAAAAAAATGCCGGTAATTAGCCGACATATTAATTAAAAACCTATCGAGAAAAACTCGACATGGACCAGGGTGGAATTACAACTGTGCGACCTCCTTTCAAAATGCGTTGGACACAATGCAAAATTTAAACTTTGTACAAGGTATTTGTTTTAGGTAAGGCGAATTATAGTGATAAATAGCCAACGTTTTTCCTCCCAATTGAATTCAATTACTGAAGGCAATTATTTAAAAATAATTAATTGAATAATTCCAAGACATTAAAAGTCAACAGTTTTGAGACAACAATCGTTTATAACTCAATATGTAATTCATTTATAATGAAACAACTTTTCGATTACAAATCCCTTCAATTACTTTTGTTAAACTAGTATCATGCATATAGTATTTAAACATGAGTCATAGTAATTAATAAAGGATCAGTGTCCATAAGCCGTGTTTTTGCACTGAGAAAAAAATATACCTCCTTCAATTAGAATGAATAGTTAGGCTGTTTCTAAATCTCTAAACTAGAAATATAGAAGTTCGAGCTATGCGAATAGGGTAAGCAACTAAACTGAATAGACGAAATGATCGAGAATTTCTAGTCTCTTGTTTTCTAGGTGACGAAACGATAATGAATCGTGCAAACTGCGAGAAATTATCTGGAATGGATTTATAAACTAGCCAAAGCAACGATTTCAACCTGTACGATCCTGTACGATTTCAACAATATTTTTGGCATTTTGTTCGGATTTATATAACTTACACAAGCTCAAAGTTCGTACTATTCATAGTTTTTGATAAAAAAAAAATACGCAATTTCTCCTAATTTTACTTCAGTTTTTAAGTCCTTTTTTTTATTTCTGGAATGGATTTATAAACTAGCATTATTGTTACTACAATACTTCTTGTGTTCGCATCTATTTGCAGACATTTTTAAATAAGTCTGACCACGAGAATATAGGAAAACACTCTTGAATTCTAATAGGAGACTCCAGAACTCTCTGGTAAAAGGAACTAGAATTTATAGGGATGACATGGAACTATTTTTTCTAGAGCCACAATTTAGATTCTAGTTGAGAAGGGCAGATATTTTTCTCAGTGTGGCCCATGAAATAAGACTAAAATTCGATTTTGTTATACTGACTTAATTATTTCAGTTTTTAATAATACAAGGTTTATCCTTTACGATTTCAACAATATTTTTGGCATTTTGTTCGGATTTATATAACTTACACAAGCTCAAAGTTCGTACTATTCATAGTTTTTGATAAAAAAAAATACGCAATTTCTCCTAATTTTACTTCAATTTTTAATATTTTACTATGAACGCAGCATTGCAACACTTTTATTTTTACATACATTGTACATTTTGATGTATTTGTATTATATAATATATGTAAAGAAAAAAGTGTTGCACGATTGCGCTCCTATAAATAATTGAAGTACAATTAGGAGAAATTGTGTATTTTTCATCAAAAACTACGAATAATACGAACTTTGAGCTTGTGTAAGTCATATAAATCAGAACAAAATGCAAAAACTATTGTTGAAATCGTACAGAATAAACCTTCTTATATTAAAAAGTGAAATAATTAAGTCAGTATAACAAAATAGAGTTTTAGTCTATTTCATGGGCCAAAAACACGGCTTATGGACCCTGATCCTTTATTGTACGGAACACTTTGTACTCGAGTAAAACTCGCACTGGACCGATTATTTTTATAAATATTTTTGTGTTAAAGGAAAAAAAATTCTAATGGAACAATGTAAAATTTCGCACTATATTTTTCACAGTGAGTAACATATTAAACCTCTAAACTCTACCTAATTACTCAAAGAGGTTAAATTCAGTAAAAATGCAAAATGAATAGTGTGAATAATTTATAAGTTCAAAAGCATAAAAATATTTTCACGAAAGAGCTTTTTTATGATTTGTAAATATTTTATTACCATTAAGATTTATAATGAGATGCTCTTTACGGTTTAGGAATAAATTCTTTTTGACCTACGCTCATTTAAACTGCTGATTAAATATGGTTTTAAAAATGCTTCTTTTTTCCTTTCTTGCTACTAAGAATATGCAGGGTGATTAAAAAATAATCACCTGATTTGAAATGCGTAGATTATGAAAAATATTGAACAATGACACTGTTAAGATCAATTTTATATTACAATCATTCAATTTTATATTATAGCTAATCATAATGTTTTTTTTTTGTTTTTTTTTTCTTTTTCAAACCAAATTAAAGTTATTCAATACGTCCACCTTTGGATGCATATGGTAGTCAAATTCGACCCAAACTTTTGCAACAATGTCTGCATCCACTGCTTCCCCAGCTGCTGCTCTGCGTATCTTCAATTCGTCTAATGTAGCTGGTAGGGGAGGCACATAAACGTAGTCTTTTATAAATATCCCTTCCCATAATTTGAATAACTTTTAGAATTTTCAGTCTCCCTCGTGAGATATAGCATCACCCTCTCCTCCAACAGCTACGGGTACAACTTTTGGACAGTTTTTCATGTCTTCTGCTGCGCCCATTTTCTGAAGTTTACAATTATGCATAATTTTTTCTCTAAAATCTTCGTAATTTCTAAGGTATGTTTCTGTTTTTCTGGAGGTTAAGAGGCTAAATAACGAGCATTCTCTGTATATAACGTATTTAATTTTTAAGATGGATCTCTTGATTAGCAGGGGACTAAATAAAAAAAATATCCTCTGTATACCGTACATTCTTCAAGAGAATCATTACCTTACAAAATTTCATCTCTCTGATTATTTAAGGTTATGTTTTAGCCCCCAATGAAGGCAGACGGAAGAAATTTTTCTCTAAAACCTTCGTAATTTCTAAGATGTGCTTTGTTTTCCTGGGGTATAGGAGGCAAAATCACGAGCATTCTCTCTATATACCGTATTTCATTTTTAAGATGGATCTCTTGGTGGGCAGGGGACTAAATTAAAAAAAATATCCTCTGTATACCATACATGCTTCACAAGAGTCGTTATCTTGCAAAATTTCGTCTTTCTGATTATTTAAGGACTAATCTTTTTGCTAAGGTAAGGTTTTAGCCTCCAATGAAAGCAGAGGGAAGAAATTTAGAGAAATTTGACAATTGTGCCTTATTTATGAGCAAAAATCCGACACTTTATAAGGTATTTTTCTTTTTGATTCCGGCAAAGTACGAAAAATGAAAATTGGTCAGTATAAAAAAAAAATAATAAGGATAATTAAAAGTTTAAGACATGGCTTTAAAGTATCTACAAAGTAGTTCCAAAGTATTGGTGCATTCACAAAAACAAGCATGAATGCATCTTATCTATAGTTAATTTAACATGGAAAAATGCATGTTGCAGATCTCTTTTCTTTCTATATATATTTATTATTTAATCCACAACTTCAAAAATATTGAGCGGGTTATTGTTTTCTTTTTGTTAAATTTTATGCTGATTCTTTATTTGTTTATAAATCATTATAGAGCACAATTAGATATTCTGTTATGAACCAAATACTTAAACATTTAATGCTTGTTTGATGCATTCAATTATATTACTTTTGTACGATAAATAATGCAAACCCCAAGTTCGTGAGTAATGACACAATAAGAGATTTATAGTTAATTTTACATGGAAGAATTATGTTGCAAATCTCTTTTCTTTCTATATATATTTATTATTTAATCTATAACTTCAAAAATATTGAGCGGGTTATTGTTTTCTTTTTGTTAAATTTTATGCTGATTCGTTATTTGTTTATAAGTCATTATTGTGCACAATTAGATATTCTGTTATGAAGCGCATACTTAAACATTTAATACTTGTTTGATGCAGTCAATTATATTACTTTTGCACGATAAATAATGCAAATCCTAAGTTCGTGTGAGTAATGACATAATAAGAGTATATTTTAATTTCCTTTTTAACCATTGCATATATATAAAAATAGAAACATATTAGATACAAACTAACAATTGATAAGGCAATAAAACAGCTTTTGGAATTATGTTAGTAAAACAATAAATATCTTAAGATCATCTTAATTTCGCTAAGAATATATTGAGTATAATTTAAAATGAATCGCCTGAATAAATTAAGAAGTATAAAATATAGAAATAGTTTTCGAAAAAAGAGCATTTGATGGTATGTAAACATTTTAATGCGGTAACATTCCTTATGTAAAGTAAAGAGGTAAAGAGGATATTTTCATAAATCAAAAAGACAAATAAAAAATAAATGCAAAGAACTAATCCAGTCGTAGCAACAAAGTATCTCTCTTTTCAATGAGTTTACATAAAGGGAGACAATAATAAAAATGAGAGACAAAATAGTAAAAATGAATCTCTTGAATAAATTATGAGCTGTAGATTACAAAAATATTTTTCGAAAAAAATGTTTCATGGCCAATAAATATTTTAATGTCTTTAAAATTTGCAATCTGAGGCTATTTGGGGTTAAAAAAAAAGAGTTATTTTTTAATCGCAATTTGCTCATTTAAGCTACAAATTAAGCAGAGTTTTAAAAATTCTTATCTTGGTAAATTAATAATTTAGTCTATATAAATAATTCAGAATTTTGTCTTAATTATAATAATAAACCTTTAGTTTTAAATAATTAATTAAATCTTTGTATTTTTTAATACTTTTCAAATTTGTAAAAGGATAGTCATCTATGCAGTTTTGAAAAACACAATATTTTAGAAAATGCTAAAAAGAAAAAAAATATTTTTAATGATTAATAACTCTTTAAAAACTAACTTTTAATTATGTCTATCAAAAATACATATCATATTTTAATATAGCATTTATATATTAAGTGACATTATATGCATCTTTAGCATTTCTAAATATTCATCTTAAAATGTTAATAATAACCTAGTTTAAACAGTAAAAAAATTAAATTCCTCTGAATTGCTCTAAAACTATACTATGAAGAAAAGTAAAAAGAAGCTCGTGAATAAATTATGAATTTAGAGCATTAAAATATTTTTAGAAAAGAGCTTTTTATGACCTGTAAATATGTTGATTCCAATGGGATTTGCAATCTGAGCTTATTTGAGGTTGAAAATGTAAGGTTTAGTTTTTCTTCGCTCATTTAACTACAAATTAAACTTAATTTAAAATATGTAATGGAATAATTTAGTGCTTATAAGTAATGCATATTTTTTTGCTCAATTTACGAAAACGAAATTTTTGTCTTCAGCATTAAATTGAATTAATAGTACAGTTTTAGTTTTTTTTTTTTTTTTTTTTTTTTTTTTTTTGTTTAACATATTCTTAACATTGCCTTATCTAATTATAAAGTCTATTTTTCTTTGAAAGAATAACTAACAAAGTAAAAAGTTCAACATAGTTAGAAACAAATTCTAAATGTATATTCGTGGTACTCAAGGAGTTTTGCTTGAATTTTACTTTCTTCTATCTTTACAAGAAGAAAGTATTGCATTCATGAAAATTTTCGACTGATTTATACATTTTAGAAGATCCTGAACACGATTTGACTGTTTTTAGAAAATGTCTGTCTGTGAGTCTGTGACTCTGTCTGTCTGTATGTATGTGACAAAAATTTTGTGGGCGCTCTATCTCAAAAACTAATACACGAAATTTAATAGAACTTTATATCCCAGATATAAATTGGTGCTTATTAGTTTTTAGTGAAAATCGCCCAATAATTGGCACTGCTATGCTGCATTTTTCGCGATTTCCGCAATAGCTCTATCTCAAGAACTAATGCACTTATTTTCATCAAACTTCAGATTCAGTTAGACCTTGACATACATAGACGCTGATTACGTTTTTTTGGTGTAGATATCCCAGCAGGTTGCGCTGCTATACCACTTTTATCATGATTTTTAGGATAACTATATCTCAAGAACTAATGCACGGAATTTCATCAAACTTCAGATTCTATTAGATCATGACATAAATAGATGCTGCTTACGTTTTGGTGTAAATAGCCCAACAGGTGACGCTGCTATGCTACATTTTCCAGGATTTACAATAGCCATGTCTCAAGAACTAATGCACGGAATTTAATAACACTTTAGATTCAGTTAGACCTTGATATAAATTGGTGCTGATTCTTTTTTGTGTATGCAAAACCTGTGTGAGATAGAAGAAAGTTTTGGGATTGGCACATCCGACTAATTTTTCTTAGTTACGTGATAACAACTTTTTAATTTTTTTTCAAAAATTACATCCTTTGATTGATGTAACGCATACCCGTCATATTTATTATTACGCGGCATGCATTTAAAATGTGAAATAAGTTGTAATTGTTTAATAACTAAGCCTTCTATTTTTATGGTAAATAATTCATACCATATATTTGTGAATACTGAAATATTACTTCAGTAGAAAAACTCAAAATTTCCTTTTATGAATTTTTGCAAAACTAAAAATGTAATAAAAAAAAGAATCTTAGACAATGACATAACGTAACATAAAACTTGGATTATTAAACATTTCAACTCTATTTTAATTAATCAAATGCTTAACTCGAAAAGAAGAAAAATGAATTGCGTAAATAAATTCTGAGTTGAGAATATAAAAATAATATTTACAATTTATATGGACCAAGAGATAGATCGCCAAAAATGGTTGTCAATTGCTAATCTTGTTTATCGCTGTCAATCTTGTATATCGCGGCCAATTTTGTTCAAAACAGTAATTTAACATTATTAAATACCTAACATCGTTAAAAATGGTGAATAATATAAATAAATATAATATAATAAATGGACAATAGTAAATAAAGAACACAAAACTACAAACTGTAATAAAAAAGTAAACTATAAATTATAATAAATAAATAAACTACGTATCTAGTGGTGAAAAGAAGTAAGCGTTACGATAAAATTATGCGTAATTGCGTGAGTTTTATTATAAAATTGGGTGTCTTCTATAATAAAATAATAATATATTCTATAATAATAATGTTTGTTTCATAATAAAATATAACTAATATGCTTTAGTGTAATTGGCGGCATTATTGGCGCGGTTGTATCTGACCTGGCCGAATAATACGTAAATACCGAAAAAAGCAGCAGGGGATTTGGCTGTTTGCGGTTGGAAGTAGGTTTTTTTCCTTTGCTCAATTAAACTAGAAATTAAACACAAATTAAAAAAATCATTTTCATGTAATTAGACTAATTAATATGTTAAACTAATATAATTTTTTTTAAATATTATTAAGAATTGATAATTTGTTAGAGTTCAATAAAACTTATAAAAATAAGTATATTTCTTTCATAAAATATTTCCCCTATCTGTTGCCACGAAAGAGTTATAAAATAACGATGGGGAATCTTGTATGTATAAAGTTCTATGATATTTTTAATCTATATTATAAAGCAAGAACATATCCGTGAATAACTTCACGGTGGCAACACCTGACCAATAAATTTCGCTTTTACAGTAATTATTGTAACTTCTAAACATCGCACAATTACAATTTTTAAACGGTCGAATAGAAAAAAAATATATTATTTCAAATGCAATTTGTTTGAAAACTGTATCCCAATTTCATTATTTTTTACTGTTTTTAAAATAATTTCCAAGCATGATTTAAAAAATATATATATATTTGTGTCGCATGCAGCCCGATTACGAAGAAATAATCAGTTTGCACTGAAAACGAAAAAAATTAGCACTTGTTTCCGGTTAATATTCCATATATAAATTAAAACTTCATCAGTAAATAAATAAAATAATATAAATAAAACACAAATTTGAAATAAATGTAATCGAAATACGTGCTTAAACTATTGAAATTATCTGAATCCAAAAGGCTGTTGTAAGTAGAGAAATGTTTGGAGATTTTGTCGCCTATTATAACTCCGGCATGCGGTTAATACGAAGTATCGCTTTTAATAAATTGCAAAACTCTATTTCAATACATTGTTAACATTTTTCATTTAAAATCGCTTTTTGTATTCTTATAGTGACATAAAAAAATATACTAATTATAAAAAAAAAATCTATTAGCGTTTTCAAATTAAAACTAGTCGGATGTGCCAATCCCAAAACTTTCTTCTATCTCACACAAGTTTCGCATACACTAAAAAGAATCAGCACCAATTGATATCAAGATCTAACTGAATCTAAAGTTTTATTAAATTCCGTGTATTAGTTCTTGAGATATGATTATCGCTAAAATCGTGCAAATCCTGCAAAATGTAGCATAGCAGTGCCACCTGTTGGGATATTTAAACCAAAACCTAATCAACAACAACTTATGTCAACGTCTAACTGAATCTGATGAAAATCCGTGCATTAGTTCTTGAGATATAGCTATTGTAATGAAAAAATAGCATAGCAGCGCCACCTGTTGGGATATTTTCACCAAAACGTAAGTAGCCTCTATTTATATCATGATCTAACAGAATCTGAAGTTTGATGAAATTCCGTGCATTAGTTCTTGAGCTATAGCTATCGTAAAAATCATGTATAAAGTGGTAAAGCAGCGCCACCTTTTAGGATATCTGCACCGAAACGCAATCAACCGTCTATTTATGTCAAGATCTAGCTGAATCTGAAGTTCGATGAAAATAAGTGCATTAGTTCTTGAGATAGAATTATTGCGGAATTCGCGAAAAATGCAGCATAGCACCGCCCCCTATTGAGTGATTTTTACCAGAAACTAATCAGCCCGAATTTGTATCAGGGACTAACTGAATACAAAGTTTTATTAAATTTCGTGATTTAGTTCTTGAGATAGAGCACCCACAAAATTTTTGTCACATACAGACAGACAGACAGTCACAGACAGTCATTTTCTAAAAACTGTCAAATCGTGTTCAGGACCTTCTAAAACGTATAAATCCGTCGAAAACCGAAAGTCGAAAATTTTCATGAATCCAATACTTTCTTTTGTAAAGATAGAAGAAAGTAAAAATGATTTTCACATATGTTCTGTAAAAATCGGTAGCTCGATTGGATTCATTAGTATCTTTAATAGCAGAGATTATTATTATTTTTTATTAAACTAGATATTTCCTCTAAAAATATTCAGCGAGCTTCAACTTTTTTAGTGCTATTTTGTCATATTTTCAATTACGGTAACATTTCATCTTTTAAGAAATTCGTTATAGTTGTAAAGTCATTAAAAATTAGTTATTTTTCTACGACAAATAATTCATACCAAACATTTCTAAAAAGTGTTTTAATTACAAATGAAAAGAAAAAAGTTTTGAATAATTTTTCCTTAAAGAATTGAGCTAATATAAAATAAACAGAAAGAGTAAATTTACTCGTTGCTACAAAGTATCTATTTTCATTCAGTTAAAATAAAGGGTAAAATATTAAATATCTCGAGCCGTCTTAATTACCCCAAGACTATACTCGGAAAACTGTAAAAATGAATCTCTTGAATAAATTACGAGTTGTAAAGCATGATAATAATAGAAAATAGCATTTTATGATCTGTCAATATTTAAATACCTGTAGGTTTTGCCATTCGAGATTATTTGTGATTTCAGAAGAATTTTTTTCTTTATTCATTTAAACTGCAAATTATATATGGTTTAAAATTTTTCCTGGAGGTGGAATAATTTAACCTATATAAATAGTAACAAACATTTTATTTTATTTATGTTAATAAAGCTTTCGTTTTGAGTCTAAAAACAAATTAAAGTGTATATATATACATATATATATATATATATTACAAATTTTCGTACTTTGTTTTGTTTTGTCCGATTATAAGAAACATCTTTCTTTGAAATGTTAAATAAAAAAGTATACAATTAACATAAACAAATTTACAATTCATCTTCATGGTAGTTAAGATCTTTTACACTGGTAGGATGTAACCACTTTTTACTTACTTCTGTACTTGAATTAATAGGTTTCTATAACTAATAACGTATTCCTATAATATTGTCCGTTATGGGACATATATTAGTGATTCATTTATTTGTTAAATGTATTTTCCTGCGAATTTTAGATGTGTTTTTATCACAATTAATTAGCTCTATATATACGTACTGCAGAATTACGCTGTTAAAAATGTTGTGGTGTATTGAATCAACTTTTGGTGCTGCAGTAACTGCAATCATACGATGGTGAAATCCTGTTAAAACATTTGGTTCAAAGGCTGCTTCGTGGTTCAAAAGGATCAACAAATGTTGGAATAATATTTCACCACCTTATTGTTGCAGCTATAAGCACAGAAGGTTCGTTCAACTCACCACAAAATGTTTAACTGTGTATAATAGATATAAAAAAATTCGAAATTTCTCTTATAAACATCTTTACAAAATACCAAATTTAATAAAAAGAGTAAATTTCAACAATTTATTAACCCTTTAGGACTCCCAGTATAAATAAAAAATTGCTTTACTTCAATAATTATCTTCTCTAGTGTCTTATGATATATTAGAAAATAAATATAATAATAATTTGAAAATCAGATAAATTTTGTCATTAAAACTGATTTAATAAATTGATAGTTATAGTTCTTTTTGTAAAAGGTTTACAAGAATAATTAGATTAATTAACAAAAAATACTATTATGGATATTTTGCGATTCTTCTGAAAACAATGCAAATAAATATATTTGTGAGTAAATTTCAACAATTCATTAACACTTTAGGACTTCCATTAAAAATAATAAAAAAATTGCTGTCTTAAAATATATTGGAAAATAAATATAATAATAATATGAAAATCAAATAAATTTTGTCATTAAAACTGATTTAATAAATTGATAGTTATAGTTCTTTTTGTAAAAGGTTTACAAGAATAATTAGATTAATTAACAAAAAATACTATTATGGATATTTTGCGATTCTTCTGAAAACAATGTAAATAAATATATTTGTGAGTAAATTTCAACAATTCATTAACACTTTAGGACTTCCATTAAAAATAATAAAAAAATTGCTGTCTTAAAATATATTGGAAAATAAATATAATAATAATATGAAAATCAAATAAATTTTGTCATTAAAACTGATTTAATAAATTGATAGTTATAGTTCTTTTTGTAAAAGGTTTACAAGAATAATTAGATTAATTAACAAAAAATACTATTATGGATATTTTGCGATTCTTCTGAAAACAATGTAAATAAATATATTCGTGAGTAAATTTCAACAATTCATTAACACTTTAGGACTTCCATTAAAAATAATAAAAAAATTGCTGTCTTAAAATATATTGTAAAATAAATATAATAATAATATGAAAATCAAATAAATTTTGTCATTAAAACTGATTTAATAAATTGATAGTTATAGTTCTTTTTGTAAAAGGTTTACAAGAATAATTAGATTAATTAACAAAAAATACTATTATGGATATTTTGCGATTCTTCTGAAAACAATGTAAATAAATATATTTGTGAGTAAATTTCAACAATTCATTAACACTTTAGGACTTCCATTAAAAATAATAAAAAAAATTGCTGTCTTAAAATATATTGGAAAATAAATATAATAATAATATGAAAATCAAATAAATTTTGTCATTAAAACTGATTTAATAAATTGATAGTTATAGTTCTTTTTGTAAAAGGTTTACAAGAATAATTAGATTAATTAACAAAAAATACTATTATGGATATTTTGCGATTCTTCTGAAAACAATGTAAATAAATATATTTGTGAGTAAATTTCAACAATTCATTAACACTTTAGGACTTCCATTAAAAATAATAAAAAAATTGCTGTCTTAAAATATATTGGAAAATAAATATAATAATAATATGAAAATCAAATAAATTTTGTCATTAAAACTGATTTAATAAATTGATAGTTATAGTTCTTTTTGTAAAAGGTTTACAAGAATAATTAGATTAATTAACAAAAAATACTATTATGGATATTTTGCGATTCTTCTGAAAACAATGTAAATAAATATATTTGTGAGTAAATTTCAACAATTCATTAACACTTTAGGACTTCCATTAAAAATAATAAAAAAAATTGCTGTCTTAAAATATATTGGAAAATAAATATAATAATAATATGAAAATCAAATAAATTTTGTCATTAAAACTGATTTAATAAATTGATAGTTATAGTTCTTTTTGTAAAAGGTTTACAAGAATAATTAGATTAATTAACAAAAAATACTATTATGGATATTTTGCGATTCTTCTGAAAACAATGTAAATAAATATATTTGTGAGTAAATTTCAACAATTCATTAACACTTTAGAACTTCCATTAAAAAAAAAATGCTGTCTTAAAATATATTGAAAAATAAATATAATAATAATATGAAAATCAAATAAATTTTGTCATTAAGTGTGATTTAATAAATTGATAGTTAGAGTTCTTTTTGTAAAATGTTTACAAGAATAATTAGATTAATTAACATAAAATACTATTATGGAAATTTTGCTATTCTGCTGAAAACAATATAAATAAATGTGTTGTGATCCTATCTGTAAATGAAAGAGTTTTTTTAATTGTAAGTTTTTCTTATAACATTTCACAATAAGATAAAATTTACGCCTATGTAAATAAATAGTTGAGAAATTAGCCGCTTTAAAAAGTATATTTAGTTTCGATAAATATTATCAAATTTATCGTAAATATTTATTTATACTTATTGTGATCCTATCTGTAAATGAAACTGTTTTTTAATTGTAAGTTTTTCTTATAACATTTCTTAATAAGATAAAATCTCCGCCTATGTAAATAAATAGTTGAGAAATTAACTGCTTTGAAAAATATTTAGTTTCGAAAGTTTCGTTCTGTTTTCTAAATATAATACTGCATATAATATTAAATGTCTCATTCTTTCTTAATTACTCAAAGACAAGTCTTGGAATGATTTTAAATGAATAGCCTGAATAACTGAATAAATTATAAGTTGTAGAGCATAGAAATATTTTTTCAGAAAATAGCATTTTCCTACCTATAAATATTTTAAAATCGGCCGCATATCTGCAATTCGAAACTATGTTTTTTTTTTTTTTTTTTTTTTTTTTTTTCTTATTTAAACTACAAATTGAACTTCACTTTAAAAATGTCTATCCATGTCATTTGAATAATCAGAGAGTGATAAAGAAGTTTTTATCTAATTTATAAAAACAAGCGTTTGCCTTTTGCTGTGAGCATAAAATTAAATTAATAGTATGCTTTTAATAATATAATCATGATAAATATAATATAATAAATCCCATTCCCCAAGGCAGATGGAACAGTACAATACTATATAGGAATGACAAACAGAAAATTTAAAACGAGAATAAAAGAATATATGGCAGCTATCAAATGTGACAGAAAAACTACTGCTTTAGCTAGACAACATAGAATAGAGCCGTTGCAGATTGATTTCAAGAATAGTAAAACAAGTTTTCAAAGAGTTTATTTCCCATCCATTATCCGTGAATCAATAGAATTATATTTGCGAAACGATAACATTTGCAACGAATCGGCTTCTTTTGAATTACCTAAAATTTAGCAAGCGATACTTTACAGATTGAAAAAGCAATAAAAATAAAAATAAAATAATAATTTTCACGTTTTCCAGTTTGACCAATTTAAACATCTGCTTGCATTGGATCTCGTGATTTATGTTTACCATTTTCAAAAACTTTGCGAGCATATTTTATTTATCATTTTGATCTGAAGATGTCGCCGTTAGATAAAAGGAAACATATGAAATCTATATTAAAACATATTTTTAAACGTTTTGTGTTATGTTTTTATCACTTTAAGCAATAATTACACTTTAACTTAAAGTATGCTTTTAATTAATTAAAAAAAAAATCTCTTAACATTTCGTAACCCAATTATACTAAGGAACATCTTTCTTTAAAAAAATAATTAAGAGAGCAAAGAATTTAGCATGATCAGAAGTAAATTAAAAATGTACACAAGAAATTTTGAAGTTATTTTACTTGGTTACATAGTAACACTTTTTTTTAAATATTTGCATCAATCAGTTTGATATAAATTCAAACCTGTTATAATTTTTGTAGTGGGACATACATTTAATTTATTAAATTAGTTGTAATTCTTAAGTATCATAATTAAGCCTTATATTTCAATAATAAATAATTCACGCTATATGTTTGTGAATAACGGAATAATAACACACTAAAAAATCTCCACATTTCTTGATAATCATATAACAAAAATACAGAAAATGCACCATTTTTAGACAATGATACAACACAACATACAGGTTAAATTATTAAATGTTTAAACTCGTCTTAATTACTGTCTATGACCGTACTCAAAAAACAGTTAAAAAGAACCTCTTGAATAAATTATGAGTTGCAAAAATATTTTTAGTAAAAAGTGTTTTATGACCTCTAAACATAGAGTGTCCGAAAATTATTGCACACATTTCAAAATTATTCAAAACAAAAACTAGATAGTATAGAAACAAAATGTATTTAATAACTTACAATAGGAATACAAAACTTAATATATCTCGATGTGAAATCCCTTAGTTACGAGTAGTAGTTATTTTCCAAGCGATACTATATTTCATTCCATGTATTTGAAAGCATCTGAGGAGTTATGGGTGGAATAACAGCTGTGATACGCTGCAGCAGTTGCTGCAAATTAGTACAAGGCGTCTGATACACAATCCTTTACATAATACCACATGAAAAAAATCCAACGGAGTTAAATCTGGAGATCAAAGAAGCCAAGGAATCGGACCACCACGACCAATCTATCTTTTGGGGAAATTTCTAGGAATAACAATGCTGAGAAAAAAAAAAAAAAACTTTCGTAAACATCTTATTAAAACGCGATATCTAAAAACCACCACTGATCTTAACTTTTTCTTTCATAATTTCGTAATAAGTCCAATAATTATCGGACATCCTCCATTTTACAAGATTTTCAATCTGACACTATTAGTGGATGAAAAAAAGAATAACTTCCTTTTGCTCTTTTAAACTACAAATTAAGCAGGGTTTTAAAAAAAAAATTCTATATGTGTAACAGAAAAATATATTACATATAAATATAATACAAATGTACACTGTAAACAAAATTTTGTAACGAACAGTGGAAAGTATATTCAACTAGGTAAATTATATCTAATGGTTGGAGTATCATAGTTGAGATTTTTTCCATCAGAGAGAAAATATGACGTGACCGGGACTAGAACCTGGGTACTTTGGTTTGCCGTACCAACGCTCTCCCTACTGGGCTATCCCGACGATATCCTGGCTGGCATATTTCACCCTTATCTGTTGGACAAGACTGCGAACTGCAGCGCTAATTTCATTCATCCGAGCTATAACTATAGGATTTACATGATGAATCTGAAATAGCACGGAAACTCCTGTATACCAAGCAATTAGGTCATAATGAACAGGGAAAAGTATATTCAACTAGGTAAATTATATCCAATGGTTGGAGTATCATAGTTGAAATATTTTCTAACAGAGTGAAAATATGCCGGGACCAGGACTCGAACCTGGGTACTTTGGCTACCGTGCATATTAATCCTTATAAAATAACATTTATTTTATAAGGAAATCGACATCAGTGCTGCCATTTATTGGTTTCATTTTAAAGCAAAAGCATTCAACTTTATAGAAGTGAAGTTAAAATGTAAAAATATCAATCATTTTAGTTTTTATGAGCAAAGGAATCTAGGTACCCATTTGGGTACACAGGACTCAAGAGGATAAGTATTAATGTACAAGAACATGTTTAATTACAGCAACAAGAACAAGAAAATTTAAAATTGGAAGTTTAAAAAATGCTATTTTATTAAGTTGAATTTCATCAGTTTCTTATTCTTGAAAGTCAAAATTTTGGTTCTTTCTTTTAACGGAAACATTATATTTTTATATTTTGTTTAAATTAGATAGTAGATTAGATAGTAGAAATAAATTTAAAAAAAAAAATGTTATTTCGTTCAATGTAAATGACTGTTTCAAAAAAAAAAAAAAAAAAAAAAAAAAAAAAAAAAAAAGAAGAAGAAGAAGAACATTCTCGCTATAACATGATTTGCCTAAAAATAGGTAGTAATTTCCCTTACAGTCCCTGCTCTATTTCACTATTAACTGGATATTAAGGATTTCACAGGGATAGTACAGTATTAAATATTAATGCATAAGAACATGTTTAATTACAGTAACAAGAACAAGAAAATTTAAAACTGGAAGTTTAAAAAATGATATTTTATTAAGTTGAATTTCATCAGTTTCTTATTCTTGAAAGTTAAAATTTTGGTTCTTTCTTTAAACGGAATTATTATATTTTGAGTAGAAATGGTAGATTTTCTCGAAATAAACGGAAAATTTCCTTTTTTTCCCTTGCTCGTTGAATGTTTAAAAAAGAAATGTTCATTTCCAATTGAGAGAAAACAGAAAAATTCAAGTTAAATTTTCGTAATTAATTTCTTGGCCTATAACCAAGTCGTTGGATGTAGCCAGTTGATGTAGAGGACAAAATTCATCTTCTAATGGCGAGTACCGAGGTTTGAATCCGGAGGAACGCAAGGCTATAAAAACGGACATGGTAATATTCAATAAAAATAATTGCTCAGTGTAAATATGCATCAATATATAGATAATTATTATTTAGATTCTTTTAAAAATAATATTCTGTGCCATTTCTCACACTTTTTGTAAAAAACAGAATTTTTTTGTCTTGAATAACGGGAAATTTCCGTCTTGAAATCGGGGAATACCAAAATGGAAGTTTTGTGAGAAAAAGGAAAATCAGTTTAACGCTTTTCGCTTTTTTATTTATTTATTTATTTATTTTTTTCAGTGTAGGATAATGGACTTTTTTCTTTGAAGGGAAAATCCTATATCTTGTGCCAAAAAATGTAGCGAGTTTTTTTTTTTTTCTTTTCTTTTTTTTTTTTTTTTTTTTTTTTTTTTTTTTTTTTTTTTAAGTGGTTTTTGCGATTTTTTGGGGTTTGGTAAGATGATTTTGTAAATTTTTAAATAAAATAAAATAAAATAAATATAAATATAAATAATATAAATGTAATAATAATAAATATATAAATAGTATATAATATTTATACATAATATAATATATATAATATTATATTATAATATATTATACATTACATTATTATAATATATAATATATGATAATGTATAAATAATATAAATACAATATAAATAAAATAAATAGAATTAAAATAAAAATTTGAAAATATGCTAAAACGGCAATTTGGAGCCATTTTGGATTTATTCGCCAACCGCTCCAAGCAGCACAGGATGCGGAACTCTTCCCTCTTTGAACATTAAATTGAACTAATAGTTAGTTTTTATAATTTTATGGATTCTTGACTTTGTTCATTCGAACTTTAATGATCATCTTCCTTTGAAAGATTAATTAAGAAAATAGACATCTTAACATGGTTAAAAATAAAAGTAGATTATAAATTCATGGTTCCGTAAAGTATTTTAAGTTCTTTATCATCGCTTGATGGTGATTTTCTTTTTTCAATATGATGATATTTTTCAACTATGGAATATATATTTAAATTATTCGAAAATGAATTGTAATGATAAACAATTAAGCAATATAGTTCTACAATAAATCATTTGCACCATGCATTGTGAAATATTGTATCATAAAAGAAATAAAATATCTCGGAATTCTGAAAATTTCTTAAAATTTTCCTGACATTCTGAAAATCTCTTAAAAAATTTTAAGTTTTTATATCATCGATTGATGTTGATTTTTTTTTTCAATATCGATATATTTTCAACTAGGGAATATATATATTTAAATCATTTGGAAATTAGTTGTAATGGTAAACAATTAAGCAATATGTATCTACAATAAATCATTCGCACCATACATTGTGAAATATGGTATCATAAAAGAAGTAAAATATCTTGAAATTCTGAAAATTTCTGAAAATTTTCTTAAAATTCTTAATTTTTTTAAAGTTATTTATCATTGGTTGATGTTGAATTTTTTTTTTCAATATCTTGATATTTTCAACTATGGAATATACGTTTAAATTATTTATAAATTAGTTGTAATGATAAACAATTATATATATCTACAACAAATCAATCGTACCATATACATTTGTGAAATATGGTATCAAAAAAAGAAGTAAAAAATCTCGGAATTCTGCTGTAACATTTGCATAAAATTAACAAATATAACAAAAGAATATCTTTAGCCAATTCGAAAGAGTATTCCTTTTCATACAGTTTACATAAAAGGCATACTATTAAATATATCAACCGATCTTAATTACTCTAAGGCAATACTCAGAAAACACTAAAAATTTAGTTTCTTGAATAAATTATGTGTTGTAGAGCATAAAGATATTTTTAGAAAACAGCGTTTTATGACCTATAAATATTTTAATACCGTCTGGATTTACAATATTAGGCGGTTTGTGGATGAAAATTTAATTTTTTTTTCTCCCTTTGCCCATTTAAACTGCAAATTAAACATAGCTTTAAATATATATATATATTCGTGTAGTGGAATAATTTAGTATATATAAATAATACATAATGTTTTGCCTTATTTATATTAACAAGCCTTTTAGATTTTAGCATTTAGTTAAATAAAAATATTTCTTCAATACATAAAAATAAGTATTTAAAAAAAGCAAAAAAATACTATTTTTTAAAGTGTATTTGTGCTTTTTCAACTACGAACTCTTAAATAGTTATAAATATTTAAAGACATTGTTTTTAAATTTTTAAATAACATCTCTTTCTTTTTGAGTACAGAATTTGTTTTTATAGAACATAGTTTTTACTATTGCGTTTATGATAAATCGTTGGCTTACAAGAAATGTAAACATATGACCTATATGCACTGTTAAAACAACAAGAAATGCTTAATATACAAAGAAAAAAAAAACCCTGTCAGTCAGGACATAGTTGTAATTAAGTTAACACATAAAAACCTATATTCTGTTAAGGGTCAAGTAACAAGTCATTAATGGCCTTGGTAATTCTAGCAATATAAGTAACTGTATTATCATTATTAGTTTAATATCTAAGTAATCATTAATAACAGTCTAGTTAGTTATAGCATTTTTTTAGGTATAATAAACATGTTTAAGTATATTCCCTTTCAGGCTACCTCCTCGAATATGGACCTACTGATCGATACAGTGGTAACGGTTACCCAGTTGGCAGAGCTTCGGACTCGTAGCCGAAAGATCGCGGGCTCGAAGCTTGCCGCCAGCTAAAAATCCGTCATATGCGCTAAGAGCACCTGGTGCATGTAAAATTCGTCGTGGGTGCAAAGTCCTCCAAGTTCCCTATGAATTATACCTCTGGAGGTGCCTAGTCAGGTGAAGGTCTCGTCACCTGATCAAGACTCTAAATTACGGGACCATCTCGCGTCAGGCAAATTCACTTTAAGTAACCGGCCAACATAGAACCAAGGCAAAGTAACACCATGAACCGGCAAACAAAGAAAACTGTAACAAACCCTTAAAGAGCAATGCAGCAATGCCAACAAGACTCCTGACAGGGAGATCACAGCCATGCTGTGATCAGGCGAATATCGCCTCGCGCCCAGGTACTAACTTGTCAAGATAGGCACTGAAGCCAGGCAGGTAGGGGCCTGGTCGGCGGTATATATATATATATATAAGTACTTAAAATACAATTTAATCTTAATTTATTCTGATAAATGTTAGGTAGAATATTTCATGATTTCTGGTCTGCTAGATGTGTTTTTTAAATATTATCTACAACATTTGCTACAAGTTAATAAAAACATTAATTAAAATACTCAATTTGTCAATATACTGTAAAAATGAAAAAAAAAAAAAAACACGGAAAATAATGTGGTCAGTCTGGATGCTCGTCTATAGATAGTGCATAATCTATAGATTAAAAATATGTAGAGAGCAAAAAATATTTTTTAGAATATTTTTGTAACTAGAGATATGTAGAATCTTTTATTTTATATTTTAAACTAGAGAGTCTGTAATAAAGAAGTGTTACGTCAGATCTTTAATTCAATTTGCATTATTTTTTTAAACATATGTGTTTTAAAAAATTTCTAAATTATATTCAACAAAAACGCATTTCTTTTTAAAGACTGCTTTTATTTTTTTTTTAAATAGTATTTTCTACACAAAAATTATTATTGCTTATTATGTTTATTTATTTTTTTAATATTAGAAAACAATAAAATGTAAAGAAGATATATTTCATCACGGTATAAGAATAAACTTTCACAAAGAATGTCTGCTATATTTTTTTAAAGATCAGATTCATGTGCGGAATAATTATATAATAAAAAATAAAATACAACACTTTCATAATAATAATCTATTATACTTATAATGATAATTTATTTCGCAGATTCATTATATTTTCTTATTACTGTAATATTAATTTTTGTTTTGTATTTTTAAATATATACAATATTCTTTCCTGTATTTACACAAATGAAAACATATTATGTTATTAAAATTGTATTTATGGAAATAATTAAATAAAATGCGCTTTCTAAAAAGTTACATTTTCTGTATGTTTGATAAATATGTATTATCTTAAAATGTTAGCAATAGCTAATTTTAAATAAATGCACACAGTATCAACTAATAAGTCTACAAAGAGTTTTTAAAATGCACGTTCATATTTTTATTTATTCGAAATTTTAATATGTTTGAAAATGTTTGAAAACCTGGTGTAATACATAGGTTTAGCACAAAAGCTATAAATTTTATTTAAAATAACTGTCTATACATATTTTTTCTTAAATTCCATTCTAAATATAACCTATAATAACCTCTCCTCAGCTTTTCTCATTTTTATGGACAATGTTATACGGGCAGCGATAATCAACTGCAGATTTTAATGTCAACAAAATAATATTCATTATCTCTAAAAGCTAGAAATAGCTATTTTTTGATAAATAAATGCAGCATTAGCTAATAACTCTACAAAGAATTGTAGAAATTGCTTTTATATATATATATATATATTTTTTTTTGTACTCAAAATTTCTGTAACCTTTCACAGAATAAAAAATCTATTAAAAATTGTATATTACACAAAATCACCACACTATATATATATATAAAGGCCCCCTTTTTTACATAATTTAAAAGCCTTTTCTTTATATCACTTTAATTTTCGTATTAAATATAACCTAAAATAAACTCTTCCAGAATGAATTTTTTATTCTTTTGCATAATGCTACAGGGACATTGTTAATCAAATGCGCTTTCAACACCCTTCAAGCGAAAATAAATTATCTCAAAGTGCTAGCAGTATAGGTAATGTTTAAATGCATAAAATCAGCATTAACTAATAAAGCTATGAATATTTTGTAAAAGAAAAAAAAATCGTTAATATTTTTTATTTATTAACAGTTTTAATATTCTTCAAAATGATTAAAAATCTATTCAGTTACATGGATTCACCATTAAAACTAAAAAAATGCTCTTTTTTAATTAGAATTAAAACGCTTGTATGTATATAATTTTCACATTCGTTCTAAATATGACCTATAATAACCTCTCCTCAGTTTTTATTTTTATAGATAATGCTATAAGGGCAGGGCTAATCAACTGCAGCTTTCAATGTTATCTAAAATAAAATTAATTATCTTAAAGTGCTAGAAATAGCTAATTCTTGAAAAATAAAATCTTCGTTAACTAATAATTCTACAAAGAATTATATAAATTGCTTTCATATTTATTATTCGTTCAAAATGTTCATAACCTTTCACACGATTAAAAATCTATTCAAATTTTTGTACACATTGATTCACCACACTATACTAAAAAAATGGGTTCTTTTTTAACATCATTTAAAAGACTTTTCTTTATATAACTTTAATTTATGTATTAAATATAACCTATAATAAACTCTCTTAGAATTTTTTTATTCTTTTCAATAATGCTACAGAGACAACGTGCATCAACTGCGCTTTCAACACCTTTCAAGAGAAAATCAATTATCCCAAAATGCTAGCAATAGCTAATGTTTAAATAAATAAAATCAGCATCAACTAATAAATGTATGAATATTTTGTAAAAAAAAACTCGTTAATATTTTTTTATTTATTAAAAAAAAAAAAAAAAAATTAATGTTCTTTAAAATGATTAAAAATCCATTCAGTTACATGGGTTTACCACGTAAGCTAAAAAAAATGCTCTTTTTTAATCTGATTTAAAACACTTGTCTTTATACAATTTTCACTTTCGTTCTAAATATAACCTATAATAACCTCTCCTCAACTTTTCTCATTTTTATAGATAATGCTATAGGGGCAGGGCTAATCAACTGCAGCTTTCAATGGCGTCCAAGAGAAAATTCATTATCTCAAAGTGCTAGCATGAAATTATTGCCTCACATGTAGAGCTGGGGGCTTGGCGCGCAACAAATTCGAATCATTTAATTATCTATTATGAAATCTTGGCTCTCTTCCTATTTTCAGTCTTTTATTTTATTTCTTTTAATGTTCACAGCGATTTTTGAACAGTGGTTTATTTCGATGCTCCTTTTTACTACCGGTATTCTTTATTTAGTTTCGTCGAAGCAATTTCGTAATCCAGCAAATGTTACTAATGTTTTAATTGCAGTACATATATTCATTTTAATATCTTTTGAAAGTTGGAGTCATATTAAAGTAGTTAACAGAAATTTTTGAACGCCGTCTTTTTTCGGGATTATTCTTTACTATTTTTTCCAGCTTAGTTTTGTTGGATAGATTTTATAACCGACCAAGTGTTACTAGTGTTAGTTTTTAATATCGACACATTAATTTATTACTTACCCACCATACGTAGTATAGGGTAAGTCTTGTAATCGTTTTGAAAATCGAAAAAATTTTTTTGACGGATTTACACGTTTCAGGCACTGGAGATTCCAAAAAACATATTTTTAGAAAAAAAAAATTTGCCGTCCGTCTGTGTGTGTGTGTGTCTGTGTGTGTGTCTGTGTGTGTGTCTGTGTGTCTGTAAACGCTCTATCTCCCGAACAAATTGAGATAAAGACTTGCAATTTGGTATGTACTTAGTATGTAATAATGGGAAGAAATTTCATTTCAATAACCTCGATTAACCGGAACATTTTTTTTCGGACTCTCGAAATATTCGTTCTGATGAAAGGTATATAAAAATTTTCGAAATTGTTTATTTTAAGTAGTAAATATAAAAAACAATAAAAAAACATAAATTTTGCATAAAACATGAAGTCGATCAGATAATGAGTTGCCGAGATATTTGTAATCCTATTTTCCACACTCTTCGATTTTTCATGAAACTGTATTTCATCCAAATTTCACTTCAGAGATATATTTTAATTGGAAATTTGACGCGTAATCAGATGCAATAAACCGCTAGTTAATAGGAGTATTATTTTTGGAGTTATAAGGAAAAACCTCTTTCAAGCAATTCAGTAATCGAGCCTTTTTATGACGTCATCAAGCCACGATTTTATTTGAATTGCAATGCATTTTATAAGTAGTTTACACATTTTTATTTTAATATTTTACATTATACATATACATGATGGGTAAGTATTACGGTGGCCCCCAACGACTAGTTTTATTCGAATTTAAAACTTAGAAAAATATTATCGAATATATATATTTCACTCAAAGCTTATTTTTTTTTTTTTTTTTACATAAGGCAGAACCTTCTTTTTTACATAAGATAGAAACCAAATGTTTATATTCTTATGTTCATCTAATTAATGGAAATTAGTTATATTAATGTTCATTTAGTTACATTATAACGTTTTTAAATCATTAATAATAAAATGGATTTTGTTGAACTTAAAACGTCACTGCCTATCAGAGGATATCCACCACAAATTTCATAAGATGGTATGTAAATTAACTAACTAATAAGTAAAACGATTGAAAAAGATACGCAAGAAATAAAGCAGGACTGTTATTCTTTGTTGCATTGATAATGTCAGCTCGAGCTCGTGACAAAGAGATTCTATAATACTAAAAATGATACATGCCAAAGATATAGACAAATGCTGTTTGCATTAAAAAATGCTACTTGGGAAGAATTTAATAGAGCATCATTTCTAGGATCTTGATACTTGATTTCTAAATTATCACTGCTGCATTTAAGACACTTTCAGTTCCATCAGAAAAATGATTACGCAGCGCGAGAATATTTAATATTAGGCCAATGCATCACTTTTTTTTTTTTCTAGTAGAGATTCTTTAGTATAGAAATTTTCCATTCAACTCTTTATGTTTTAATATCTGTTGAAAGTTGTTAAGAGAAAATTTTAAACGACGGTTTATTTCGAGATTATTCAATACTATTTTTCCCAGTTTAGTTCTGTCGGATACGTTTTAAAATAGATCAAGTGTTACTAGAGTTGGTTTTTAATATCGGCTCATTAATTTATTTTATTCGAATTTAAAACTTAGAAAAATATTTTTAAAATGTTACAAAATATTTCTCACCTGAAGCTTTCTTACATAAGGAAAGGTTTGGTTTTTATTGCTATGTTCATCTTCTCAATTGGAATTAATTATTATCTAAATGTTCATTTTGTTAAATTAACTGAAGATATTATTTTTTTTTTTCAGAACATTAATAATAAATAGGGTTTTGTTGAACTAAAAATTCCATTGCGTATAAGAGGATATCCATCACGAATTTCGGAAGCCGATACGTAAATTAACGAATTATAAGTAAGAGAATAGAAAAAGATACGCCGGAAATAAAACGGGATTGTTATTCTTTGTTGCAATAGTAATTAATGGCAGCTCAAGCTCAGGATAAAGATATTCCAATACCGAAAGTGATAGGTGCCAAAGTTATAGACAAATGCTGATTGCCTTTAAAAAACACTACTTGGAAAGAACTTAATAAAGCACTAAATTTAAGATGGTAGGATTTGATTTCGAAATTATCACTGTTGAATGCAAGACAGCTTCTGTTCCATCAGATAAAAGATTACACTGTAAAAAATTTGCAGCTATGTATCCGGACATTCGACCGTTTTTATAGAAAACGGTTACATAACCTTAATTTAACGCTCTTCTGACCATAATATTCCCATATTATGGTCAGAAGAGCGTTAAATTACAGTTATGTAACCGTTTTCTATAAAAACGGGCGAATGACCAGGTACTTTGCTGCACATTTTTTACAGTGTACGCTGTGCGAGAATATTTAATGTCGGGCTAATGCATCACTTTTTTTTTTAGTAGAGATTCTTTAGTATAGACTTTTTCCATTCAACTAATGGTTTACGTGTATAAGTTACTTTTCCTATACAATAATTCTATTGATTAACATTGTAGCCTTTTTTCTTGTTAGATGCAATTCTTTTGCTTAATATTTTCAAAAAGTACTTTAAGCATTCGAGTTATATATACCTGAAATGTGTAGATCTCACTTACAATTTTTTAGTCAGTTATATTCAGTATAAATGCTAATAGAATATATAACCATTTCAAGGAAAAAGTGGTATCACGTAGGAAATAGATAAAATTTTAAACGTTAAGATATTTTTAAATTTTAATCTTAATAAATAGAAAATTATAAGGCTATTTTGAGAGATGGGTTAAAAATATCAAACTTAAAAATGTAAGATAATTTTTCTGAGAACAGCAAAGTATATCGATTTTTCAAAATTTACTTTTACAAGTTTTCTTCTCCAAACTTACTTATTTTTATTTATTTATTTATTTATTGTTTACATGAAAACGTGATTGATCAAGAATCTTTTTAACTTATTATTTGTGAATAAAAAGCATAATAAAATGCCTATTTTATTGATAAAATAAAGTTGTCCTTTATCTTTATTATTATAAACGGAAAAATAAGAAAAGCGTAAATGAATGCATCATATGAAGAAATGTTTTGCATCACAAACTTGGATTAAACTTATCATCCATGCACAATGAATGACTATGACTTACCATCCATGCACAATGAATTAATATGACTTACCATCCATGCACAATGAATGAATATAACTTACTCAATGAATGTTTTATTTCAACCTCAATGTAATATTATAAATTTTGATAAATATTTCCAAGAAGTGACTGATTCAATCTATAACTTCCATATAACTTAATAAGATGAAAATAGCAAATGCGATGGAATAAAAATGAATAGTTTTCAAATGTTGAATGAAAATAAATTTCATTAAGTATCCAAATTTAAAAAGGATATTGATGAAATAAAATAAAAACACAATTGTCGTACTCTTCAGACAAAGTTATTGTGAATAACTTTTTAACACTTAACTGTCGTTTATGCATCGCTTTCTCTTAAACGTTTTCTGGTCAAAATATATATAAAGATACTTTTTGTGTTGCCATTTTCACACGCTTAACCCTTTGACAACGGGTCAGGAAATATACGTTCCAGTGTACTATTTTTTCCAATACTCTGCTCGTATCACTTTTTGAAAAAATAATCTGTACGAAGATATTTTCAAGAGAAATTTATTACATAGAAAACTTTTTAACACTTTCTGACATATAGTTGAAATGTGTTTATGAATTCGGCTTGTTGTCAATCAGTCCGTTCTATAACTTGCGTAAATATACTCGGGTATGTCATCTAATTAATATATGATATTGATGATTATTATGGTGTATTCCGTATTGAAAATGAAATGCATAGCATTTATAGTTCGTTGTCAGGAAACACTCGAAAGAATTCTGTTATATCATAGTCAATGGAGAAAAAAAGTTTCACTGTATTTTAGTGATGTTACTCTATTTCAAACATATTAAAGTTGCTAAACATCAGTGAACAGCACTACGAGATGTTCCTGTGGAATACGGTGTACATAACATTTATTGTTCATTTACAGGGACACACACAGAATTGGGTTACAGTATTGTCTATGAGCGATTATTGGTGGACGTACGTTTTCATTTGTGGTGTACGTTTAAATATGGTGTACGTATTAATATTTTTCAACGAGAAAAAAGCCTGAAAAAAAATTTAAAAAATAATTACCTATTTACAAACATATGAATATCAAATATATTTGTATTATCTTTTCTATTTTCTTCAGGAAACGCTTAATTGGATATTTACCTTCTTTTACAAGCACTCGCAGTTATTACATCTTTTAAAGAAAATATCATAAGTTAACATAAAATAATTTTACAATTTGTTTTATTCCAGCTTTTTCCCCCGTCATCTGTGGTTAAAAGCATCTACTTCTTTTTAAAGGGAAACAGTGAAATGAAAGAAAGAAAAAACAAAGAATTAATGAGAAGAGTGGATTATCACTGCACGATTCTTGCCAATTCTCGGAAAATAATCACTAGCAATTGCATGAAAATCAGTATATATTAACAAGGTTCGCAGACTCCTTGGAATTTCTAAGAGAAGTAGGGCACCACTATTTAAGAAATTTTTTTAAATAGATTTTTAAACACAGAATTCACAATCAACTCATTTATTCACAGAATTTGCAATATTTTTCTGCAGTTAAATAAAGCGAAAAAACTGTTAAAAATTTGTGGTAGATATGGGAGAAATTTGACATTAATAAAAATTAATTTTCAGTTCTACAAATCTCGTTAACTAAGTCTAGAACACATCTACTGTCTATATCAATAGAAAATTTTCAAAAATATGATATCACGAGACTGTATGTTATGTTTCGTTATTCTTATATATTATTTTTCTTTGTTATTAGTTTGAAGTAGGAAAATGATAGAAAATATTGAGCTATCATCGGAAATAAACAAAACATTATAATTCATTTTTAATTAATTAACCAAAGCGCACAAATATTCATTAATTCGAGACTTATTGTTATTTAAATTTATTTCCTTGTTGTTAGAAAATACCTATTTTTATCCAAGATAGAGAAAAGAAAATACAGAAAATAAAATAAATGAACAATGATAATAACCCACTGAATCTTTCCTTTCCTTCGAAAAATAATAATCAGGTCAGATGGGCACGCAAAAAATGCATCAAAATTTTATTGAATTTCTACAAATCTTGTTCTTTCTCATTTCACTCTAATATAAAACAACTACTGCACATTTCAACCAAAAAATACAAATGTGAAACATAAAACGATATCTCAGGATAAAATTTTATGCTTCGTTTTTCTGCAGATGAGAAAGGTTACATTCTTTCGCAAATGTATATCTAATAAAAATATCATAACTCAAACTTTAATTAATTAACCATATCTGCAGGAATCTTAATTAATTATAGACTTGCTGTTATTCCAATTTTCATTCCCATACCTGTAACACACCTATTTTCGCCAATTGAAGAAAAACAGAAAAAAGAAAGACAAATCATGTGCCAATCATAGATTATGAAAGACTTTATAATACTGTAACTAAACTTCACCTTTTAATAAGGTGAAAAAGCATACCTTTTGTAAATAATTTAAAAACGCAGAACACGCTTGAAACCCCAATTTCAGCAATTATCGTCCATTCTCGGAATGGCACTGGAATTCTTTTGTTCAGTCCTATATATGATCAATAGATTTGTTTTTAAAATACGATTTCACTTCAAATAGAAAACATACAACACTGTTGAAAAGTCACAATTTCCACCAAATAGACAGAAATGTACTCGATTTTTTTTTTCTTTGTTCAATTCTGTATATTATCTAGAAAACTTTATTCACACCGCATATTAGGCTGAAATTTAATTCAGATAAGAAAGGCGTAACAGAATGAAAAACGCACTTCCAGCAATTATAATCCATAGACGGCCATGTATCCAGTTCTTTGCGTAGCCCTGTGTATGAATTTATTTATAGTCTAAAAACATCTTTGATTGTACTAAATGTAATTAAACTGGTTTCACCATTAAGCGATTATGCTTTCGAGTTTTTTTGTGTAGCACTGTATGCGACCAATAAAATTAATACACGCCATACACTACGCAAAAATTTAGTTAAATCTTAAAACGGAAACAAAGTTGAAAAAGCACCTCCACTATTTATCGCTCGTAGATAGTACTGTAAACCGAATTCTTTTGTGTATCCCTTTACATGAACGATTTTCTATAGTAAGAGTATTGCAATACGCTTCAGTGATGTACAGTGTGTCCATAATTAAACGGCCCTACGTGTGAAATTTTGTGAAGGACATAATGAAAGAATAGGAATTTGATTGAGCAAAAAAAAAAAAAGTTCAGAATTTAGCCGCCAGAGGGCGTTTTTAAATGAATTGCACATTTAGCATACATTTACGATATGTTACAAATTTTATTACAACAAAACATGTTGAACAAAACTTTTTTCACGATATGTTTTTAGCATTTCCCAGAAAACACTGCAGTCAACTGTGGAATATGCTATCTTAAGATTTCGAGTTTTTTTGTGTAGCACTGTATGCGACCAATAAAATTAATACAGTACGCAAAAATTTAGTTAAATCTTAAAACGGAAACAAAGTTGAAAAATCACCTCCACTATTTATCGCTCGTAGATAGTACTGCAAACCGAATCTGTAATGGAATATGCTATCTTAAGATTTCAGATGGTTACTGAAAATGATGGCCGTCATGTGGAACATGTTTTGTTGCAATAAAATATGTAAACTATCGTAAATGTATGCTAAATGTATAATTCATTAAAAACGCCATCTTGTGGCGAAATTTTGAACTATTTTTTTCGCTTTAACAAATTTCCATTCCTTCATTGTGTCCTTCACAAAATTTCACAACTTTCTGACCAATAGTTTCGTCTGTAGACAACTTTAAAGTAGGGTCGTTTAATTATGGACACCCTGTATATAAATTCCACTATGCCTGAAATAGTATAACATTATTAAAATACGCTGCATACAATTATTCCTCTTAGACCATTATGTAAATGAATTCTTTTGAGTGTATCTGTATAGGAACTATAAAAGCTACATACTTCGTTTTCTTCAGAGAACGTATCATGATAAATCCCAATAACATATATCAATAACGTAGAAATCGAAGTATATTTACGAGAGTTACAGCATTGGCAGACATGTGGGTTACAGAAATGCAGTTGACAGAAGAACCGAATTCATAAACACTTTTCAACTATGTTGGAAAGTGTTAAAGAGAAAAAAAAATAGTAATATCTCACTGACGCTTTAATTTAATATTTCGCAATTGTTAGTCATGTTTTGCTTTTTACGATTGAGAAATATTAATTTCATTTGCAAAATATTCAACTGTTATTGGAAATTAACAAATTATCCCAAATTAAAATTAAATTAATTAACCAAATTATGTAAATCTCAATTAATCCTAATTCTAGCCTTCTTGTCTTTTCAACTTTAATCTCAGTTCTTTGGGGAACCATATTTTCTCTACCTGATAAAAAAGTAAAAAAAAAAAAAAAAATACAAATAAATATAAAAGATATCAGTGACTGATTCTTTATTTTGTTTTTGCAAGCACTCAGCTGCCTTTGGATGCCCTTGGAAAACAAAATTGATAATTTAATGACATTTTGCATATTTCGTCAGTCTTAATTTTATTCAAAATGTTATAAAACCTTCCATAACTTATATAAACCGAAAAAAAAAAAAAAAAAACAGAAAAATATATAATAATACAGTGAAAATGTATTTAACATATTGTATAGTTCAAAAGTTATTTACTACTGTATATATTCAGCTGCATTTAAAATCAAACAAATTATTACGATTCATAATTTAATTAATTTCCCAAATTGCATGAATAATAATAAATCCTAGAATTCTAGTTATTTCAATTTTAATCCGAGTGGATTGGAAGACACATATTTTCTCTAACTAAAAGTGAAAAAAAAACCCACTAAAATCTGGAAAGAAAAAAAAAAAAAAACATTGACTGATTCTTTACTTTGCTTCCGCAAACATCCAACTGCCATTGGATGTAAACAAGACATCATAATGTAACACTTTTTACAGTCATAGAAGTCATTTAGTTCCCCCCCCGTCTTTAGTTCCTTTCTGCGTGTAAAATCCACCGAGCGTGCAGCTACAACGAACAGCTGTCAGACGCGTCTGTTTTCACGGATGAAAAACAATTCAAACACCCACTTTTTACCCACCCTTCCCACATTAAAAACCATCAGCTCCAAGAGGGTGTAAACAGAGGGGGGCGCTATAACTTTTATGCCGTCGTAGACCTTAACAGACGATAAATGAGGGCAAGGAATTATGCACATAGAATGCGGAAAATGGCCACTTGAAAGGAAATGCAATGGAATTTTGTATATTGTTTGAGTTAAGAAATTGCCTATAAAGCGTTAGTATGCTGTAAAAAAGAAGTTAACTGCCAACATTTCCGCACTATTTTTTTTTCACCGTTATAGTTTCCGTTCTTTGGCAAGGTTGGATAAATGGTTAATAAATGGTTCAGGGAAGTTCTTTTTACATGTTCTTTCTAAACAATAATTTTATTCCAAGCATTTCACGAATATTATATTAACGAAGCGGAAGATAGAAGTTACACAAAAGAAAAGATTATGTAGTATATATTTGAAGTACAGAAATATTTATTCTGAAAATATCTAAAAGAATGATAAACTATTGAATGAATAAGTTAAATCTGTTGTTATAGAAGAAATTGTGGCAATTTTAAATTTCGATTTGAAGTAAAAGTTACGCTTTTTTATTATTTATTGTAACCTATAGCCTATAGGAAAAGAAAAAGTTAATTTATTGGCTATAGGTTAACTTTTTCTTTTTTGTGTGTGCGTGTGTTGCGAACTTCGCAGTAACCTAAATACGATATTTATGGCTACTCAGTTAATTAACCAAATTCGCCGATTTTGCAAATTTGCATATCTGATACATACGAAAAAATTACATATATTTATCCATGTGTCATACGTTTATACAAAAAGGGTTGTGTTGTATAGCATGAATAACTAGTAAATCTGCAGGTCAAGAGCCTCAACGTCAGCTCTAAAAGTCACTGTTTTTTAATCTAATTTTTCATATTATTTAGCATTTTACAATCCTTAATTTAATTTTCTAATATTACAAATATTTATAGGCATATAAAATACTTCGGAGGTTTCAGAAATTAGAAGCGTTCAATTAAACGCGATTTATGCAATGATATTCAGAAATTCTTATGAAATTCTTATTCATGTAACTTTTTAGATAAAAAAAAAAAAAACTTGTATTAAAATAAATTCTTCATTTATGTCAATAGAATACAAAAATAATTTATTTTGATAATAAAATATTGCGGCAAAATAGTGCGAGTTACTTGAATTTTATTATTTTCATATTCTTTGAAATATGGTTGCTAACCAACTAATACATTAAAGAGCAAAGTAAAAAGAAATGCATTTTAAAATTTGTAAAAAATATGAAAATAAAATGTTTTATATTTCCCGAACAGATGCAAAAAAATTTTCCAATAATTTAAACAAGGAATTTCTAAATTCTAATGAATGTATTAGCAAATTTTCAAAGCTATTGGATATATTTAAAACCTCCATATCGAAAATTTAGCATTAATAATTTTACGTTTAAATCCATTATTAAAATGTGAAATTTTCATTTCAGTTAAAAATGAAATTTGAAAATCGTCTGCATTCCCATAGGAAAGCATTATGACCTAAAAAATAATGTTCTATATTTTTCGAACGAATGAACCAAATGTAACTAAAAACTATACAGCTTATTCCGGGTACCTCATCAACATACCCAACCAGAAATCAACCTAATAGGACGATTTTTATGGCAGTTATCGCGGAACAGACGATAAACAGAGAGACAGACAGAAATCAAAAAACTTTTCGCGTTTCCGCAGTGAGCCTCAACTGAAGTTTCGGCCATTGGCCGTATCAAATGACACCAGGTATGTCTACTTCTATTCACTGCCATGCTAATTATTGCATTTTATTTTTAAAAACATAACAGTGCGGAAAATGGCCACTTGAAAGGAAATACTATGCAATTTTGCATATCGTTTGAGTTGAGGAATTTCCTATAAAGCGTTAGTGTGCTGTAAAAAAAGAAGTAAACTGCCAGCATTTATGCCCTATTTTTTACGTTATAGTTTCCTTTCTTTGTCAAAGGTGGATAAATGGTTAATAAATGGTTAAAGAAAATTCTTATTATATTTATATTCTTTCTAAAAAATTATTTTTTTCCAAGCATTGTTTCTTCGAGTGTTATATTTTATATTAACGAAGTGGAAGGTAGAACTTGAAGTTACACAAAGAGGAAAAAAACACATGGAAAAGGTGAAGAATAATTATTTAGCAGATATTCAAAAGTAAAGTAAAAAAGTTACATAAACATTATAGATCCACAGTTAATAAAGCAAATGTGGCTGTTATTTTAAATTTTTATTTTAAATAAAAAATAATGTTTGCTTATTAGCCATTGTTATCTACAAACAATTTATTTTAAACTATTCTTTTTTGTTACTATCAAGTCGAGGAAATTCGCTCCTTTCAATTACTAACTATATTAATAATGATTAATAAAACAACTTTTGTTAATATAGTTTCGTCCTTTGGCAAGGCTGTTGTAAATAGTTAAATAAAATTATTTATACTAATAAGAAGTCCCGAAATAAAATACACATTCCCGAGAAAACTACAGCAAAAAGTATTCATCAGAAAATTGTAAAATTTTGGGATTTTATCGAGAGGCAATGAGACTACTTTCTAGAACAAAAAGGTAGTTCCAAAAAACACAAATACACTATCAGAAAAAGCGGCAAAAATGTCAACATAATTTGCTGTATATTTAAGCACCCAAATTGCCAGCATTTTTTGCTGTAACATTTACTATGATTATAGTCATATTTGCAGTAAAATTAGCATGTTTGAAGCACATTTTGTTGTAAAATTCCAAACATAATATTATTTAAGACCTATTTTGCTGTCAATTTACAGTAAAATATGCTGACAATTTGTGAGCAAAAATTTACAACATATTTTTCTGCAATTTTAAGCGTTTTTTCTTAGAGTGTAGAGAGTTAGTAACAGATTATATAACTTGAACTACACAATGTATACATCTAAAGAGGAATAAATATATTCGACATGATCATGGACACTATTGCTATTACACATTTCCGAAAAGTCTAAAACAAAACATAAAAAAGAAAAACAACATGAAATTTTGGGATTATTGTAAAGAGATGGGAATTTTTTCTAGAACAAAAAAGTAGTTCCTAAAACCACAAATAGAGAACTTGTAATATCTTTGAAGACTATATAACATGAACTACACAATTTATCCGTCTAAAGAGAACAAAATATGTTCTATATAATGGTTCCTATTGCAACGACAGATTTCTGAAAGGACTATTTCAAAGCTATTGATCAGAAAAACATGAATTTGGGGACTGATGTAAAGAAAAGTTGGGAATTTATTCTAGAAGAAAAAGATAGTACCAAAAATCACAAATATAGGGCTTGTGATATTTTTACAGGCTATGTATCATAACCTACACAATTTATCTAATGAGGACGAAACATATTAAACATGATATTGTATACTACTATTGTATACTACTTGTACCAGCCAAACAATGTGTACTATGTGAAGAAGTGAAGGCTCCGTAAGGAGTTAATGCAAAGAGGCATTCAACAAAAATGATGCGGTCCAGAGTGTTTTATTTATTTATTTATTTATTTATTTATTTTAAGCGTTTAATTGCCAACTACGACTTTTCTTTGTTGACTTCTTGTTTGGCGTAGACAATTGGCGCATTCAGAGCTAAAGTGGATCAAGTCCAAAAGTATATAAAAAAATGTCACTTGTTAATGGTGTATATTTTCAGAGCCATAGTGCACAAAGTACCATTTTCACTGTGTCGTATTCATTTGATCGACCTTATGTAAAAAAAAAAAAAACATTTCATGGCCAAAGTGTATCAATTCCAGTAAATTCTGATTTAAAATTAAATTGCTACCTTAATTGTTATTTTTTAATTTTTAATTTAGGACCCATATTTAATTTAGTCTTCATACTTCAACAATAAAAAGAAAATTATCCTCTAAATCACTTTAGGCTTCAACTAGTGCTAATAGACTTTAACCTTGATTGTCTCAAAAGTGTAATTTATGGACTTGATTCACTTTAGCTCTGAACCCCTCAATTATTGCTCCTTTAAGATAACTTTTTTTTAAATACAAATTTTTTGTCGAATGTCCAAATTTGAACAATTATGACAATTGATGGCGCAGTCACGATTTCGCTAGCATTCACGTCTTTCTGGTGTAATTTCTTTGTACCAGTCTTTGAGATATCCCTTTCACCTCTTTTTTTTTCTCTAAAAAAAGTTCACACCATCCCAAATTTTATGTCTTCCTGGTAAATAATCTTTGCTACAGACCTATCAGAAATGTGGAGCTTAATTTGGGATTTATTATTTATAATTATTATTTTGCTTTCTTGCCAAAGTACAACGTTATTCTAAGAGTGTAGTGTTAACGAAACGAAAGATAAAACTTTAAATCACATAACAAGAAAAGCATAGTTAAAATTTATAAATATACAAATAAATGTAAATATGTTGCTTGAAGGTGCGTAAAACATAAATAAAAATCCTTTAAAAAAAACACATTAAAATCCTTTTAAAATCAAAACGTTTTCAACCGAACTCACTCGGTCTTCATCAGTGAAAGACTAATAGTTGATGTTTCTTCGTGTCGTCTATAGCTTGCCTGGAACAAACCATTCTAGTTATTAGAATTTATTATTCTGGTGAACTAGAATGGTTTGTTCCAGGTAAGCTAGACGACACGAAGAAACATCAACTATTAGTTTTTCACTGGTGAAGACCGAGTGAGTTCGGTTGAAAACGTTTTGATTTTAAAAGGACTTTAATGTGTTTTTTAAATTATTTTTATTTAAGTTTTACGCACCTTCAAGCAATATATTTACATTTATTTGTATATTTATGAATTTTAATTATTAAACAAGGTAAATTTGCACTGGAATTTTAATTTTTTATTGAAGAAAAGCATATGCATGAAATAAAGAATATTTATTGGAAAGATATTCAAAAGTAAAATAATAATAATAATAATATAAGATAAAAGTATATTTATTAAAACGAATATAGATTTCGTATTATAATCTGTTTTGAATTAAAAGTTATTTTTTTTTATCCATGTTATCTATACCAACAAATGATGTCAGCTAATTTGTCGGTTATTAGATTATTAAATAATTAAAAGTCATGACTTTTATTTGCTAGATACATACACTATATTAAACTCGATTTTCGCTTGTAGTTTACTTTGTTTTGCTTGCCTCCTCTCACACCCTCGTGTTAAAAAAATAATTGTAACTGTCCAAACCAACCAACCAACATTATTTGACAAAATAGATAAATTATTAAAAATTATCGGTTTATAAAAATAATATATATATTGTTAAAAAACAAGAATTTTATACAATTATGATTTGTACAATTATATGTATAATTATTTTTTACTATACATTGTATAATTAAAACTATTAATTAGTATTAAACAATGATTATTTATTCTTATACAATTATTATTTATTTTTAAACAATAATTGTATCATACATTATATTATATGTGAGTAAAATAATTACAAAATTATAGAATAATTCTTCAATAGATATTCCAAAAGCAAAAACTCGTATATAAATAAATTAAATTAATCGATATTTATATATAAAGCAAACATTATTTTTATTTAAAATTTCGTATTTGCATATTTACTATACAGCTATAAAAAATTAAATTATTTTTCGTCTAATAATTATTTAGTAATCAAAGTTAATTACTTTCGGTTGCTAACTATGGCAATTATTTTAAATAATTTTTGGTACGGTTTCCCTTTTTATCGGCGAAATTATAAATAAATGCTTAAAAGATTTTTTAATTAGTCTTGATAAACCATAACCTCATTTTTAAAAATATATATAACACAGATATTATATGAACGGAATGAACGAGATCATTTAACTTTTTACAATGGGAGAAGAGAGAAAGAAAGAAAAAATGTAAAATAGATGATTGTTTTTTCAGTGTATCTTCCAAAATACGATAAACAATTATCTAAAGAAATTTCTGTAATTATAAAATCAAGTGTGAATTTTTTTTTTAATTCTTCTAGTAAAAATTTAGTCTTTTTCACTGAAATTGTTATGGGAAAAAAAGTAAGATACACTAACGACAAAATTTATAATTAAAATTGAATTTTCTTACACGCTCATAATTTTATGCATAAACCAATAAAATTATGCTGTAAAATTGAGGATATTTTCCTATATTTATTTAATTATTAATAATATATTTAGGAATTTATGAATGAATACTTTTTATGAAAGTGCATTAATGGAAATGTGCAGAATAGTATTAAAAAAAAAAAAAAAAAAAAAAAACAGGAAAAGTGAGAATTTAAAGAGAGAGTTTTGTTTTAATTCTTCAAGTAAAAATTCAGGCTTTTTCACTGAAATTGTTATGGGGAATAAAATTAAGATACATTATAACGACAAAATTTATAATTAAAAAGGAATTTTCTTACACGCTCATGATTTTATGCGTAAATCAATAAAATCATGCGGTAATATTGCAGATATTATCCTATATTTACTTAATTATTAATAAAAAAATTATGAATTTGTGAATGAATATTGTTTATGAAAGTTCATTAATGGAAATGTGCGGAATAGTATAAAAGAAAAAAAGAAAAGAGAGAATTTTAAATTTATTAAATATTTAAATTTAAAAAAAGACCATGTAATTTGCGTATGTAAAAGTTTTTGTACAGTCATAATTTTATGTGAAATAACAATGTAAATAAACAACAAGTGAATTAACAAGAACTTTCATTACAATCTTAATAAGCACAAGTTTCGTAGCAACCCGTTTTGTTGCATTTGTATTTTATAAGATCTTTGGAGTTTAGGAGGCAGGGGGGGGGGGGGAAGGGAGAGAGAGAGGATTATAATTAATATCAATTCAGTTTTTAAATTAAAATGTAATAAGTTATAAGCTAAAAATGTAATTAATCTTTTATACATATCTATATATATTTATATATATTTCGTAGTGTAATTCCTTAATATTGATCCATTAATTCTCCAGTGTTTGAGTATACGAGGATTGGTTTATGGTTTATTGATAGATTCTCCCTCTTTTTTTCCTGTTTTCTCAAAAACTATTTGAGATACATAAATGTAGCACATTTTAGATTGTAGTCAAAATTATTCATTAATCACCGCGAGATTTCCTAAAATTAATCAATTAATTCCCGAGTTTTGAGTTTTGAATGATTGGATGATTCGTTGATTCTCCCGGATTTTCTCGGCTTTCTCAAAAGCTATTACAGTTATCGGAATGCCACAAACTGCAGAATGTACCCAGAAACATTTCCTATATATCACTGGGAAGTTTAGGGCATCATATGCAACTGTTTATCGGTGTTTTCCAGACAGACAGGCATGTAAAAATAATAAAAATAATAATGTTATTTTTTACTATACGTCACACAGGCAAAAACCTGGCGAAAAGAGCAAAAATTAAAATTTGTTGAACAATTGTAAAAATCATATTTTATAATATGAGTTGTAATTTTCCAACCATATTTTATAATACCTGACAAACTGGTACGTCGATCTATGTCTATTTCAGGAAAATAAGTCACATCCGGCGGCTCTTAGCCTCAGTTAAAGAGAAGATTTCTTTGTGAGAAGACATGTTTTTTGCTACGTTTCAGCTTATGTTTAAATGTATGTTTTTATATGTGTATTTAAATAGTTTATTTTTAATATAATAAAAAATAATTACAATTAAAAAGGGTATAACTTTTTAAGCCTTTTTAGCTGTAATTGAAACCATTTTAATTGAAAAGCTTTTTAAAGATGTACATTAAAAGCTTTTTAAAAGTGTGTCAGGGCTGGTCGGACCATTTTTGAATTATAATCGTAGTTGTTCTATTTTTGAAGGCCAATTTTTTTTAATGGTTCTGCATATAGTTGCCATTTTTATATATAATTTTTGGAGGTGGGGGAGGGTGGGGGGTGAGCTAGTAATCTGTTTAAGACACTCAAAAACTGGCATCTCTATACTTTATACGCTCAACTCAACTTTACTAAATACTGAATGCAAATAATATATATATTATATACATTGGCTTATATAAATTATTAAACTTTTATATATAATAAAATTAACCACATTTAACTAAAAATTACTTGTTCAAAAAAAGAAAAAAAAAGTCTAAGGTCTTCTTATAAACAGTAAAGTAAATTTTGCATTTTATATTTATTTTTTAAATAAATGTATACATTTATGTGTATTTGCTTATAGTAAGGCAACAGCAATGCTTTTAACTTTAAAACACATGAAAAATAATTTTGGCCTGGATTTTGCCTAAAATACTCCATTGTGCGTCGTTTTAATAGTCGAATGAACTCAGAAAAGGGTGTTCTCTGAAAATGAAAACCAGACGCTACGATTTTATAGATTACGTATTGATACGTAATTTTTGGCTGGAAGGACATTTTTATTTTCAGATCAATTAATATCTGAAATGTTAAGAAAAAAAAAGTATTTACTATTAATTAGTTTTAAAAATATTTCACTTTATTTTAATATTTTATGGACCACGTTCAGAATTATTTTATTAAAATTTTAAATTTTAAATTTAATAAAAGTTTCAAATAACTTATAAGTCATTTATAAACATTTTTAGCTCTAGCGTAATATCTAGTAATCGAAGATTATAACATTCAGTTAATAACTATATTAAACAACTTTCAATCTAGTTTTGTGTTTTTCTCAATATACGAAAAATGATTAATAAAATCTTAAAATGAATTCGATTTAAATATTCTTGCTAAATAATAATCCTATTATAAAGTATGACGTGATTTATTATTAATAAAGTGAAAGAGAAATTTTAAAGTTATACAGAATAAAAATTTTAAAAAAAGAAAAAGAAAAATTATATATCAGATTATTTATTCAGCTTATCTCTCCCAGAATAAAGCAAATAATTATCTAAAAAAAGTTCTATAAAAAGTAAAAAAAACACAAAAAAATTATTTTGATAATTTAACTTTTTAAAATTAAATTGTTATTGAAAATGAGGAATATATAGTCGAGATTAAAGTTATAATTAAAAATTAAGCTTCATTAAAACACTTATAATTTGTTGATAATATCAATAAAAGTTGGCTTTAAATTTAATTGAAAATATCATCACATTTTATAATTTGCATATTATAATTACTAATAATCAATTCCTCGATTTTTACTAAGCAGCCTAATTATTGTTAAAGTAAATTCACTAATGTAAAAAGTGCGGTGTATTAAAGGGAAAAAAGTGGGGTACACTATTTTTTTAATTTATTGAATATTTACTTCAAAGAAAGAATGAGTAATTTGTTAAAACTATATTAATATGCAATTTAGCAGTTTTGAAACTCCATAATTACATGTAAATTTGTTTCACTAAAACAACAATGACTTTCATTATAATAAATTTGTAATAAACCATGTAATTTTCGAGCAGAGAGTCATTTTTCTTTAATTATATATATAAAAAAAAAAAATCTGATATTTTAAATGATAAAAGTAATTATTTTTAATTTGTCGAGAAATATTTCTTACAATTTAATTTTTTTTTTAAGAATACGATTTGAATTTTAATAACAATAATTTTAATTTATAATAATAATAATAATAATAAAGTCATTTTAAAGCATTATAAAAGCAATAAAAAATCATTTAAAAAATACATTGAAATATGTTTCACTCTTTTTTCAAACTAATTTTCATTACTATTTTTTCATAGTAAGTGATAAACTAGTAAATCTGCAGATCAGGGGCCTCAACGTCAGCTCTGAAAGTCATTGTTTCTTAATATCACTTTTCATATTATTCAGCATCTTACAATCCGCAATTTAAATTTTTTTTTTAATATTGCATACATATTTATAGGCATATAAAATACTTCGGAGGTTTCAGAAATTAAAAGCGTTAAATTAAACACGATTTATGCAATGATATTCTGAAATTCTTATGAACTTCTTATTCTTGTAATTTTTTAGATAAAAATATGCATTTCTTATTTTGATATTCTTTGAAATAGGGTTGCTAAGCAACTAATAAAATAAAGAAGAAAGGAAAAGAAATGCATTTTAAAATTTGTAAAAAATAGAAAAATAAAATGTTTTATATTTCCCGAAAAGTTGCAAAAAAAATATTCCAATAATTTAAACAATCAATTTCTAAATTCTAATAGATGTATCGGCAAATTTTCAAAGCCATTGCATATATTTTAGACATCCATATAAAAAATTTAGTATGCGTAATTTTACGTTTAAATCCATTATTCAAATATGCAAATTTTCATTTCAGTTAAAAATGAAATTTGAAAATCGTCTGCATTCCCATAGGAAAGCATTATGACCTAATAAGAAATGTTCTATATTTTCCGAACGAATGAACCAAATGTAACCAAAAACTATACAGCTAATTCCGGGTACCTCATCAACATACCCACCAAAAATCACCTTGATAAGACGATTTTTACGGCAGTTATCGCGGAACAGACAGACAGACAGACAAACAGACGGAAACCAAAAACTTTTCGCGTCTCCACAGTGAGCCTTCTTTGACGTTTCGGTAATTACTATTATGTACTGTGATGAAATCAGGGGGTGATCAAGGAGGACATACAAATCATATTTTTCAGTAAAATTTCAATGGAATCGCATACTTTCTGATAACCAAATTTTATTTAAATACAATCGATGTTTTATGCGAGTTTTAATACAAAATTAAAGAAAAAATTAAAGGGTTTTGTTTTCTTTCCCAATACGCAATACCATAAATAATTCAAACATGTAATATAAGTTTTTCTAAAATGGTAAAAATATATGAAATTCAGAATTGGAAGCAATAAATCATGCTGAAAAGATGTTAAAAATTTATTAAATTGATGCATTTAATATGGTATTCTTTTGAGAACTTGTGTATTTATCCTTTCTTCCAAAGAAAGGAGAACATACGATTTTTATTTATTTATTTATTTATTTATTTATTATAAGATCACTTTGCATTCAATCAAATCTTTCCATTTATTTATTTATTTTATTATTATTATTATTATTATTATTTGGGGGGGGGGGGCTTTGTTTTGGTATATTTTCCAATTTAAATTTATCAATCATGATATTCATCTTAAATCAAAACTTTTGACTAACAAAATTTATTACAAATGATTATGTAATAAATAGGGATAAAAAAATGTTCTTATATCTTTACTTTTCTTCATTTTTTAACCCTTAATGAACAAATGCCGCCATATCGCGACATCCAACTTTTATTGACCAAATGTGTTGTGTCCAGTTATTATTGTTTTCGCTTATTATTCGCTTTATTATTGTTTTTGCAAAAACTTTACTCATGTTAATTACTTGAAGTTATTCAGTCGAATGCTATTTATTAAAATTATTATTTTATGTTTATGTTTTCAGTAGAAACATAATAAAATCAAGTACTTTCTGTCAAACAAATATTCTTTGAATATAATCGATGTTTTATGTGGGGTTTAATGGAACATTAAAGCAAAGAATTGATACACCATAGATAATTCAAACAAGCAGTATACGTTCGCCTACAACGGTATACAGATATACAGAGTCCAGTATATGAAGCAATAAATCATGCTGGGGTGATATTATAAATTTATTAAATTAGATGCGTTTGAAATAATGTTTTTTGAAGAACTTTTGTATTTAGTATTTCTTGCAAAGAAAGCAACACAAATAATTTCGTTTTCCTTCTAAAATTATTTTGAATAAAAAAAAAATAATAATAATCCTTTCCCTTTATACATTTTTACTTACCGAATAAATGATGTAAAGAAAGTATTATAATCATGATTTGTGAGTGTAAGTGTTACTGAACACAATAATTCACAAACGTCACTTCCGATTGAGCTCCCATTTGGCGAATATGCTATAATAGACCACTGTCGCAAGAACTGTTTAGATTTTCGTATAAAACCGCCCGACGGATTAGGTATTTAAACCATTTTCAAATCCTCTTGCGACCATTTAAATAGAAAAAATAACCAAAGAAATGTGAAAGATTAATAAGTAACAAATATTGCGGCTATGTAATCAAGCATTAGGAGAGCAGCGGTAACATCTACATTTAAAACCGGGAAAAACTTGCAAGAACTTGTTTAATGTGTTTTGAAATTCAAAGGTATTACAAGTTTATATATATATGTATAAGCTCAAAAAAGATTAAAAATAAACTAAAATAAAAATAAAAATAAAAATAAAAATAAAATCCATGCGATAAGCGCTATAGCTGCAAATGATCACACAGATTATATATAGCACATTATGTATTAAATGTATTCGGCAGACCCAGAATTTCGCACCATAATTAAACTAGGAATAAATAACAAACAGAAAAAAAAAAAAAAAAAAAAAAAAAAAAAAAAAAAAAAAAAAAACAGATTTAAAAAAAAATTATGTTTGTTATTTATTCCTAGTTTAATTATGGTGCAAAATTCTGGGTCTGCCGAATACATTTAATACATAATGTGCTATATATATATGTATGTATATATATATATATATATATATATATATATATATACAATACTTGTAACCTTCTGGACAAGGGGTGGGAAGTCACACCAGATTTTGTTTCTTTGTTAGATTGCAGTTTTTGTACTGATATATGTTTTGGTTTATCTGTCAGTCGTAAAAACTTGATTGAAATGGATTCTACAATAAATATAAATGAAACATATGACTCTCTAAAATAATTACTTCGTTTTCATTTCTTAGGAGCTATAAGGATCTCGAAGCTGCCATGGTCGCCGGATGTATTAAACACCACGGCCCGCCCGGACCCGCTGGTCAATGTCTTAATCGTATTGAATTTAGCTTTTAAATTTTTCCTGCGGCATCTTCCGTGATCGGGTCTATTACCGTTCCGGTCAGTAACTGAAGTAAAGAGACCTCCTATTCCGCGAGCGCGTGCCGCCTTTTCCGCGAAGTAGCGGCGGTCTTAGCTATAGGCAAATGGATATATTTTGAATGAATGTAGATGTAGATACACATTTTTCCAATTGTTATAATATAGTATTTGTTTTGATATGTGTATTAAATCAATTTATCAATCATAATAATAACCATAAATTGAAAGTTCATTAACATATATTACATTGTCATGGATACTGCAAAAAATGTGGTAAATATGTAATTTTCTAAAACAACTTCACGTTCCTGTTTTTGTTGGTTTTACTTACTTTTTCTATCTACATGCAAATAAATGCATTTTGAGTTAAATTAAAAGTTCGTTTAAAACGTGTAAACAATTCGAAATTTCGTGTCATTAACATAATTTCTCATTTCCTAAATTACCTTAAAACTTGCACTTAATTGCGTGCAAAATGATGCATTTTGCAAAGATGTTACATGTATATTAATTTAATTTATCATTTAATTTATCATTATCATATTAACTACAAATTAATATTTCAGTTATAAAAATTCCTTTCTAATACATTGCTGCAATAAAAATTGATTCAAAAAATGCACTTCGCTTAAAAAACTTCAATTTTTTTTCTTTTCGTTGTTAATTAATTTAACTTATATGCGAATGGATAAAGCGCATAAAACATGTAAAAAAATTAAAATTTACATGTTCAGCACAACTTTTTATTTTCTGACTTCCCCATAAAACATGAAAATAATACTTTAGTAGGGAGAAAAAAAGGAAATACATTGCCTTTTTTTTTCTATAAAATTGTAATATTTGTTTTGATAATTTATCAAATACAATATTAATCATAATACGAATCAGTTAATATTATGTAAATATCAAAAATATATTAACGCAAGTCCTTTCTCTTAAGTTATTTTTAGCTGTATGTAAATAAATGTATTATAGATAGAAATGCTATTTATTTTAACTTAATCTAAGAATCACAATATCAACCATAATTAAAACTTCACGTACAAATCCTGTTTCAATAGATAATGCAGTAAATGCGGTTAAAAAGATACATAATTTATCGAAACTAACTTCACGCTTTTGATTTTTCAAGCTACTTTTAACAACATGCAAATGGATGCATTTCGCTCGAAAAAAAAAATTAAAAAAACTCGTTTAAAACGTGTAAAAAATTCTAAAAAATTTCGTTCTACGCTTAGCATAATTTCTTATTTCCTAAACTACCTCATAAAACAAGAAAATGATACTTAGTACAAAAAAAAAAATTCTAAGTTACATTGCCCTCATAAATCCTCCACTTTTGACACACATTTAAAATTTTTCTGAATTAACAGTTCCACTGCGGCCGCTCATAAATCCAAACTTTAATTTTTTGCACCATCGCTTCCAAAAGTTTATAATTAACAGAACACAAAAGTACCTGCATAACTCATATAGAAGAGCATAAAAGAACCTGCTTAAAATAAAACACACTTCTTCTATTTTACATGCAACAGTGAGGGGTTTAAAAATACTCATTCTGACTTTAGAGATATGTATTTTTTTTTCTCTACCCTCCATGCATGGGGAAATTAGAGACAAAGGCTGATGCACCTTTGTGAACAGGCAGCTGGTGTATTTCGGATCTAAAAATGTAACGGTAATGGTGACGAGTTGAACAAAACTTTTGCAAGTAGAAAACAGAATGGCGACGAGTATGAATTGTTTTGGCGGAGACTTTTCTTCTAGATTGCGTGGGTGCTGGAAAGAGATAGAACAGTTGAATTTCGTATTTAGTATTCAGAGTGTGGAGTTATATTTTCCAGCGTTAAAGAATATGACATGAAATAAGGTGTAATTACAGTGCGGTGCTGTTTGAACTTATGTTTTTAGATAAAAAGTTTAGACATTTTGATAATTTTTCTTTACAGTTAGGAATGCGTGTCTTATGTAGTATGTACCAGATAATGGGTTTCGGCTTATTTTTATCGATGAATATCACGTACATTTTCAATTACAAATTTTTATTTGGAAAATGTTTGCTTGGAATTAATTTTAAAATAAGAAAAATTAACTATTTGAAATTTAATTATTAGTGTTTTAATTATTAAGTTTTCAAATTATGATAACTTATGAAATTTGCTTGTTGCAAAACTCGTACTTCTTATTTCATTAAAAGTAATGATTTATGCTTTATTAAAAAGGATGACTTTTGTTTTGTTGAAGGTGGCCCTTATGGAGACTGGTGATTTTCGTTTTATTAATAAGTAAATGATCATAAAGTTTAATTTCTTGATATCTTAGATATTTGTATTTAGTATTCAGTGACTTACATTTTCTAACGCTAAAGATTATGACAGGAAATAACGTGTATTTATAGGTATCTAAGTGTATTTTCGATCTAAAAAATATAACGGTAATAGTGACGAGTTGAAAAAAAAAATGTTTGCAGTAGAAAACGGAATGGCTGTGAATATGAAATGTTTGGCGGAGAATTTTTCTTCTATATTGCATGGGTGCTGTAAAGCGATAGAACAGTTGAATTTCGTATTTAGTATTCAGAGTGTGGAGTTATATTTCCCAGCGTTAAAGAATATGACATGAAATAAGGCGTAATTACAGTGCGGTGCTGTTTGAACTTATGTTTTTAGATAAAATTTTAGACATTTTGTTAATTTTTCTTTGCATTTAGGAATGCGTGTCTTATGTAGTATACCAGATAATGGGTTTCGGCTTATTTTTATCGATGATCACGTACATTTTCAATTACAAATTTTTACTTGGAAAATGTTTGCTCAGAAATAATTTTAAAATAAGAAAAATTAACTATTTGAAATTTAATTATTAGTGTTTTAATTATTAAATTACCAATTATGATAACTTATGATTTTTGCTAAAAGGGATGATTTTTGTTTCGTTGAAGGTGAACCTTATGAAGGCTGGTGATTTTCGTTTTATTAATAATTAAAGGATCATAAAGTTTAATTTCTTGAAATCTTAAATATTTGTTTTTACTATTCAATGACTTACATTTTCTAACGCTAAAGATTATGACAGGAAATAACGTGTATTTATAGGTATCTAGTGTATTTTCGATCTAAAATATGTAACGGTAATAGTGACGAGTTGAAAAAAAAAATGTTTGCAGTAGAAAATGGAATGGCTGCGAATATGAAATGTTTGAACTTTTCTTCTATATTGCATGGGTGCTGTAAAGCGATAGAACAGTTGAATTCGTATTTAAGTATTCAGTGCGTGGAGTTATATTTTCTAACGTTAAAGGATATGACATGAAATAAGGTGTAATTACAGTGTGGTGCTGTTTGAACTTATGTTTTTAGATAAAAGTTTAGACATTTTGATAATTTTTCGTTGCAGTTAGGAATGCGTGTCTTACGCAGTATATACCAGATAATGGGTTTCGGCTTGTTTTTATCGAACTTTTTACTTGGAAAATGTTTGCTTAGAATTAATATTAAAATAAAAAAAATTAACTATTTAAAATTTAATTATTAGTGTTTTAATTATTAAGTTACCAATTGTGATAACTTATGATTCTTGCTTATTGTAAAACTTACATTTCTTACTTCATTAAAACTAATGATTTATGCTTTATTAAAAGGTATGATTTTTGTTTTGTTGAAGGTAGTAGTTCTTGCCTTATAGAGACTGGTTGTTATCGTTTTATTAATAAGTAAAGGAAGATAAAGTTTAATTTCTTGAAATCTTAAATATTTGTATTTAGTATCCAGTGACTTAACGTAATTTCTGATATATTATCCACGGCTCAAATAAATCGGTTCCGAACCAGAAATTTTATTTATTAAATAAAGTCAAACGACTATTAAGTAGAAACGAATTACATTTTATTAAATAAAATTTCTGGTTCGAAACCAATTTATTTGAGTTGCGAGTTATATACCAGAAATTACGGTACATTTTCTAGCGCTAAAGATTATGGCAGGAAATAACGTGTATTTATAGGTATCCAGCGTATTTTGGATCTAAAAACTGTAACAGTAACGGTGAGGAGTTGAAAAAAAGAAAACGTTTGCAGTAGAAAACGGAATGCCTGCGAATATGAATTGTTATGCGGATGCTTTTCTTCTAGATTACATTGGGGGGGGGGGGGGGAATAAAGGGATGGATGATATCGTATTTAGTATTCAGAGTGTGGAGTTTTATTTTCTAGCGCTAATGAATATGACATCAAATAATGTGTAATTACAGTTAAGAATGCGTGTCCTGTGTATACTAGTTAATGGTTTTTTTTTTTTTTTTTTATGGGTTTCACGAGAACATATTCATTTTAAAATATTCATTAAAAATTGTAATAATACAAGAGTAAATAGAAATTAGCTATTGATACTTCAATAGCTAATTTCTAATAATTAAAACTAATGACTTGCTTTTAAAAAATTGTTATTCTTCTTTTATTAAAACTAATGATTATTCCTTTATTGATATAGCAACAACCATCGATTTCATTTGAATGTTTTTAACACTCGTGTTAAGAATATTAAATATTCATCGATTTTATTTATTCAAGGGCTTTAATTAATTGTATTTAGTATGCGAGTTATATTTTTTTCTAGTATGGAATATTATGGCACGATATTGACAGACCTTTTGTTTTAAGATAGAATATTTAGAAATTCTTTCCTTTACTTTACAGTCATTGTCTATATTGTCTGTCATATGCATATTTTTTTACGGTGGTCATGAATTTGGTTACGTTTTAGAAATTCTTTTTACTTAGATTTTCAATATATATATAATTAAAGAAACAATAAAGCAAAATTCACCAATTTTAAGTAGACAAATTTAGTGTTTGAAGTTTTACTAAACTTCGAAAATTTGTAACTGACAATTTTTGCTTATATCATTAGTTTTGATTATTTGAAGTATTATCTACACGTAGGGTTTAATATTCAGGTTATAATTCTCGTTTTAAAGGAGTGCAAAACAACGTGTTAAACTACTGCTATTTAAACTCGCGATTTGTGTCTTTTTTTATTTTAATTTGTCTAGTTTAATTGCTTTTTAAATTATGATTTAGCGATTTCTAAATTCTAGTCTTCATCTCTAGAAACTATAGTGTGCTAACCACTAGAGAAGCAGGATGATGCTGTAACAAGCTATATGACCGGAGATAACCATTAGGTTCTATTTCGCTAGCACTCAAACCGTATTCTCATATTTTAGATATTTCTCTTTATTAAAAATAATTTTTTGAGTTGAGTTAGGTAAGCAAAAGATTAGAATTAACAAATATTTAGTACTTTTAAAAAACTCATTTTTTTATATATTTTAAATTAACAAAAACATATTTGGTACTTCTCCATTATCCCGTCGACCACTTTTCATAACAAAAAGCTATCGCGAAAATATAGGAGTTCTTCTCTACATATACTATGATAAAAGTTTCTCTACATATATTATAGATATGGATAATACAAAAAACAAACGGGTACTCTTTTAAACTGATCACTCTGTAGTTACTAAAGATATTTCTTTATACAAAAGCGTCAATGTCAGCTCAAGTTAAAAATTCATATTATTTAAATGTTTTTGGATATAATTATTTTTATTCATACAAATAAGTTTTTCAAATAAAAAAATTCTATGACTAATCGCATTTACAAGAAAAATCATTTAAAAAAAAACACTGAAAATAAAAATATATGTTGCAAATATAAAAAAAAATAAAGAATAAGATAATTATATAAAACGATTAATTATAAAGAAATAAAAAGAAATTTTTAATGAATATGTTTTGTAAATAATAAGTAATTTACATTATATTACGATAAAAATCATTTATATGGTGGATGATGTCATATATAACAAGTTGGAAATTGTACGTCAAACGTGACAAATGAGGTGCGTTCGTACTATAGCTAGTTATATAAATATTCAGATCTTGATGATTTTTTATTCTGCGAAATGAATGATATCGTCTGCAGATTCATTTCTGTCATAAAATAAGTATCTCGGTCGCTTGACGATGAAACTTCCGAAGCTCCTATAACAAAAAAGCACCGATTTAAAAAAAAAATTCAAATTTCTTAATAAATATTTTTATTAATATCTCCTAATGTTTTGATTCGATTTTAATAAAATTTGAAATGTCCAGACAAAATTCTGCAAAGATAATATATCTTAAATTTTAAACCATTCGGTTGGGTAGTTTTTGCGTTGTTATATGCGGACGGACGGACGGACAGACGGACGGACCAAGCGACGACAATAGGTACTACGTATTTATATAATTACGAACGCACCTAAAAATTGACATGGAAATTTATTTTTACATGCATAAATTTGCATAATTTTTTTAAGTGTGAATTATTGAATTTTTTTATAACAATGAAAAAAATGAACATTTGAAGTAAAACGGTAAAACAAACCATGTGGTGTTCAAATTTTACGTAACGTCACGTGCTATGTAAATTGGATATAAAATGCATTCTGGAAAATTTAAAATTAAAATCTTAAACATATATATATTTACGCTAAAACCTTAAATAATACTTGAGCACGATATCATGAATCTTAGCGAAAAGAAATTTTTTTTTTTTTTTTTGTTAAACAATGACAAAATTTTTATCCCTTGGAATTTTATACACTGTAATTTACTTAATGAACGTGTGTTTATTTTTTTTAAGTAATTCAAAAATACAGAATTGACATCAGTTACATTATAAATAACTATATACACTAAGCCTCACATCAGCAAGTTTTAATTAAAATTGAAATGAGAAAACTTTTACTTTAATCTGCGACTAAATTTTAATTTAGCAATGTATTTTGTTTCAGCAAACTCCTTTGTTTATAAACATTCTCTGCTGAAAAACTACGTTTCTTAAATTAAAATAAGGCTGAAAATGTCTATGTCTCCGAACACTGAATAAATAATACAACCGGAAAAGTTTTACATTATTACGCTTACCTTAATATGTTTCCGGAGATTTTTTTTTTTTTAAGCGTATTTTTTCCATTTTTTAATATTAAAAACGGTCATTTATGTAATGAGTAAAAAGTTAAACATGCAAAAAATATATTTATTTTCTTGATCAAAATATTTTAAAAGCATTTAAAATGTCAGAAAAAAATATTTGTATAGAATAACAGAAGTAACTAACTAAATAAATAAAGCCACTTAGATAAACAAAGACGCACTGAGTGCGTTTTTCTTTCAATATAATTATTGTGTGTTTGTTATGCATAATGCTTTTTTAGTCGCATTAGAATTTTTCACAATGTTTAATTTGTAGTAAAAAATATTTTAGAAACAATAATTCTGCTTACTTGGTTTATAAAAATTAAAATTAAACATGTCCCTTGAGAAAAATATAATCTATTGTCAAAATATTGCATTTTACTAAAAAAGAATAGGAATTATAATCTGTTATCAAAACAATATGTGTGAAAATTTAATTTTATCGTTTACTTTGCGGTGAAAAAGTCAGAAACCATCCATAATTAGTAATAAAAATTATTAAAACATAATCTAAAACAATGTATAAAAGTTAAATATTTTAAAAATGTAATAAAATGTAATAAAAAAAGCAAAAGCTTATTATGTGTGGTAAATTTTTCATTTGTTATAATATATGTTAGATATTAGATTTAACAAAAAAAAGTAGAATATATATTTGACTGTTTTACAGTAAAAAAAAACTTTATTATATTCAACGTACAATTGAATGTAATAATTTTCGTTAACATTTTAATATTTTTTTTATTAGCATTTATTCTAAAATATAATAGAATTGAAAGCATATATATTGCAGACGAAATCTAATTATTTGAATACTCATTATATAAAACATAATAACTAAACATAAAATAGTAGTTGGAATGTCTGGTACACCTCTATTTTATTGCACTAAATATTTAATATACATTTGACAATGTTTCTACAAAATGTTATATAATACTTTCCTAGCAGTTTTTTTCAATGTTTCTGAGCTTCCAATTGCAAGAAAATATTAATACTTAAATGTAAGTAATTAAATCTATAACAAAGGATGTGAATTTTCTCTTGTTATGTAGCGTACAACCAACAAAGTGAAAAATGTTCATACCGGGAATCGAACCCAGGTCATTTATACAACGCACCAATGCTCAACCATTTCAGCTATCCGGACGACTTCCACACTGGCATTTCCCACTTCTATATGTTAGCAAGGCTGCAACTTTGCAGCACAAGATGGGAAGTCATTCATGAGCACACATCTTTAGTGGCAAACATTAGATGAGCTAAATCTCCGCATCGGAGACCATATATTTTAGATTAATAAAAAACAAATCTAATCAATTTCTAAATTATGTTTTCTATTCAGAGTAATTTCTTTACAAATATCTTATTTGAATGTTTTAGTAGAGCTGAAATTACGCTGGAAATTAATTTTTCAATTCCTACTATTAGTTCACACTCTCCCTATATATATTTATATATCTTGTTCAAATTTTCAATCGTTAATAAAATACTTTTTATTCATCCACTCAAGTTCAAATATATTTTTTTAAACTTGTAGTGGATGACCCTTGATGTTAATACAGTTTTTTCAAATATTAATTCATTAATTAAATTTAATTAATTAATTTTAGTTTTATATGGGAGAAAAAATATCAACACGCAGCCGACATATTTCAGACATTCAGTTCCATTTAAAAGCACTCACTCACAAGTCTTGATAGCGCAGTCGGTTAAGCTCTGAGCTCGTAACCACAAGGTCCCAGGATCGAGCCTCGCCTGGGACGGAAGGAAATTATTCCGTACTCGAAAATAAATTTCTGTTATATAAGATATTCAGCAGGAATATAAACACCGTCAGTGGCGAAGCGTGTAGGTCGCTGGAAAAAAAAATATTTTTGACCAAAGTAGGAATTGACTTTCAATTTTTTTAATATAACTTGTTAATGATATAAAGTTATGAATGATTTAAAGATATAAATAAATCAATTTCGAATAAACATTCTAAAACATTTATTAGTGCATGATTCTTCTTTCTTTTTTTTTATATACTTTTAAAACGTTTCGTACTCACTAAAGGTTGAAAAACAGCAAGTGTTACGTATTATCTCTGTTTACAATACAAAAGTTGATTCTAATGTCAGGCAGAATGCCAAAAACTCGTCAGTTTTGTTGGAACTCATTCTTACTGTTTGTCTGACTTCAGATATTAGACAAGATTTTTTTTTCTTCCGTTGAACAATGTCAGAAGTAATTATTTATACTCATCTTCACTTTGAAGAGAAGTTCTTCACTGATTTTATTTTTATATCTATTTCTTTTTTTTTCTTTTTTCTTTCTTTCAGAAGCAGGAACCGATAAACTTGAATGCCGTGTGTAGTGTATAAAAGTATCCATCGATAAAAAAGCAGTTTATATTTTTTTTTTTTGGTATTTTTATTAATAAAGATGTAAGACTATCAAATTTATCTAGCTTACAGTTTTACTAACACTCAAACCCTCACGTACATTTGATAAATGATTGAAACGACAGCAATTCTACTAATCTGAGTTTTAGTTTTAGTTTTTCTTTCATCTTTTTTTTTTTTTTTTTTTTTTTTTTTTTCCCCTCAGCCTTAAGAAAAGTGGAAAATAGTTTTTTTTTTTTTTTTTTTTTTTTTTTCACTTGCTATTGTAACATTGTTGTTGAATTCTTTAAGAAGAAAATTCATACTTTGTTGGAACTGCTGCAAACAACGAGTACATTTTTACTTACCCATCATACATAGTATAGGGTAAGTCTTGTAATCGTTTTGAAAATCGAAAAAAAAAATTTGACGGATTTACACGTTTCAGACACTGGAGATTCCGAAAAACATATTTTTAGAAAAAAAATTGCCGTCCGTCTGCATGTCTGTGTGTCTGTAAACGCTCTATCTCCCGAACAAATCGAGATAGAGACTTGAAATTTGGTGTGTATTTACTATGTAATAATGGGAAGAAGCTTCTTGAATTTCAGTAACCTCGATTATTCGGAACTATTTTTTTCGTACTCTCGAAATATTCGTTCTGATAAAAGGTATATAATTTTTTTCGAAATTGTTTATTTTAAGGAATGAATATAAAAGACAATAAAAAAACATAAATTTTGCATAAAGAATGAAGTCGATCGGATAATTAGTTGCCGAGATATTTGTAATCCTATTTTCCACACTCTTCGATTTTTACTGACCCTGTATTTCATTCAAATTTCAATTCAAAGCTATATTTTAATTGGAAATGAGACGCTTAATCCGACGTAGTAAACCGTTAGTTAATATGATTATCAATTTTGGAGCAATAGAGCATTTAAAGTTTGGGACGTCATCAAGCCTCGATTTTATTCGAATTTCAATGCATTTTATAAATAGTTTACACATGTTTTATTTTTATATTTTATATTATGCATATCCATGATGGGTAAGTATTACGGTGACCCCCAACGACTAGTTTTTCTTTGTAAAAAATGGCCTTTTTTTTTTTTTTACTGGATTAAACATGCCGTGAACGACAAACAACTACGAACATTTTAGTGATCTACAACTAGCCTTATTGAAGGTTAAGCAGATGTCCTAAACATTAATCGGCCCCACCAGTGTCTGAAATGTTTAGTTCAGCTCTCAAAGCTGGGAGACGGGAGGTGCTGCCTTCAAACTCTTGTCGCGTTAGTCGACCTAACCGTTCGGAATTTTCCGTAGTTTTTCTCGAACCTTGCCGTAAATACGGGTTAGGATGCCTTAGAAACACCTCCACGGAGGGCACTCCGCCAACGTCCTATATCCCTAAAGCAGATAATCGGCCGTAACAAATAAGCAACCAATTCAAAGCTGGTATACGGGAGGTGCTGGGTTCAAACACCTGTCGCGTTAGTCGACCTAACCGTTCGGAGTTTTCCGTGGTTTTCTTAGAACCTTTCCATAAATACGGGTTAGGATCCCTTAGAAAGACCCCCACGGAGGCAGATGTTGCACGATTTAATATTTTAAATGCACATAGCATATTTCGAACTTGGACATATGTAACCAACAGCTTTGGTTTGCGATTGACATTTCTAATGATGAGAAGCTTGTATAGAGCTTGAAACGTCTACTGTAATTCAATTTATTATGTGATATTAACAGACCATCGGGCGCAGCCGATCTATTAGACACATCCAATGTAGGTTGATTTGCCGCGCCTCCCCAAAACCGCGTGCTCTATTCCCAGTAGCTATAGCTACACACACATTGTAGTGTAAACGAGAGTGGTGGTGTCAGTCAGTGAAGTTCTTTCTTAAGCTGTTGGTAGGCCACTGGATCTAATAGGCTAATTGCGCCCGATATTGCAACATTTTACTAAGTAAAGATTTCTCAGTTATTTTAAAACTATATCACTTTTTTTTTGTTACACATTAAGGTAACGACGAATTAAAAAAAATAGAACATCATAAACTATTAGCTGCAAACGAAAGGTGAAAATATTTCAGATAGACACAATGTAGTTCCGAAACAATGTCAGGTGTAGTGAGCCTAGAACACCGCTTTGGATTTAGTAATTTAGCTGAAAATTTTTATTCTTAATAAAAACAGTGCTATATATATTTTTCTTAAAACGCTGTCAAGTTTATAAAACTCTGAAGGGGAAACAAAATAGTTTTATTTAGTCATTTAAAACGACATTTATAAAATTCATCAATCTACAAAAAATATTGAACTTGCATATTGTTATCGATCTTTTGATTTTGTAATGTTTAAGTACTATAGCTGATTCCAAGGACAGATTCCGTCTTTGGGATGAGCTATGGTACTTAACCATTACAAAAATAAATAAATAAATAAAAAATCGATAACTATATGTAAGTTCAATATTTTTAGTAATCTAATTAATATATATATAGTTAATAAATATATTAAATATATAATATATTTATTATTATTATTATTATGAGTATAGTTAATAAATATATTAGTTTAATTAATATATTAAATATTAACATATGTATAGTTAATTCTTTTCTTTTGACGAATTTTATAATTGTCGTTTTAAATGACTAAATAAAACTATTTTTTTGCCCCTTCAGTTTTTAGTGCTTGAGAGCGTTTAAAAATTAAATATATAGCACTATTTGTATTAAAAGTAAAAATTTCCAATAAACTAAATTAGTAAATTAAATGTGACCTCCCAGGCTCATTGCGCCCAATCTTGTTGGGAACTACATTGCGCCCGACGGAGTGTTAATGAGTTTTTGAGTTTTATTAAATATCTAATTTTAAATGTCTTTATAATTTTAAAATTCTGATTCAGACGTTTAGTTATTTGAAAAAGCTTTTAAATAAATTTAAAACAAATACAAAATACACTTTTTTATAGGTATACTATCATGTTTTCTATTCAAATTAACTTCTTTAATGAACATGAAATGCTAGAACAAAATGGGTACGTGATTTTAGTTTAATTGTATACGATATTTCATTATCGATTCTAAATTTCTTGCAGAATATATAAAACAAATTCAAAAATTGTGATTATTATAATGCATATAATAATTAACAAACAAATAGTCAACAAATAAATTATACAAAAATAATATTTCAACTTCTATATAAGATCTTTTTTTTCCTAATTTTAAAAGCTTGTGCTTTAAATTTTAACAACAAATTTATATCCCATGTTTATGTTATTACTACAGTGTATACTTACCTTCTTTTAATGTGCAAATACACTGTACAATTTATAAAACCAAACGCACTTAGAAAGATATAATAAGCTATTCTCATTTAAAGTTTCATATTTAAATGCTTCTGAGTTTAAGCATGTGAAACTTTATTTATTTAAATTTTATAGTTAATTCTTTTCTTTTGTTTATTGATATAACATGGATGAGTTCTTGTCTAAGAAATTCTTGTCATATTTCGGTGTAGCTTCGTTATTAATAGTTTGTTGCTAGTTACATAAGATTATATTATGAAATGTTTGTCATATTTCACCAAAATTGCTATATGAATACTTTGGTATTGCAAAAATGTTGATATATTACATAAAACTAATTATTTTTTATTTATTTATTTCTTGCCATGCATTGATGGAACAGTTCTTTGATTATTTTATGCTTATAATATATGCACGGTTATTGACATTTACATAAGATAAAATAAAAAGCGTTAATTTATCAGTATTTCCTTTCCATTTCATAGTTCATCTCTTTTAAAAGAGTGGGAAGCTATTTTAACTTTTTTTTTTTTTTTTTTGCCTTTTTGTATACATTCCGAAAGCGGAAAAAGCAAAATAATTATTCCGGACACTTTTCTAGCTTTCTGCTTGATTGTTGGAGGCTTTTATTTTCGAATATACTCCTCTTGCCTGTTAATGAAGATCACAATGGCCGGACAGGAAACTAAAACAAAAGCTGAATGCAGAGCTCTTTGATTTAATTATTAGTACGAGAGACTTTTATTTTATTTCTGTTTGCCCTTTTTTCTGTAACAGTCATTTCAAGGCAGCTCGGGTTTCTAAACTCAATTTGGTACAGTGCTAGTTTGGTACTTTTCCATGGTATTAGAAGATGCTGCAATACTTAAAAATAAATTAGTGAAAATAGTTGGAAGGGAAATGAAATAACATTAGGTATAAAAAGGAAAATAATTAAAAATGTTTAATTTCTAGAAAAAATAACAAAATTAACATTACGTTATTTCACATACGAAAATTGAGTTAAAATAAATAAGATATTATGATGACATCAAAATATATAAAAAAAATTTCTGGTTTGCACTTAAAAAAAAAAGTTGTTGCTGTTACAATTTATTTTTACTTATATTTTCTTATTGATAGTTTTTTATTAATATATAAGAATAAAGTAACTTTCATTGGTTGGTTATCGTTTATTTTACCGTCAGTGGAAACTTCAGCGTAAGCAATAAATACCACACCAATAGTCTCTCTGTATATGCATTCACATGAAATGTTCTTATTAAGATGTGGAATGATTGAATATTTCTGAAAATGAATTTATATTTTTAAAAAACTGAATGTAGAGCTCTTTAATTTAATTATTAGTACGATAGATTTTTATTTTATTTCTGTTTGCCTTTTTTTCTGTAACAGTCATTTCAAGGCAGCTCGGGTTTCTAAACTCAATTTGGTACAGTGCTAGTTTGGTACTTTTCCATGGTATTAGAAGATGCTGCAATACTTAAAAATAAATTAGTGAAAATAGTTGGAAGGGAAATGAAATAACATTAGGTATAAAAAGGAAAATAATTAAAAATGTTTAATTTCTAGAAAAAATAGCAAAATTAACATTACGTTATTTCACATACAAAATTTGAGTTAAAATAAATATGATATTATCATGACATCAAAATATATTAAAAAATTTTCTGGTTTGCACTTAAAAAAAAAAAAAGTTGTTGAGTTACTATTTTTTTTAAACTTTTATTTTCTTATTGATAGTTTTTTTTTATTATTATATAAGAATAAAGTAACTTTCATCGGTTGATTATTGTTTATTTTAACGTCAGGGGAAACTTCAGCGTAAGCAATAGATACCATACCACTATTCTCTCTGTATATGCATTTACATGAAATGTTCTTATTAAAATGTGGAATGATTGAATATTTCTGAAAATGAATTTATATTGAAAAAAAGCTGAATGTACAGTGCTAGTTTGGTACTTTTCCATGGTATTAGAAGATGCTGCAATACTTAAAAATAAATTAGTGAAAATAGTTGGAAGGGAAATGAAATAACTTTAGGTATAAAAAGGAAAATAATTAAAAATGTTTAATTTCTAAGAAAAATAGCAAAATTAACGTTACGTTATTTCACATATGAAAAAGGAGTTAAAATAAATAATATATAATTTTGTAAATCATGACATCAAAATATTTAAATTTTTGGCTATGATGTCTTACACTCACGTAGATTTTTTTTTTTTTTTTTTTTTTTTTTTATCGTTTATAAAAAGGTAAAAAGTCGCCAAATTTTGGGGGATTATTACTTCAATGGTAACCTGGCTATTGTATTAAGTTATTGGTTTGGCGCGAGCCTTGAAATCGCGCCAATCAAAAAGTCCGTGAAGTCCAAAAGTGTTTGAGTGTAACACATCTGTTCCAAATTTTTTTCTGGTTTCCATTTTAAAGCAAATAATACAATTTCAGATTCATCCTGTCAAAATGCTATAGTTATAGCTCGGATGAATGAAATAATCGCTGTAGTTCGCAGCCTTGTCCAACAAATGAGAGTGAAATATGCCAGCCATGAAATCGTTGGGATAGCTGAGTAGGGAGAACATTGGCACGGCAAGCCAAAGTACCCAGGTTCGAGTCCTGGTCCCGGCATATTTTTCGCTCTGTTGGAAAAAATCTCAACTATGATACTCCAACCATTGGATACAATATCGAATGTATTGTTATTATTATAAGATCGATTATTGTTTGAATGTGTTTTTTTTTATTTATACTTAATAAAGCAATATCAGAAGTTATATTTTTATAAAACTTTATCAAATGGAATGATAAAAATTATACCCTATTTTACCTCAATGAAGCCCAGTTTCATCTCCAACATTGCTTTAAGATTAAATCTTCATTGATGTCATAACAATGAATTTCATGTTATCACTAAAGATGTACCAACTTATTTTTTATGATGCAATTTAGAATTGTTGCTATTGAGCAATACATTTTATATAAATTTGTAACAATTACGACAATCCATTTAGTAGTAATCTCGCAGCCACTTTAAAACTTCGTGATCGAACTAAAAATAGGTGATACAAAGATCCCTATTTACAAAAAGAAAGCATCACGAAAAACTAGTCAAAGTTTATTCGAAACAAAAGCAATAATATAAATTGGCTCCTTCTATACACGAAAAACGAAAAAAAAGTCAAAGGGTTTGTCCTATCTTATTCCTTGAATCAAGTTGATCTTTCAGCGAACGAAAAAGAAGTAAAAAAAAAAGAATAATTCTAAGCAATGCTGCAAACATCATACAAATATCTCAGAGGCAAAGATCATTCTTTTTCAAATTGAACCGAAAGTAGTTCTTCGGAATACAGTCTGAATTGGAAAAGAACAAAAAATCGCATTGACTACAATATCCAAGGATTAAATGTATTTTATTTTAATCCCAGCCTATTTTTATAGGAGAAAGTTTTAACAGTTGATTGTGGACCCTTTTTTGTTTGGAAATTTGTTCTTTCTTCCTTTTTAGAGATATTTTAGTGCCTTTTTTTTGTTTTGTTTTATTCTTCAAAAACCATCTGTCGATGAGGTAAAGGTCTAAATCGGTAACAGATGGATAAGGATTACCTGAACAGAAAACGATCTTTTTCGACTCGTTCTGGGTTTGTAATTCTTTGAGGGGGATAGCTTCGTCTAAAAAAAGAAACAAAATAAAAACAAAGATGGAGGAATAAGGAGAAAAAAGAATTGGACAATGCGGATAAAGACCAAATCTTTTGAAATGATGATGGAAATATATTTTTTTCCGGAAATAACAACGTATCTTTGATTAAGTTGTATAGAAGTATCATGCAAAACAAATTTATAAATCTTTTTAAACTTTATGGTGTATTTGTTTGAAAAAAAATCGAGACTAGAAACAATATTCATTATTTAATTTTTATGACAGAAGATATAAGGATATAATGTGCGGATTATAATTTTATGTGATACAAAAGTCTAAATAATTATACGAAATAATGACTAAATATATTTTCTATTGCAAACAGTAATGTAGCATTGGCATAACTGTAATAAGTAATAAGAAGCATTTTTATAATTCTTTAAGGGATATTTCTTCGCTGTAAAAGAAAAAAATGAAATGGGGAGATAAGGGGAACAGTTGAAGTAAAAAATAATTGGACAATACGGATAACGGCCTTGCTTTTTACGAAATGATGATGGAAAAATATTCTTTCTGAAAGAAAATTTAAGTGTATTTGACTAAGTTAGATAAATTTAAGATATAAAGTATTTTTGTAAAGCTTCTGAACGTTATTGTTCAGTTGTTGAAATTTCGTGACAAGAAACAGATTTTTTTAGCAAACGATATTCATGGATTAATTTTGTCATAAGATGTACAGATATAATATACGGTTTATCTAATCATTGATGTGTTTATTTGCCAAAATTATTTCTTAAGGACAAAAAACTGCATCAAAGAGACGTTGTCGTTAGATTTTTCATAGCAAACGTTGTAAAAGAAAGCCTGAATTTTGCTCCAAATAGTGATTAAATACATTTACTTCTATAAATAAGAGATCGAGTTTGATAAAATTGTTCATAGTAGATTATGCGAAATTTTTGTATAAAGCTTTAAATAGTGTAGTGCATTTGTTGGAATTTCGTGACACGAAACTTAATTTTGAACTTACAGTTTTCATGACTTAATTTTACGGTACGAAACGTAAACAATGTAACACACGATCTATCTTATTATAAGTATTTGTCATACATATCATTTCTTAAAAACAAATGACTTTGGCGAAAGATATTTTCGTTCATATTAGATGTATAAAGCAAACGCTGTAAATGCAAGCAAACAAATGTAAGATACCGAACAAGAAAGCACACTGACAAAAATGACACTTTCAAATCTGAGTAAATCGATATTTTCATTTTGTTATGAAACTTTTTGTTTCAAATAGGACGACCCAATACTTTCAATTCTGAAATACCAGAAATATTCAGAATATTGAAACATGAACATACTCAAAAGTGAGCACATAGAGGTCACTTCATACTCATTTTTGAAACATGGACATACTCAAAAATGAGCATATAGAAGTCAGTTCATATTCATTTTTGAAACATAGATATACTCAAATAGGAGCACATGATGTTTTATTCTTGACTGTGTGCATGTTTTCAGAAACGAGTATATGCATGTTTCAAACTTGAGTAATTTTGATTCGGAGCGATTTTGGCTATGCGACATACTCAGATTTGAGTATTTTTTGCCCTGTTTTGAAAATGTAGTTTTTAGAGAGCACATATGACCGATTTGTATCAACGTGTGATAAAAAAAAAAACTTTTATATAGCATTCAAACACCATTTGTTGAAATAGTTTGAGAAAAAACGATATTTTGTTACAAACACATACGCACACTATACAAAATAAAATTGAAGAGTCGAAGGGCCATAATACACAATTTACCTTATCAGCGCTGGTGATATTTGCATACGGTGTGTATCTGAAATGACAGTCATGTGTATAAGGAATGATAATCTATGTCAAAAAAAAAATTGTATAGAAATCCAGGGTTGCAATCGATTTATTCAGCCGAAAATACAGGGTGTCTCTCACCAAGGCAAACCTGGATTTTCCTTAAAAATTGTAACAAGAATGAAGATATTTCCGCGATCATTTCCGTTACTGTGAAATGTGCTGAAATGACAAGAAGTGATAGAAACGGACATCACGAAGCACACTAGGCTAGATTCCACCTGTAACAACACGCTCACGTTACATTATAGATGCCATTTTCTAACAAGTTAGAAAATGGCATCTATAATGTAACGTGAGCGTTTGTCGCCGTATATATCTAAGAAAATTAATCCCTGAAGATGATTTTAAAGATAAATCGAAACGTTGACTGCATTTTTTAATTTTTAATTTTTCATCTTTTTTATCTCTTTTAAAATTTTGAAATAAAGTGTGTATGCTGGTTAGCAACTTAGAGGTTTTTTTTTTTTTTTTTTTTTTTTTATAATACACCTTGTAAAACTTTCTTTAAGATAAAAAAAAAATATGCATCAGAGAAAGAAGCTCATTCTTATTAATGTTTATAAGCAGTAATAAATAAGATTGCTTATAAAAAAAATAATTATTATTTGTAATAATATAAGATTATCTATGATACATACAATACTGTCCCACATTATTCTGAAATATCATTAAATATTGGAGGAAATAGAAACACTTGCAACAAAATTACGCTGTGCTGGAAAAATGGTTAAAAAATAGCATAACTTCTGTGTTCTATTTTCATGTAATTGTAGACATTTCCTGACAAGATTATTTTTTATATAAAATTGTCATTTTTATGACTTAGAAAATAAAACAAAACAACAAAGAACAAAGTTTAAGTTTTATCATATTAAGGCTGATATTTTCATTATACATTATTTCTTAAGAACAAAACAATACGGCAGAGTTACACTATCGTTCGTATTAAATGTCTATAGCGGGTGTCGTGAAACTAAATAAGATAAATAGCAGCAATGTTGTAATGAAAAAAGAAAGAGACACTTATAGCAAAAGAGCAAAATTATATAATGCATGTTTTATGTTATTAGGACTGTTGTTTGACATGTATTTTTTTCCCTTAAGACTAGAAAATTCCTCAGGGACATATGGTAGTTTTTGTAAACTGTTCATAGTGAATGCACTAAAAATTAAATTAAGGATGTTTGAATGCAAATGGGATATTTATATTAAAAAATATGCTTCTTATAAGCAAAAAAATATAATAAATTACAGTAATTCACACGTTAAAGTCAATGTTATAATTGTTATTCATCATTTTATGTCAAGCAACGATATGATAAATATGAAAAAAATCTATTTAAATAATTGTAATGAAATCGTACAGGACTCAAAACAAATGGAGATTATAAATACTTTTGATTTAATTAATTTAATGATTGCTATTATATTGAAAGCAAATGAAATAAAAATAAAAGCAGAGTAAAGCTTTCCAATTATTACTAACTTAATTATACAGTTGTTAGCATAATTCAAGCTATAGATATTTATTTAGATAAGTGTTTTTATTTGTGTGTGTGTAGAAGTGTATTTAATAATAATGAAAAAATGTCATTTGTAGATGATCAGATTCTCTTTGTAGATAAGAAAAGCTATCTACAAAATATAATAAATATATCTTATAAAGCAAAAATATGTCCATGAAAATACGCTGACGTAATATCGACGATGGCAACAATTTAAGCAATCCATTTCTCTTTTTTTTTCTTTTTTTCTTTTCTTATATTATTTTATTTATACTTGTCTTTTTTTTTTTTTTGGCAAATTTAGTTACATTTTAACCTTGCATAGTTTAAAATTTTATAGGGAAATCATTTACTAATTTACTATCAATTGTAATTTGTTTGGAAATTGTATTTCAATTTACTGATTTGTTATGGTTTTTAAATTAATTTTCAAGAATGATTTTTTTTTTAAATCTATCTTTCTCACATGTAGCTCAATTAAGGTAGATTAAACCTTTTTCACTTAAAACAACGTAAATAATTCATCGTTTGTTTCCAGATGATATTCCATGATTGTGATTGGAAATGGTGATACCGAAATCAGTCAAAACCCAAATTAACTAGGTAAAAAACGTTCTAACTGAGAGCTTCAGTTAAAACGCGTTTTAACTTATTTATTCCAGTTAGAACGCGTTCTAACTTAGAGCGCTAGGAAAACCCCATTTTTTTTCGGGTTTTGACTGATTTTTTTAGACAATATTGCTTGAATCTATAAAAAATTATTGATATAAACTAGTTAAAACGCGTTTAAAATTATTTATTCCAGTTAGAAAGCGTTTTAACTTAGAGAGCTAAGACTACTAGTAACATATATATGTAACTAGCTAGGATAATAAAATAAAATTGTAAATATAATGAAAGTGATATCGAAAATATGTAACGGTGAAATATATGTCTATATTTCTAGAAAAAAATATAAAGATGAAATATATGCATATGTTACAATGAAAATCCAAAATCAGCCAAAACCGGAATTAACTAGGGAAAACGAATTTTTCCTAGCATTTTAAGTTAGCGCTTTAAGTTTGCTGTCTAACTGGACTAAATCACTTAAAACGTGTTTTAACTGGAGTTCCCAGTTAGAACGTGTTTTCCCTAGTTAATTCGGGTTTTCACTGTAACATATGTATATATATTACTTACTATATATTATTACTGTATTTATTACAGTTAGAATGCGTTTTAACTTAGAGAGCTAAGGACTGCTAGTGACATATACATGTAACTAGCAGTTCTAGCGCTGTAAGATAAAACGCGTCCTAACTGTAATAAATACAGTAATAATATATAGTAAGTAATATATGTTACAGTGAAAACCCGAGATTAGTCAAAACCCGAATTAACTAGGGAACACACGTTCTAACTGGGAACTCCAGTTAAAACACGTTTTAACTGATTTAGCCCAGTTAGACCGCAAACTTAAAGTGCTAACTTAAAATTTTAGGAAAAATTCGTTTTCCCTAGTTAATTCCGGTTTTGGCTGATTTTGGATTTTCATTGTAACATATATATATATTTCATCTTTATATTTTTTTCTAGAAATATAGACATATATTTCACCTTTACATATTTTCGATATCCCTTTCATTACATTTACATTTTTATTTTATTATCCGTCAAATACAGATTATCATGTCTGCCAACCTTATGTTATATTTTTATTCAAATCAAATAAACTTAAAAAATTATTTAATAAAATGTGTATTGCTTCTAAGGTAATACTTATTTTATTTCATTTATTATGCAATATTTTTAATACCAAACATGTTGATTTGATTGTTAAAAAAACTCGAAAATGTTGGCTAACTATACATTGTTTTGAAATCATCAATATTTCACTGTCGAAAATTATTTTTCGATATTTAAGCATTTTTATGACAAAGTGACTGCAGATATTCTGGTCCAGTGCCAAAATTTTTTAGGCATCCTTAATTAAATTCCTTAGTTTCTTTATCGATGCACTATATTATTTTTTTTACACAAAGTCCTGCTTTTTCTGGCAAAAGATTCAAAAAGTAAAATTAAACAGGTGTTGCACTTTATCTTGTGCATTCATAATTGCGAAAGAAGATATATTTTTACTCTTATTACGAAACAATGTCAATTAAAACAATAAACAATGACAGTAATACAATACCGTGAAAATTTTCAAGCACAATTAACAATAGATTTTCATATTTAACGAATTATTCTAATAAGTGTTAGGATATTTTATTACACATATCAATTAACAAATGAAAATGACGAAATTTGTATTGTCAGATAGCATTCACAAATGAAGGAAATGTTAGTTTATAATGTAATGCCAGAATTTCGTCTACATTGCTGTTGAAGTTAAGATCTTCGTGCAACTTAAAAAGCAGAAAACGGTAGGCATTAAATTATATTTAATAATTGTAAATTAAACACATATATTGTTAAGATTTCTCGACAAAGAATTCAATTCTTTGCACGTATATAATAAAATGGTTTTAAAAACTTTTATAGTAATGAACGATTGTAGAAATTAAAACATTTATCTCAATAGAGCTTATGCTCGAGACTTATGTTCTATTCATATACAAAAATGAATCAGCAAAATATGATAGTTATATTTAAACTTTAAATGTTTCATTTTTGAACCTGAAATTAAAAAGTAATCATACAGATTATCATACCGGAAAAGTAATCATACAGATTACCATACAGGAAAAGTAATCATACAGATTACCATACAGGAAAAGTAATCATCCAAATTACCATACAGAAAAAGTAATCATACAGATTACCATACAGGAAAGTAATCATACAGATTACCATATATGTGTTTTCAAAGAGTTGACTTTTCGGTAATGAACTATTAAAGAAATTAAAGTACATTTTACCTTATCAGAACTTATACTCTTCACTAATGTAAAATTCATATACGAAACATGATAGTTATATTTAAACATAAATTGTTACAGTTAGTAATTTGAATGAAAAAAGAAATTATGTAATCAATAAGAAATTGAAAATAGTAAAATTAATAATTTTTGAGTTCGTAGACATCACAATTTTATTGATGACGAGAGTTAAAATTTAATTGTTATCTTCATTTTTGTCCTATAATATGAATAACAAATTATTTTATTTCATACATTTTCTATCCATCAATATTTCTTCAAAATCTCCAGAAAGATAATTTATATAACAATGTATTTATAGAGAATTTCTTTGACTAATTGTATCAATATAGTTTAAAATCTATGTTTTTATAATGTCATATTAAAGAAAAACATATTCATAAACATCTTTTGATGTTACCCAATCCATAATGAAAGGAATATTTATGTAAACAGAATATATTTTCTCCGGAACAAATTTAATCTCATCTATTTCTCTTTTAATTGAAAGGATGCAAAAAGGATTGGACATGTTATAAATATTATGCTAAAATAGATATAATATAATATATATTTTAGGCACATTTGTTGATCAATATGCAAATTTTATTTTCCGCCTCCTCTCCTTTTGCTATGAAATATATATATATATATAGCTATGATTATTTTGCTTTTGAGATAGCGGCACTATTACATTACTGTTGCCTTTCATTAAGCTTTGGATAAAATCAGGCGATTGAAAAAACTGCGATTTTTTTTTTTTTTTTTTTTTTTTTTTTTTTTTTATTACAATGCAAAAAGACATGATTTTAGACTATATTCAAATATCATCTATTATTATGTAACATATAATACGGAAAAGAGTTCATTTTATTTCGTACATTTTGCATTCATCATTCTTTCTTCAAAACTTTTAGAAAGGCAATTTATATGAAAATGTATCTCTAGAGAGATAGTTTGACTACTTGCATCAATATAGTTTAAAATCATATGTTTTTACAATGTAACACTAAATAATTTTTTTTTTATGTTATCCAAACCATAATGAAAGGTCTATTTATATAAACAGCACATCTTTGCTCTGGGTCAAAATTATTATTTTTCTTTTTTTCTTATTGAAATGATAAAAAAAAAAAAAAAAAAAAATGAAAAAAATAAGGATTGTACATACTATAAATAATATGCTAAAAGAATGACTATATAATATGTATTTTAGGCACAATTGTTGTTCAATATGCAAATTTTATCCCCCCCCCCCTTTTTTTCTACGAAAAAAATAATAAAAATCTGTCTATGATTATTTTGTTTTTGAGATAGCAGCATTGGCACTGTTACATACCGAGGCCTTTCCTTAAGCTTTGGATAAAATCAAACAATTAAAAAAAAAAAATCTTTAATATTACACAGCCAAAAGACATGATTTTAAACTATGTGAAAAATTCATCTATTATTATATACCGTATATTCCGACGTATAATGCACGCTTTTTATACAAGAAAAATGATGTAAAATTACAGGTGCGCTTTATATGCAGATATAAAAATAAAGGGTTAAAGATTAAGAAAAAAATAGCTATGATTATTTTCTTCTTGAGGTAGCTGCACTGTTACATACCGGGAACCGGGGCATTTCTTTAAGCATTAGATAAAATCAGACGATTGAAAAAAAAAATATTACAACGCAAAAAGACGATTTTAAGCTTACATTAAAAATCTATCTATTATTATATACCATATATTCCGGCGTATAACGTGCGCTTTTGATACAAGAAAATTGATGTAAAATTGCAGGTGCGCGTTATATGTCAGTTATAAGAACAAAAGGTTAAATATTTAAGAAAAAAAATAACTATGATTTCTAATTTATTGAACATGTTATTTATATTAAAAAAATAATTTTCGGAATCAGATTATATGAAAGCAATAGTTATTATATTTTAAAATAATCTTTATTTTATTTGTCGATATTTATCTGATGAAATTTTTTTTCGATAGTAGGGGGTGCGCGTTATACGCCGAATAAAAATGAAATCTAAAGGTTAGGTGCGTGTTATAAAACGGAATATACGGAAAGTAACGGAACCCACTGTCTGGAGATACGGAAAATAAATTAGACCAGAAGATTTAAAGTGATATCTCAATTATTAAGCTAAATATGATAAAAAATGTGAGCACTCGAACGATCGATAAAACCGACTTCGCCGAAAAGATTGTTCTAAAAGATGTAACAAAAACAGTTTAAATGAGCAAATTAAAGCACAGGAGGGTCTACAGTTGGGCGCAGGAATAGCAAGTGCAAATTGAAAACTAGTCGGATGTGCCAATCCCAAAACTTTCTTCTATCTCAATCATGTTAATACTTCTAATTTCGTCCTCACATCGCCAATAAAATCAATATTTTTCGTCATTCTGTTGTACGTCAGCTACTTGCGAATCATCGGGTTACCGGGATGCAATCAACTGATGTATACTAAACTACGAAAAGTTCTTTTGGCCTGTACCGACCGGAAAAGATAGCCTCCCTATTCCTTGGTTTTACGATTTTAGCTAATTTTACTGGAAAACACGAAGCTAAAATGCGTGGAACCCAATTAAAGAAGATTCATTCCCAGTTCTCGTCAACATTGAATTTGAACGAGAATATCGCCAAATTAGTCTTCTAAAGCCAAGTTGGCTTCATTTGTGGCAACCTATTTTTGTCGCCAAATTTGGCGATATTTCGTCAATTGCTGCCAAGCTTGGCGAGAATTTGACGTTGGCAATATAAATATATAGTGTTAAGCATTTAAGAATAGGAGGGAACAATGGTTACAACAATGAAAGAAAATTTGCTGAAAACCTGTTAACTAAAACTCATAAATTAAACCCGTTTATGGATGAATTCAGCTATCTTGTTTGAAAATGTCAACCACCCTAAAATTTCCAACCACTATATATCCGCCATTTTTTAATATAAGGACAAAACAAAAACGGCTCCAGATTCTCCGGATCAAAGCCGAACATTTAACGGAAAAAACTTTTAAGATTTCTAATTTTCTTATACATCTTTTTGAATTTGAAATTTTCAAATGGCTATCACAGCGCCCCCTTCCGGCGGAATATCCCCACATTCTAGTAGGACCTGCTGACTACAGCCAAAAACATATTAAAAAATTTTGGTTTAATTATCTGCATAACATCATACACTTTTCGATGATATACAATAGTGAAAATGGAACAAAAATATCGATCACAGCGCCCCCTTTCGTCGAAATATCCCCAACTTCTGATAGAATCTGCTTGCCATAGCCAAAAACAAAGAAAAAAAATTAGGTTCAATTTGAAGCATAACTTCATACACTTTTGGATGGTACAATAGTGAAAATGGAACAAAAATATCGATCACAGCGCCCCCTTTCGTCGAAATATCCCCAAATTCTGATAGAATCTGCTTGCCATAGCCAAAAACATAGAAAAAAAAATATGTTCAATTTGAAGCATAACTTCATACACTTTTAGATGGTACAATAGTGAAAATGGAACAAAAATATCGATCACAGCGCCCCCTTTTGTCGAAATATCCCAAAAATTCTGATATAATCTGCTTGCAATAGCCAAAAACATGAAAAAAAAGTTTGGTTCAATTTGAAGCATAACTTCATACACTTTTAGATGGTTCAATAGTGAAAATGGAACAAAAATATCGATCGCAGCGCCCCCTTTCGTCGAAATGTCCCCAAATTCTGATAGAACCTGCTTGCCATAGACAAAAACATAGAAAAAAAATGTGGTTCAATTTGAAGCATAACTTCATACACTTTTAGATGGTAGAATAGTGAAAAGGGAACAAAAATATCGATCACAGCGCCCCCTTTCGTCGAAATATCCCCAAATTCTGATAGAATCTGCTTTCCATAGCCAAAAACATAGAAAAAAATTAGGTTCAATTTGAAGCATAACTTCATACACTTTTCGATGGTACAATAGTGAAAATGGAACAAAAATATCGATCACAGCGCCCCCTTTCGTCGAAATATCCCCAAATTCTGATAGAACCTGCTTGCCATAGCCAAAAACATAGAAAAAAAATTGGGTCAATTTGAAGCATAACTTCATACACTTTTCGATGGTACAAAAAAAAGCCACACAGACGGACAGACGGACGGACGGACAGACGGACAGACAGACATTTTGTAAAAACATGTTTTTCGGAATCTCTGATCCCTAAAACGTGTAAATCCGTCGAAAACCGGAAGTCGAAAAAAATTTCGATTACAATACTTTCTTCTATTATAGATAGAAGAAAGTAAAAAAATAGGTTCAATTTGAAGCATAACTTCATACACTTTTAGATGGTGCAATAGTGAAAATGGAACAAAAATATCGATCACAGCGCCCCCTTTCGTCGAAATATCCCCAAATTCTGATAGAATCTGCTTGTTATAGCCAAAAACATAGAAAAAAAATTTGGTTCAATTTGAAGCATAACTTCATACACTTTTAGATGGTGCAATAGTGAAAATGGAACAAAAATATCGATCACAGCGCCCCCTTTCGTCGAAATATCCCCAAATTCTGATAGAATCTGCTTGTTATAGCCAAAAACATAGAAAAAAAATTTGGTTCAATTTGAAGCATAACTTCATACAATTTGGATGGTACAATAGTGAAAATGGAACAAAAATATCGATCACAGCGCCCCCTTTCGGCGAAATATCCCCAAATTCTGATAGAATCTGCTTGCCATAGCCAAAAAAATAGGTTCAATTTGAAGCATAACTTCATACACTTTTAGATGGTACAATAGTGAAAATGGAACAAAAATATCGATCACAGCGCCCCCTTTCGTCGAAATATCCCCAAATTCTGATAGAACCTGCTTGCAATAGCCAAAAACATAGAAAAAAATTTGGTTCAATTTGAAGCATAACTTCATACACTTTTAGATGGTTCAATAGTGAAAATAGAACAAAAATATCGATCGCAGCGCCCCCTTTCGTCGAAATATCCCCAAATTCTGATAGAATCTGCTTTCCATAGCCAAAAACATAGAAAAAAAATTAGGTTCAATTTGAAGCATAACTTCATACACTTTTCGATGGTACAATAGTGAAAATGGAACAAAAATATCGATCACAGCGCCCCCTTTCGTCGAAATATCCCCAACTTCTGATAGAATCTGCTTGCCATAGCCAAAAACAAAGAAAAAAAATTAGGTTCAATTTGAAGCATAACTTCATACACTTTTGGATGGTACAATAGTGAAAATGGAACAAAAATATCGATCACAGCGCCCCCTTTCGTCGAAATATCCCCAAATTCTGATAGAATCTGCTTGCCATAGCCAAAAACATAATAAAAAATTTTGGTTTAATTATCTGCATAACATCATACACTTTTCGATGATACAATAGTGAAAATGGAACAAAAATATCGATCACAGCGCCCCCTTTCGTCGAAATATCCCCAACTTCTGATAGAATCTGCTTGCCATAGCCAAAAACAAAGAAAAAAAATTAGGTTCAATTTGAAGCATAACTTCATACACTTTTGGATGGTACAATAGTGAAAATGGAACAAAAATATCGATCACAGCGCCCCCTTTCGTCGAAATATCCCCAAATTCTGATAGAATCTGCTTGTTATAGCCAAAAACATAGAAAAAAAATTTGGTTCAATTTGAAGCATAACTTCATACAATTTGGATGGTACAATAGTGAAAATGGAACAAAAATATCGATCACAGCGCCCCCTTTCGGCGAAATATCCCCAAATTCTGATAGAATCTGCTTGCCATAGCCAAAAAAATAGGTTCAATTTGAAGCATAACTTCATACACTTTTAGATGGTACAATAGTGAAAATGGAACAAAAATATCGATCACAGCGCCCCCTTTCGTCGAAATATCCCCAAATTCTGATAGAACCTGCTTGCAATAGCCAAAAACATAGAAAAAAAATTTGGTTCAATTTGAAGCATAACTTCATACACTTTTAGATGGTTCAATAGTGAAAATAGAACAAAAATATCGATCGCAGCGCCCCCTTTCGTCGAAATATCCCCAAATTCTGATAGAATCTGCTTTCCATAGCCAAAAACATAGAAAAAAAATTAGGTTCAATTTGAAGCATAACTTCATACACTTTTCGATGGTACAATAGTGAAAATGGAACAAAAATATCGATCACAGCGCCCCCTTTCGTCGAAATATCCCCAACTTCTGATAGAATCTGCTTGCCATAGCCAAAAACAAAGAAAAAAAATTAGGTTCAATTTGAAGCATAACTTCATACACTTTTGGATGGTACAATAGTGAAAATGGAACAAAAATATCGATCACAGCGCCCCCTTTCGTCGAAATATCCCCAAATTCTGATAGAATCTGCTTGCCATAGCCAAAAACATAATAAAAAATTTTGGTTTAATTATCTGCATAACATCATACACTTTTCGATGATACAATAGTGAAAATGGAACAAAAATATCGATCACAGCGCCCCCTTTCGTCGAAATATCCCCAACTTCTGATAGAATCTGCTTGCCATAGCCAAAAACAAAGAAAAAAAATTAGGTTCAATTTGAAGCATAACTTCATACACTTTTGGATGGTACAATAGTGAAAATGGAACAAAAATATCGATCACAGCGCCCCCTTTCGTCAAAATATCCCCAAATTCTGATAGAATCTGCTTGCCATATCCAAAAACATAGAAAAAAAAATAGGTTCAATTTGAAGCATAACTTCATACACTTTTAGATGGTACAATAGTGAAAATGGAACAAAAATATCGATCACAGCGCCCCCTTTCGTCGAAATATCCCCAAATTCTGACAGAATCTGCTTGTTATAGCAAAAAACATAGAAAAAAATTTGGTTCAATTTGAAGCATAACTTCATACACTTTTAGATGGTTCAATAGTGAAAATGGAACAAAAATATCGATCGCAGCGCCCCCTTTCGTCGAAATGTCCCCAAATTGTGATAGAACCTGCTTGCCATAGACAAAAACATAGAAAAAAAATGTGGTTCAATTTGGAGCATAACTTCATACACTTTTAGATGGTAGAACAGTGAAAATGGAACAAAAATATCGATCACAGCGCCCCCTTTCGTCGAAATATCCCCAAATTCTGATAGAACCTGCTTGCCATAGCCAAAAACATAGAAAAAAAATGTGGTTCAATTTGAAGCATTACTCCATACACTTTTAGATGGTAGAATAGTGAAAATAGAACAAAAATATCGATCGCAGAGCCCCCTTTCGTCAAAATGTTCCCAAATTCTGATAGAACCTGCTTGCCATAGCCAAAAACATAGAAAAAAAAATTGGTTCAATTTGAAGCATAACTTCATACACTTTTAGATGGTTCAATAGTGAAAATAGAACAAAAATATCGATCGCAGCGCCCCCTTTCGTCGAAATATCCCCAAATTCTGATAGAATCTGCTTGTTATAGCCAAAAATATAGAAAAAAAATTTGGTTCAATTTGAAGCAATACTTCATACACTTTTAGATGGTTCAATAGTGAAAATGGAACAAAAATATCGATCGCAGCGTCCCCTTTCGTCGAAATGTCCCTAAATTCTGATAAAACCTGCTTGCGATAGCCAAAAACATAGAAAAAAAATGTGGTTCAATTTGAAGCATAACTTCATACACTTTTAGATGGTAGAATAGTGAAAATGGAACAAAAATATCGATCACAGCGCCCCCTTTCGTCGAAATATCCCCAAATTCTGATAGAATCTGCTTTCCATAGCCAAAAACATAGAAAAAAAATTAGGTTCAATTTGAAGCATAACTTCATACACTTTTCGATGGTACAATAGTGAAAATGGAACAAAAATATCGATCACAGCGCCCCCTTTCGTCGAAATATACCCAAATTCTGATAGGACCTGCTTGCCATAGCCAAAAACATAGAAAAAAAATTTGGGTCAATTTGAAGCATAACTTCATACACTTTTCGATGGTACAATAGTGAAAATGGAAGAAAAATATCGATCACAGCGCCCCCTTTCGTCGAAATATCCCCAAATTCTGATAGGACCTGCTTGCCATAGCCAAAAACATAGAAAAAAAATTTGGGTCAATTTGAAGCATAACTTCATACACTTTTCGATGGTTACAAAAAAAAGCCACACAGACGGACAGACGGACAGACGGACAGACGGACGGACGGACAGACAGACATTTTGTAAAAACATGTTTTTCGGAATCTCTGATCCCTAAAACGTGTAAATCCGTCGAAAACCGGAAGTCGAAAAAAATTTCGATTACAATACTTTCTTCTATTATAGATAGAAGAAAGTAAAAATATATATCAGTATATTTTTTTTTCTTCTAAAACTTTAAACGCAATTTTCTGGAAACTACATTTTTCAACATTAACATGGACAGCATGATAACTTGAATAATTTTTAACATTTTTGGATAAAATTTGCGCTCATCTACGTGACGAAAAATGATTTTTTTTTAATTCAAAATAGCGCAATTTTCTTATTTTTCAAAAATTAAAAAATTTGAGCCGAGGGCTCTTAGCTACAACCTTGCTTTACAAGAAGAAACTGATATTTTTAAAGTTTTTTGTTTCTACAGGAAGTTAGGATGCTGCCCATCGAGCCCGGATATTTTGGTATAGGTCAACGCAACTGTTGTATCCGATGAAAGAAATATTTTTAAATACTGAGGCAATAAAAAACAATGTGGAATTATTAGTTTTTCAATTAATTTTACTCCCTTCATAAAGAAAATTCCAAAATATGTTAATTTCTCACCGCCGAGAACTTATGTAACCCCTTATTTTCATTTTTATTTTTTTTAATTGAGGAAGGGGCTGTTAGAAAGGAAATAAGATTTTTGTATTGATCAGCCGTTGTACGCAAAATCTACACTAGTAAACTCTTTGCGCGTATCTATCTACGTAACCTCAAAAACTCGGAAAGCACAGGTCACAGGGCTACGGAATTTGGCATACGGGTTGTTGGCAGGGGGCCCATGAACGATTGGGGCAAAAAATTCGAAAATTTTAAATAGTTTTTTTTTTTTTTTTTTTTTTTTTTTTTTATGTTTTTGACAAATTTTTGGCTTTTTTTTGTTCAACCCGTAATCGCGCGAGTTCTAACCAGTTCTAAATGTTTACTGCAATGTGAGATATACATATTACGTACGCCACGCTGCAATACTAAGAAGCTGTAGCGGGTATTATGATAATTATTTTACCTCGCATGCACGTAATTAGAGATTATTTAATTGCACTTAATTATTACCTTTATTAAAAAAAATAAAGAAAAAACATTTTATCACAAACATCAACAAAACTTTTTATTCTATTTATTCCCTTATTCGAAAGATATCGTTTTATCGTCTGCTTCCATTGCAACATGATAAATTAAATTTCCTTAAAAAAATGTACAGTAGTAGAAAAAATTTTTCCTACATATTACATAGATACATTTGGTTGTACTGATTTTTATTTTTAATTTTGGTTTTAGAATTTAATTCATGAACTCTCGTACGTACAAGCTAGTACAAGTTATATTTACTATTTTTTCATGTTTAGTATATTATTTATATCCATCATTATTTCTTCAAAACTTTCCAGAAAGAAATTTTATATCTCATTTTATCCCTAGAGAGTTACATTGAATACTTTCATCATAGTTTAAAATCACGTATTTTTGCATTGTTATACTAGAGGGGAAGAAATCGTGGTTTTTCAATCTTCTGATTTTATCCAAATCATAAGGAAAGGCCTAGTTATGTAACAGCATATATTTGCTCAGGAATGAATCTAATCATATTTATGTTTCTTAAATTGGTTTTTTATCAAAAGAGAAAAAGATGATGAGGGAGAATGGGGGGGGGGGGGAGAAAAAAAGCATTTAATATTGGCCAGCGTTTTTACCCAAAAAGTATGGCATACGTGCTGTTTTGGTATATGTTTAGTATATTATTTACAGTATGTCTAATTTTTTTTTCTTTCAAAAATCAAAATCAACTATTGGTTCTTCTGCTAAAGGGTTCCGAAAATAAGTGAAAAGTTTTTAGAATCATGGATAACTACAACATTACACTAAATTTTCAGAACCATTTACGGAATAGTTTCTGAAACAGAAAAAAAACCATTTTCTGGCAGAAAATTTCGGAAAAGGTGTTTCTGTTAATATCCGTTACCAGTTGTATTTTGAGGTTTCTGATTGGTTCATTTCCTAAGAGTTTCTGAAGATAACGAAATGTTTCTGGAGTCGTGGGTAACTATGATCGTGGGTTATAATGAAGATTTCTTTTATATCAGGAAAATTTATGCGATTGTTTTATAATGAAGCCAATATATCAATGTTTTGGGGGATTTTTAAACTTTTAGGCGTTTACATTTTCTGTCTTCTGCAATTTTCTAATCATTGGTATCAATATGAGATATACGAATTGATTTTCATTATTTAGTGATATTAAATAGGCTTATTAAATAAGAAAATAAGTATTGAAGACGATAAATATGAATTGTAACTCTATGAGAACCTCTCAAATTTAGTCCTAAAAGTATCTAAAGAGTCCTAAAGGATCTTCTCTTAAAGGTTTCTCTTAGAAAGACCCCACGGAGGGTACTCCCGCTGATGGCCAATATATCCCTAGTGCAGATAATCGGCCGTAACAAATAATCAACATAAAGGTTTCTCGTAAAAGCTTCTAGAATCGTCGATAGCTACATTACACAAAATTTTCAGAACAAGTTACGGAATAATTTCTGAAATAAAAAAGGCCCCTTTGTTAGCAGAAAATTTCGAGAAAAAAAAAGTATCTCTTAATATATTGTATTGTGCGAGTTCTGGCAGTTTCTTTTCCTGAAAGTTTTTGAAGATAAGGAAATATTTCAAGAATCGTGGGAAACTATGATGTTGTGATGAAGATTTCTTTAAAAATTTTTCTAAGGATTTTTTAAACTTTTAAGCCTTTATTTTTAGTTACCCATCATACGTAGTATAGGGTAAATCTTGTAATCGTTTTAAAAATCGCAAAAAACAAAATTGACTGATTTACACGTTTCAGACACTGGTGATTTCGAAAACATATTTTTAGAAAAAAAATTGCGGTCCATCTGTCTGTGTGTCTGTAAACGCTCTATCTCCCGAACAAATTGAGATAGAGACTTGAAATTTGGTATGTACTTAGTACGTAATAATGAGAAGAAGCCTATTGAATTTCAGTAACCTCTATAATCCGGAACTATTTTTTTCGGACCCTCAAAATATTCGTCCTGATAAAAGGTATATAAAAATTTTCGAAAGTGCTTATTTTAAGGAGTGAATATAAAAGACAATAAAAAACATAAATTTTGCAAAAAGAATGAAGTCGATCGGGAAATGAGTTGCCGAGATATTTGTAATCCTAGTTTCCACACTCTTCGATTTTTCATGACCCTGTATTTCATGTAAATTTCAATTCAAAGACATATTTTAATTGGAAATGAGACGCTTAATACGACACAGTAAACTGTCAGTTAATATGATTATCATTTTTGGAGTTATAAGGATGTTTCTTTTACGCAATTCAGTAATAGAGCATTTAATGTTTATGACGTCATCAAGCCAGTATTTTATTCGAATTGCAATGCATTTTATAAATTGTTTACATATGTTACGTTTTCATATTTCATATTATGCATATCTATGATGGGTAAGTATTACGGTAGCCTCGAAAAACTAGTTTTGTATTCTACGAGTTTCGATATGAGATGAATTGAGATGATTGAGAATATGAGATGATTGAATGCAAACATTCAAGATAACATTAATGGTACCAAAAAAAAAAAATCTAAAAACACTTTATATCTCTTCAATTTGTAATTGAAAATAACGAATTCACTTTTACATCGTATTGGGGCATGTTCTGGAATATTAATTTGAATCCGGATTGAACCAACATTTGCTGCTTCAGTAGCTGCAACAAAAGGATGGTGAAACCTTGTTCCAACATATGGAACTATAGTTCAACAGGAGCTTCAAATGTTGGAATGAGATTTACCCATCTTTTGGTTGCAGCTACTGCAGCACCAAAAGTTAGTTCAATGTAACACAAAATTTTTAACAGTGTATTTGGTAGTACTAAATAAGCGCATTAAATACGAAAATAAGTATTAAAGACGATAAATTTGAACTGTACGTCTAAGAGGTTCTCTCAAATTTAGAGTAAATATTTAAAAGCCCTCAGCTATCTTTATAACGAATACAAACATTCAAGGTAACATTAATGGTACCAAAAAATTCTGAAAACACTTTATATCTCTTCAATTTGTAATTGAAAATAACGAATTCACTTTTACATCGTAGGGGGGCATGTACTGGAATATTAATTTTAATCCGGATTGAACCAACATTTGCTGCTTCAGTAGCTGCAACAAAAGGATGGTGAAACCTTGTTCCAACTTATGGAGCTATAGTTCAACAGAAGCTCCAAATGTTGGAATGAGATTTTACCATCTTTTGGTTGCAGCTACTGCAGCACCAAAAGTTAGTTCAATGTAACACAAAATTTTTAACAGTGTATTTGGTAGTACTAAATAAGCGCATTAAATACGAAAATAAGTATTAAAGACGATAAATTTTAACTGTACGTCTAAGAGGTTCTCTCAAATTTAGAGTAAATATTTAGATGTCCCCAACTATCTTTATAGCGAGTACAAACATTCAAGATAACGTTAATGGTACCAAAAAATTCTGAAAACACTTTATATCTCTTCAATTTGTAATTTAAAATAACGAATTCACTTTTACATCGTAGGGGGGGGGGGACATGTTCTGGAATATTAATTTTAATCCAGATTTCATTTTATAATCTTCTTGTAAAACAAGTTTTCTAGAAAATATGGTAAAAAATATGCGACATCATAAAGAAAAGTAATATCTTAATATAAATATTTTTATTGTAGTCGGGACAATATTTATTCAGTATAAAAATGGTGAAGCAATTTTAAAAATTACATTCACAAACATCTGATTTAATAATCCTAAAATTTTAATCTACGTTGTTCAAGATGTTTTCAATTGAATTCCTCGCATTTTTTTTATTATTATTATTATTTCCTTTTCCGTAAATATTATTAGACAGAATTATGATATTTTTTTTTAACTTATTCATTTTCTGAAATTATTTTTATTAATATAATTTAAATTTAACAACTATCATTTGAAATGTTTTCTTGAAAAGAATTTTAAAAAATAATAATTCAAAAATGAAACGATCCTGAAAATTTAACAACCATAATCCCATTATTGTGTGTTGAACTATTTCTTATTTTTTTTTTCCCTTCAATGAAAATACTTTCATCATGTATAATTCTACAATAGCGAATTCTACTACAAAATATTTCCACAAACAATTATATTTTACTGAGCACCTTGTTAGGGTTATATTGTTGCTTTATCTAAAGATCTATGTACTACGTTTATAAAGAATCTCTCAACCCTGAGATGATGTTTAGCAGATAGTCCTTTATAGGAATAAAAAGAAAATAAATAAATAAATAAAACAGAAAATGAAAACGCAGCTATAATGTCTGTATTGAAAAGCATACCTATGTTCTCATTAAAGTTATAATGCGGGCATATAAATAATACTTTGTTATTGATCTCAAAAATTTTTCCCAGCCGCATTTGAATATATCTTGTTAGGAGAAAAATGAAATAGTGACTTACAAAAAAACGTATCTTGGATGAATTTTATCAGGCTATTCTTTTATTTTTTAGTTTTGCTTCAGATGAGATAAGAAAAAGTCATATTTTCCATGGAAAAATAAGTTATTCTTTTCTCGTCTATGACATGCGGTGGATGATGAATTATGAAAATATGTATCTTGGTTTGATGCAGATATAATTAATGAACTATCGCTAGATTGACTGTGAATTTATTTCGGAAATATATATATATTTTTTAACGTTTGATACATTTTATATTCTGGGTTATTTCAAATAATTTGTGGAAAAAAAATTTCTTTATATAATAGGTCTTTAACTATGCACTAATTATGTAAATAGCTGATGAAAAATATTAATATTCTTCATCACTGGTGCTGCAAGCATAGATTTTCTAGGCTTAAAAACCTTCTCACAGAACCCTTTTTTTTACTTTAAAATCTCATTTGGTTATGTTTAAATATTTTTAATTTACGTAGCATTTTATAAATATTTCCATTTAAAATAAATATACTAAAATATGAATTATTTAATTAAATTATTTAATCTATGAAAGAACTGTTTTTATTAAAGTAATTTTTATTTAAAAACAATTATTTGAAATATTTTCTTACAAAGAAGAATGATAAAAACACATCATGATTCCACAAAATTTTAAACATAGTTTTATATTAGAACTAGTTTTTCTCATTAAATATATATATTATATATAATGCATATATATTCTCATTAAATATATATATATATTATATATATATATATATATAGTATATCATACAATATCGTCAGTATCAATGTAACAGCATTTCTACTACAAAATATTTTAATAGACAATTATATATATTGCACTAACATAATTTACTTAACATAATTTACATGTAAAACTTTTTTATTATTATTAAGATATCGTTTTTTTTTTTTTTTTTTTTTTTTTTTTTTTTTTTTTTTTTTTTTTTTTTAACAACAACCATTTGAAATATTTTCATACAGAGAAAATATGAGAAGGGTGTCTACAAAATATCTTTACAATTTCAAGCTTTTATTACAAACACAAATGAACGGATAAAGAAGTACAATATTAGGAGTATATATTAAAGACACTTTTTTTTTCTTCTTCTTTTTTTTTTTTTTTGCATCAATAAATATGTGCACCATTGGTTGCAAGAAGCACGTCCAGGAAATAATTGTCGACGTTTTCCTCTGATACTCTTTTTCGTCCAACCCTTGCTTTATACCATACTGAGATGGTCTCCATAAATTTATTGTGCCATTCACGAATTGACAGATGTGGGCACAAGAAATTCACAGAGACCGGCTGAGTATGGGATAAAGCAAGGAGTGGGCGAAAAAGAGTATCAGAGAAAAACGTCAACTATTATTGCACTGACGGCTTAGCGCAACCAATGGTGCACATACAGAAGTTTGTTAATTAGTGAAAAAAAATACTTCAATATATACACTCCTAATATTGTACTATCCATACATGTAACAGTTCATTCGTGTTTGTAATAAAACCTTGAAACTGTTAAGAGGCTTTGTGGATATCCTGTATATTGAACTAGTGCTTTTATTGCTACTCAGTAAAAATACTTCAATATGCAATTCTATAACAGAATTGCCACTACGTAAAAATTCCATAAATAATTATATTTTCCTAATTACTGTACTGAGTACATTATATTTACTAAACACACAGATTATATTGTCGCTGTATCTTAGTATCTAAGTACGCCTTTATAAAGAAACTCTCAAACATAACATAAAGATTAGGTGATCCTTTTTGTAATTGAAAAGAAAATGAGAAAAAATAAAACAAAATATGAAAATGTAGATTTTAGTTCTGTATTAAAAAACATATCTGTATTCTTCTTAAAGCTATAATGCGGACTTATAAATAATACTTAATTATTGATCTCAAAAATCTTTACCAGCCGCATTTAAATATCTTATTAGAAGAAAAATGAAATAGTGGATTAAAAAAAAAATAAATAAAAACGAAATAGACAGAATCTTGGGTGCATTTTATCAGGAAATTCTTTCATTTTTTAGTATTTCAGTCGGATGGAAGAAAAAAAAGTAACATTTTCTAAAGAAAAATATACTTTTTTTTTTTTACAGATGACATGTGGGGGGATGATGAATTATGAAAATATGTATCTTGATTTGATACATACATATTTAAGAAACTATTTATAGTTTGACATAGGACATATTATGGATATATATTTTCTTCTGATGTCTGATAAATTTTAATACATTTTATTTAAAAAATATAGCAGTATTTGATATGTTCACTCACTGCTTAGACAGTTGATAAAAAGCTATTAATTATTTTCATTGACGATACTGTAGACTGTATAGAATTTTAAAAGTTGAAAGTTTTCTCATCACCAACAGTCCATTTCTATATATGTACAAACCATTGTATTGATGCATATACTGTACCAAAAATCATTGTTCAAACCCAAAATAAAACTGATTGAACCAACTTTTGGTGCTGCAGTAGCTGCAACCATACGATGGTGAACTCTCGTTCCAACATTTGGAGCTCCAACTGAACTATAGTTCCACATGTTGGAACAAGGTTTCACCATCTTATGGTTGCAGTTACTGAAGTACCAAATGTTGGTTCAACCAGCACAAAATTTTTAACAGTGTAGTTGATTAATTGCTTAGGAGTAATACAGTCATTTTCTGTTCCAAATTTCGATTTACCTCCAGATAAAAAGTGGTTTTCAAGAAAATACAGCTTAAGAACGTCTAGAGCTAATTTGCGACAGTGGAATTAACTAGACGCTTTAATGAGATTTGATTTGCATAACAAAATTAAAAACCAAGCCTACTTAAAAAAAAAATGTTATCCGTATTATATTCCGAAATATGTTTCGTTCGTAAATGGTGAACTCTCGTTACAACATTTGGAACTCCAACTGAACTACAGTTCGACATGTTGGAACAAACTTTCAGCATCTTATTGTTACAGGTACTAAAGCACCAAATGTTGGTTCAACCAGCACAAAAATTTTAATAGTGTATTTGATCATAGTTGCTTAGGAATACTACAGGCATTTTCTGTTCGAACTGTCGATTTACCTCCAGATAAAAAGTGGATTTCAAGAAAATAGAGCTTAAGAATGTCTGGACCTAATTTGCCACAATGGAATTAACTAGATGATTTAATAAGATATGATTTGCGTAACAAAATTAAAAACCAAGCCTGCCTAAAAAGAAAAAAAAATGTTATCCGTGTTATATTCCGAAATGTTTTCCGTTTTCTTTGTTTGATTTCAGTTTTAAAAGATTCTATTCCTCTTAATTAGAAAAGGGGAGAATTTATGTATCACTAATTTCGAAATCAGCAAGCAGTACAAAACAATAACTGCTTCTCAAGATACTTGTACTTTTTTCCACATATTCAAAATTTTGATTCAACTTAAGCTATCATTTTACGTCCTATATTGTTAGAAAAAGTAATTTTTTAAAGGAATAGAACGACTGTCTGTCTCAAACCAATATGTGCTACTTTCTGAGTCATATGTATATATATATATATATATATATATATATATGTTGTAACGATTTCATTAAATCTCTCACAGTCTGCTAATTAGGCAGAGTAATCAAAGATAGAAGTTCCCAAGAGTTGGAAAACTTTTCTCACGCTTCGCTGTGGTGTGACAAGAATGTCGTTTACTACAATAGGAAAAGATAAGCTTCGATCAATCTTGTGAAACTGAAATTGCTAGACAGCAAATATTTCTCTGATCTGACCGTCGATATGGGGGGTCTCGGATCGTGGGAAATTTCCTGCGAGAACATTTAAAAGTTCAGTAAGACCTCCCTAAAGAAAGCTTTAGCCAATGATGTAAACTAAAACTTTTTTGATTGGTGATCGGAGAATCTTTTGTTCGAGCAAGCGGACCGGAGAAGAGAATCGGGGGAAGAGAGAGATTTTTGGAGAGCAGAGGAGTGTTGGTGAAAAGACACTGATCTCTGGATGGATTCCCGACCAAGTGGGGAAGGAAGGGCTTTGCTGACAGATTTTTGAATGAGAGAGTGCGATCTCTCTGAAGTCAACGCAAAAGCCTTGGATTTGACCTTTCGGGGAGAGTGAAAAGTAGCACTAGTTAAGACTTTAAGATTCTAAAACTACTGTAAAAGACTGGACTATTTGGTGATTTGCTATAAATTACAAGTCGAGCGAACTCAGCTAAACAAAGTGTTGTAAATAATTTTTACCTCTAGAAATTTCAAGAACGCTTTTTAATAAAATTTGTTCTGAAATATGTAATGAAGGTGATCCATTGTGAAACGATTCCATGCTACCCCATTTCAAAAACACACAACATCGTGGATTCTTTACAATATATATATATATATGGGGAGCGGGGCAAGATAGTGCCAAGCCACATTTTTGAACTTCTGGTTTCTGGAATTTTCATGGCTTTGAAAATTTTATCAAATACTCAAATCAAGATATGTAGCATAAAGTTTTTTCGCTAATGTTTTAGTAACATTTGAGATATTCCGAGTAACAATATAGCATTACTTTAATGATATTACTATTACGTTTTTTTTAAAATTAGCTATCTTCATTGGGGGTATAAACATCTGGGGCAAAAACGATACCTGAGACATATGCTGTCACCAAGTGACATTAGAAACAAATTATATGTAGGATATTCTAATTTACAATATTAAGCAACAGATTATAGTGTTAGATTTATTTCACCAAAAATGTGGCTTGGCACTTTCTTGTGCCGATATTCAATTCAGTTTGCTTATGTAATTTCACTTTATATATGTATGCGTATATATAGGGTGCCCATAATTAAACGACCCTATTTTAGAGTTTTCAACAAGCGAAACTATCGCTCAGAAATTTGTGAAATTTTGTGGTGGACGTAACAAAGGGATGGGAATTTCTTTAAGCGAAACAAAAAGTTCAAAATTTCACCGCCAGTGGTCGTTTTTAATGAATTACACATTTAACATACATTTACGATAGTTTAAAAATTTTATTATAGCAAAACATGTTCAACAAAACACCATTTCACGACATGTTCATTTCCAGAGCACACTGCGGTCAACTGTGGAACGTGCTATCTTACGATTCCAGATGGTAGCTGAAAATGATAGTGGTCATGCAGAACATGTTTTGTTGTAATAAAATTCGTATACAATCGTAAATGTATGCTAAATGTGTAATTTAAATTAGAAAAAACCTTATGATGGTGAAATTTTCAACTAATTTCTTTTTCGCTCAAACGAATTCCCATGCCTTCATTATAGCCTCCATTCACAAAATTTCACAACTTTCTAAACAATAGTTTCGTCTGTAAACAATTTTCAAACAAGGTCGTTTAATTATGGACATCCTATATATATGTGATGATAAAAATTTGTATTTTGTGTATTAAAATTTTAAAATTAGCCATAACTTTATTAACTTAAAAAGATAATGCAAAAAGATTACAAAGCAAAAACTAAAAAAATCTAAAAGTAATAGTTTTACGTATAATTTTATTTATTTTAGTATTTTCTATTACGTGTATTGCGATATATTCAACTTTTTAATCTAATTCTAAAATCTAAATGAAAAAACATGAGAGGTTAATGTCCTAGTTTATTAGTCAAACAGTTTTATGTATTGTTCTCCTCTTTTTTTTTTTTTTTCAGCATAAAATTACAAAGCAGGAAGCAATTTTTTTTTTCTTTCTTTGAACGAAAATAAACTGAGTATAAAATGGACTCCACATTTAAAGAAAGCGACGCATAAAATTGGAGAAAGAAAAAATGATAATTAAATATGTCCTCTTTTTCCATTCAGCTTAAGAGTAAATTGGTAAGTTATTGGCTATTCAGAACATTGAAACATCTTTATACGTCGCTCCATTTTCATTACTTTTTTAAAAAGTCTCGGTTTTATAACATCATAAAAGTAAATGGTCACAGCAGACGATTTTATTGCTAAACGTTTAATCTTTTTCAGAATGCGGAACAATTGTCTAATTAATGAGTTTTATCAATGAAGGAAAAAAAGGCTTTATTTAATGACTGAAAGCCTTAAATAGTTCTGAATGGTTTCATGTAATTTAATTTTTGTTTGGATAAAGCGTCTTTCCAATCATTATAAATGTGAGATATATATATATATGTATATATTTAATTTCATTTGTTTAAATTCAGAGTATTTTATTTCGTAAATTGAAGGAGAGAAAGAAGAATTAAAAAATTATGGATTATTCTTTTTCTGTTTTATTTTAAAATATGAAAAATATATTTTTATTATTGCCTGTCTTAAATTTTTATATAATTTTTGCGTCTATTTATTGATTTAATCGTATATTTTTATTCACTCTGTAATATCTTATATATAAAAAAAAAAAATATATGCACACTAAAGTGCTTAACAGTACATCTAAAGCTAAGTAACCTAAACTAATTTAATCGCAAACACACGTAACAAATCTAATGTCTTACAACCGAAATAAGAAAAATTATAAATCCTTTACAGATTTTGCGAAGACATTAATTTAAACAAGTTGAAAATTGTATGTCAAACGTGACAAATGAGGTGCGTTAGTACTATTGCTAGTTATATAAATATTCAGATCTTGATGATTTTTAATTCTGTGAAATGAATTATATCGTCTGCAGATTAATTTCTGTCATAAAATAAGTATCTCGGTCGCTTGACGATTAAACCTCGGAAGCTCCTATAACAAGAAAGCACCGATTTTAAAAAGAAAATTCAAATTTCTTAATAAATATTTTTATTAATATCTCCTAAAGTTTTGATTCGATTTTTATAAAATTTGAAATGTCTCGACAAAATTCTGCAACGATAATATATCTTAAATTTCAAATCATTCGGTTGGGTAGTTTTTGCGTTGTTATATGCGGACGGACGGACAGACAGACGGACGGACCAAGCGACGACAATAGGTGCTACGTATTTATATAATTATGAACGCACCTAAAAATGCCTTAAAACATAACGATAATTTAAGAATTCTGATTATTTCGTTATTGAACTGTTCGATCTTTAATTTTAATATTTGTAATAGTTAAAATAAAAAACAATTTAACTTGACTTTATAATGTTTAATTCATAAGTAGCTATTTTTCATTTTTTACTTACCCATCATACGTAGTATAAGGTAAGTCTTGTAATCGTTTTGAAAATCGAAATTTTTTTTGACGGATTTGCACGTTTCAGACACTGTAGATTCCGAAAAACATATTTTTAGAAAAAAAATTTTGCCGTCCGTCTGTGTGTCTGTGTGTCTGTATGTCTGTGTGTCTGTATGTCTGTGTGTCTGTGTGTCTGTGTGTCTGTAAACGCTCTATCTCCCGAAAAAATTGAGATAGAGACTTGCAATTTGGTATGTACTTAGTATGTAATAATGGGAAGAAGCCTATTTCATTTCAATAACCTCGATTAACCGGAACTATTTTTTTCGGACTCTCGAAATATTCGTTCTGATAAAAGGTAGATAAAAATTTTCGAAATTGTTTATTTTAAGAAATGAATGTAAAAGACAATAAAAAAACATAAATTTTGCATAAAGCATGAAGTCGATCGGATAATTAGTTGCCGAGATATTTGGAATCCTATTGCCACACTCTTCGATTTTTCATGACCCTGTATTTCATCCAAATTTCACTTCAAAGAAATATTTTAATTGGAAATTTGACGCTGAATCAGATGCAATAAACCGCTAGTTAATAGGAGCATTGTTTTTGGAGTTATAAAGAGGTTTCTTTCAAGCGATTCAGTAATCGAGGCCTTAAAGTTTATGACGTCATCAAGCCATGATTTTATTTGAATTGCAATGCATTTTATAAGTAGCTTACACATTTTTATTTTAATATTTTACATTATGCATATCAATGATGGGTAAGTATTACGGTGGCCCCCAACGACTAGTTCTACATTACATCAAGAAATTTATATTCAAAATATATGCAATAACTTTTTTTTCAGTGAAATGAATATACATAAGAAAAACAAGTAATATAAAAATAAATACATAAATAAATAAGTCAATTCCTACTTAGGTCAAAAAGATTTTTTTTTTCAGCGATCTACACGATTCGCCACTGGCGGTATTTATACCCTGCTAAGCATCTTACATAAGAGAAATTTATTTTCGGGTACGGGAGATTTTCCTTCCGTCTCAGGCGAGGCTTGATCTCGGGACCTTATGGTTACGATCTCAGACCGTAACCGACTGCGCAATCAAGACTTGCGAGTCAGTGCTTTTAAATGGAACTAATGTCTGAAATAAGTCGGCTGCTAAAATTAATTAATTAAATTTAATTTGTCAATTAATATTTGAAAAAAACTGTATTAACATCAAGTGTCCATCCACTACAAGTTTTAAAAAAATGTACTTGAATCTTGAATGGATGAATAAAAAGTATTTTATTAACGACAATGACTTGAACAAGATATATAAATATATATAGGGAGAGTGTGAACTAATAGTAGGAATTGAAAAAGAAGAAAGATTTTATTACTGAATGTAATAAATAATCTATACAAATCATGCTTGTGACTTATAAAATTAAATTATTCATCAACTGCAACGGCGGAGAAGTGTAATGACATCCAAAACATAATTTTTATGATTAAACTTCAATCCGAAATCCGAATTAACAACTTTAATCATTTTTTTTTTTTTTTAAATCCAGAATACAGGGCTCGCAGTGTTCCTAAGTTTTCTATTTTTCAACCTTTTTTTTGAAAACGATAATCGTCCTGGTAGATTCCTTTAACATGTGCAACAGAAATCTACCACAAAGATTATCGTTTTAAATTAGAGGGTTTAAAGTGGAAAATTCATTTTAGAAGCGCTCAAACCCTGGTAATATAAACTAACAATCTGAAATTTAAGCACAAAATAATAAAGGTACACAACATTTTTATGTTTTCTCTTTTTTTTTTTTTAAGATCCTTTAAAAAATCCCCTCTTTTTTTCGACTGTTACATGGTGTTTAATTTGAAAGACAAAAAAAATGTTATCACTGAATATTACAAATGATCCACGGAAATCCCACATGTGACATACAAAATCAAATTAAGGAGACTGTTGAGTAAAGAGGAATGTGTCATCATTAGATACAAACATCCAATATAGATTTATTATAATTATCTCGAATCCAAAATTCGAATAATTGAGCACTTTAATTATTTTATTTCAATAGCAACTCGACAAAAATCATTATCGCTTCTAAAATAGCGCAAAATTATTTTACGAAGTGATACCACTTACAATTTTCATAAAGTGTAATTTTTATGCAGTTACTAAACTGCATGTTGTTAAAAATAAAAGAAATTGTTTCAATTTCAATTTCAATGCACAACACACCTCGAAACAATTTCAATCGCCGAGGCTCCATAAATATCTTTAGCTCATTTTTTGACACTATCTAGAATCATTGCAAAAAACATTTAAATAAAGATTAATCCAATATAAATGAACAAGTCTGTCGTATCACAACACTATCTCTTCTTATGATGAATAATTATGTACATCGCTTAAAATTAATTCAGTTTTGATTCTATTCGTAATTTTAGCTTATCAACTAAAAATAACAAAACATTTAAACTTCATTAAAAATCAAACGAAGTATTTCATAATGTGAGGAATAAAACCCAAATAATATGTGAGAAAAAAAAAATCCCAAAGAAATCAAAATGATAAATTCTTCTTTTTTCTAACATTACATGATGTTAAATTAAAAATTAAAGAATGTTTTATTACAGAATATAATAAATGATTTATTTACATGAAACCCACATGTATCATGCACAATTAAATAATTAACAAGGAACGCATCAGCTTCGAAAATATAATTTTCATAATTAAACTTGAATCCGAAATCCGAATGCATGATCATTATAATTGTTTTAATTGAATGGCAACAGCGCATCGCTACAAATTTCATTATCCCTTCTAAAATTGCGTAATCGTATATTGCGAAGTAATCAATCCCTTTTATAATTTTTGCTTAGTGTAATCCGTTGGTATTTCTTAAATTGCAAATTGTTAATAATAAATAAAAAGAATTGTCTCGATTTATATTTAAATACAACACACGCCAAAAAACATTCTCAAACAACCAGTTTCTGTTTTCTGTAGAATGATATTTTCCTCCCCTATCCCCCTAGCATTAATAGTCTGACTTTTTTTTTCCATCATTACAAAACAAGTCGTTGGGGGCCACCTTGATACTTACCCATCATGGATATGCATAATGTAAAATATTAAAATAAAAAATATGTAAACTACTTATAAAATGCATTGCAATTCGAATAAAATCGTGGCTTGATGACGTCATAAACTTTAAAGGCTCGATTACTGAATTGCTTAAAAGAAACATCCTTATAACTCCAAAAACAATAATTCTATTAACTAGCGGTTTATTACATCTGATTAAGCGTCTCATTTCCAATTAAAATATATCTTTGAACTTAAATTTGGATGAAATACAGGGTCATGAAAAATCGAAGAGTGTGGAAAAATAGAATTACAAATATCTCAGCAACTCATTATCCGATCGACTTTATGCTTTATGCAAAATTTATGTTTTTTTTATTGTCTTTTATGTTTACTCCTTAAAATAAACAATTTCGAAAATTTGTATATACCTTTTATCAGAACGAGTATTTCGAGAGTCCGAAAAAAATAGTTCCGGTTAATCGAGGTTACTGAAATTCAATAAGCTTCTTCCCATTATTACATACTAAGTACATACCAAAGTTCAAGTCTCTATCTCATTTTTTTCGGGAGATAGAGCGTTTACAGACACACAGACACACAGACGGACGGCAATTTTTTTTTCCTAAAAATATGTTTTTCGGAATATCCAGTGTCTGAAACGTGTAGATCCGTCAAAAAAAATTTTTGATTTTCAAAACGATTACAAGATTTACCCTATACTACGTATGATGGGTAATTAAAACACTTTAATAAAGAAATCTGTCATTGTAATTAAGTTAATCTGCCTTAACATCTCTACAACAATATCTCTTTCTATGTTAAATGCTAATTAAACATTGCGCAAAATTTAAATGAATTTAATGATTTAAATATTAGATAATTTTGGCTTTAAAAAAATAAAATTAAGAAAAATATTAAACTATACGCAAAATAAAACTGACCCATAAAGAATATTTCTATTATTCAGAATCTGACAAATTATTTAAAACACACACAAAAGAAGAAAACTTTTTTTTTTTGCGTTAAAAAGGGAGAGAAATAAAGAAATCTGAACATGTTAGTAAAAGCCTTTTTTTTTTTAACAACATCACAGGGTGTTAATTTAGAAATTAAAGAACCGTTATATCTATAAAGTTTTATTACAGATTATAATAACAGATTTACAGAAATCCCACATGTATCGTTCACAATTAAATTATTCATTATCAGATAATGTATCAACATCGAAAATATAATTTTCATAATTAAACTTGAATCCGAAATCCGAATGAATGAGCACTATAATTATTTTATTTGAATAATGGCAACAGCGTAACTCGACAAAATTCATTATCCCTTCTGAAAATGCGTAATCTTATTTTGTGAAGTAATCCCTCTTACAATTTTCACCAAGTTCCTAAATTGCAAATTGTTAAAAATAAAAGGAATTGTCTCGATTTCTATTTAAATACAACACACACCTCAAAACATTTTCAATCACCGAGTTTTCATTTTCTCCATAAAGCTCTTTAAACTCCTCCTCCCCCATAGCAGAAATAGTTCGACTTTTGTCATTATCTGGAATCATTACAATACCGTCTGCCACTTGAGAATAAAACGTATTCTGTTTGCCCGCAACGCAATCATCTGGAACTTGTGCGGAAGGTCGTTTCCATGACGACAAAAGTGAATTCAGTAAAGCAGTAAGAACAAAATAAAAAAAAAGTTTTAAATATATTTTTGTTTATATCTATCTGTTATAAATGCATGAAGGTGTGGCGTATAGGATATATTCTTTTAATTTAGATTTTAATTTCGTAGGAGTTGTTTTAATTTGGTTAAGTGTTATAGGTGCCACCATTTTAAATTAGATAAAGTAAAATTGGATGTACTTGTAATTAATTAATTTGCTATTAAAGGAAGCAACATCTTATGATTTATTTGGTTAGATATATTTTTAGGATTTATATGGAGTTCCTAAAAAATCGTCTGCACAGACAATTTTTTTGCACTTTGCTATAGTGTAACATTCTTTCATAAGTTAAAAATACTATATTATAAAATGAATGAGTGGCTGTTAGTTAATATTATTCAAAGTATATTATATAGACATGTAAAAAAAAAAAAAAACACTCAAGATCTGAGTCTTTGACTTGTTTTATTTTATTTATTTACTTATTTTGTAAAAAAAAATGAGTTTTAAAGCCTGTGAAATAAATTTTTATAAGTCTAAAGCAAAAATGTATATTTTTAAAGCATGCATCCAGAGAATTTAGTGCATAAAAATTCCAAAATACAAATTAGAGTTTAAATTTAATGCAGTGATAATTTTGTTTAACCTTATAAATTTTAATGTTACATTAAATCGGATAGTGAAATATTGTGCACGAAATCATGCTTTAATTCTAGATAATTTTAAAGGCACAACATGAGGGAATGAATTTTCGCCTTTTGTCTGTGCAGGGTTATTAGTTACTATACATATTTAGTTTCAGGAAAATAAAAAAATTAATGAAATTGACCAGCGTTACTCAATATTACTGACTTAAGATTACTGATTATCTGGCTCTTTTAGTGTTAAAATAATTTCTAACATTGAAATAAATGCTAATTTTGCTAATAGCGTATTTTTGTTCTAAAAAAATTGGAGACTGTACATTAAATAAACTGTAGATAAATACTTTTGCTTGGAATGTAAATCGGAAAATTCAGTGATGATCCTTCGTTTGAAAAATCAAATATTTTGAAAAGTTAAGATAAAAAATAGTTGTAACTTTAATAATGATTAGCTCACACTTTAATTATATTTATTCATTTATGGAAATCAGGGAACATTAACTAATTCGAAATAGATTAACCGTGAATTAAATAAAAACTTTTTTCTCAGTAACATCGAATGAACATTTTCTCGACATTCGTATACATTTAAATTAATTTTTAATACAAAATAAATTAAATACATAACTTTAACCAATACACTATTATGCTGGTACTTATTTGATGTGTAGTTAAATCGTTATATAGTAGACAGAAGTGATGTAAAATATCTATTATCTTGTTTGTAATAATGAAAATACGGTTCTTCTCTATTATCCCGTCGACCACTTTTCCTAACAAAAAACTATCGCCAAACTGTAAGATTAAACGCCAAAAATGCAGTCACAGTTACTTGATGTCAGAAGCATTATACGTGTTTGTTATAATCATCAAGTGGTTTTTAATTCGACAGTTTCCTGTATTTTTCATTATGTTTTACAGATTTACTAGTTATTTCATTAATTAAAATAACAATTATGTCCTTAAATTCTTATATTTTATTTATTTATTTATTTTGATATTTCAATGGCAACGTTCTCCCGTTTATTTGGCGTTACAGTTTGGCGATAGTTTTTTGTTATGAAAAGTGGACGACGGGATAATAGAGAAGTACCGAAAATAATAATAATAATAATAATAGATATAATATTAATAATAATAATGATAATAATAACAGTAATAATAGTTATAATAATAGTAATAATAATAATAATAATAATAATAATAATAATAATAATAATAATAATAATGTCAAAAATATGAAAACAAAGCATATTTAAACTAATTGTCGATAAATGCTTTTAAATTAAAAAAAAAATCTAAATACATGTACAATATCTGATGTTACAATTATTTTTTTAACAATGAAGTGTTTTAGACAGAATAATGAAAATTATAGGCATCTCGTTTGTACAAATTAATAAAATTTTATGTCAGTGAACTCTGAAACAGTAGACTTTGTTTCTAACAAGTGTGGCTCTAACGAGGTCTATCTCTTCAGAAAAACATCATTTAAATGTCAGAGAAAAGAATCTTCAGTAATTAACGATAATATGATTCACACACTCTTAAAACTGCTAGATTCTCGTGAAGTTGAACAACAATAAAGCAACTTTATTCTTCGCAACAAAAGCAGATAAAGAAAGGAAATTCATGATTTTGCACAGGGACGATAGAACAGACAAAATTTATATTATTGTGAAAGAGTTAAAAGATCTTTCACATTTCATTATATAGAAATGGAAATACAATACCAGCTGAAAAGGAGCAGTTAAGAATGTTTTGTTGCTGAACGTTTATAGAGCTAGGTCCATAAATTTAAAACTTCTATGTCTAGTAGTAGTTTCAAACATAAAGCTTTTGTTATAGGCATTATTTTAACAATAATTCACACTGAGAAAAATGACACTTTCAAATATGAGTAAATCGATGTTTTCATTTTGTTATGAAACTTTTGGTTTCAAATAGGACGACCCAATGCTTTCAATTCTGAAATACCAGAAATACTCAGAATATTGAAACATGGACATACTCAAAACTGAGCACTTAGAAGTCAGTTCATACTCATTTTTGAAACATGGACATACTCAAAAATGATTAGAATCAGTTCAAACTCATTTTTGAAACACATATAGAAATACTCAAAAATGAGCACATAGAAGTCAGTTCATACGCATTTTTGAAACATGGACATACTTAAATATGAGAACAAGCTGTTTTATTCTTGAGTGTGTGCGTGTTTTCCGAAATGAGTATATACATGTTTCAAACTTGAGTAATTTTGATTCGGAGCCATTTTGAATACGCGACATACTGATATTTGAGTATTTTTTGCTTAGTATTGAAAATTTCGTTTTTAGAGTGTAGGCGAACCGATATGGCTCAGTTTTATTTTATTTATTTATTTATTTATTTATTTATTTATTTATTTATTGAAAAAAAATCTTATTAAACAAATATTTTTATTCACAAGAAAATATTCATTTAAAATTCTTCATAGAATAGGTGATTAAATTTTCACGTTATAATTCTCAGTTAAAATAAATATATTTTAAATAGAATAAAGTAAATCCATAGTCTCTAAATCTGCATGGATAAATAACGTTTCATGTAAGCGAGCTCTTAAATCTAAGGCTTTGTTTATCTCCAATGAGCATTCCCTTTTCACAAAATTATGTTACTTAAATGAGAGAGAAAAGAATCTTCAGAAATTAACAACATTATAATTCAAAACTTCTTAAAACATTCACATTCGTAAAGGTGAACATCTACGGAGATTTATCCTTCTTAACATATAAGCAAATAATGAAAGAGAATCCATGACTTTTCACATCAACATAGCGGAATGTGTAATTGTGAAATAGTTAAGTATGTTTTTTTACAATTTCATTTTTGCGATGGAAGTACAATAGCAGCAGAAATAGAGCAGTTAAGAACGTGTCTGTTGCTGAAGTTTTATTGAACAACCGCTAATTAGAAACAGTTTCAAACATAAAGCAATTGTAATAAGCATAATTTTAACAAAAATCCACATGAATAATAGGTTTAAAGCTATGGCTCAGTTTTATAAATTATTTTTTTAATGTGAAAAAACAGGTTCTTATTAAACAAATGTTCTTATTTGCAAAACACTATTTGTTTAGAATTCTACATATATTATATCCATGATTTTTCACATCAACATAGCTAAATGTGTAATTGTGAAATAGTTAAGTGCACTGTTAAAAATTTGCAGCAAACTGTCCAGTCATTTGAACGTTTTTATAAAAAAAAAACGGTTACATCAAAGTAATTTAACTCTATTCTGACCATATTATTGCCCATATTATGGTCAGAATACAGTTAAATTACGATTATATTACCGTTTTCGAAAAAACGGTCGATTGACTGGACACTTTGCTGCAAATTTTTAGCAGTGTGTTTCTTTACAATTTCATTTTAGTGATGGAAGTACAATAGCAACAGAAATAGCGCAGTTAAGAGTGTGTCTGTTGCTGAAGTTTTATTGAATTACCGCTAATTAGAAATAATTTCAAACATAAAGCAATTGTAATGTGAACTCTTAAATTTTAGGTTTTATTTTCTCCAATGAGCAATCTCTTTTCAGAAAATTATACTATTTTTATGAAAAATAAAGAAACATTTTGAAATTAAATACAATATAATTCACAAATTCTGTTAATTGTGCGATTTGTGAAGTTGGACAATGTCGCCATTTTATCATCCTTAACATAAGCAGATAATGAAAGAGAAAACATGAATTTACACGGAACCATAACGAACTGAAAGTTTATAGAACTAGCACTAATTAGAAATAGTTTCACACATAAAGTAATTGTTACATGCATAATTTTATCCATAATTCAAAAGAAAAATAGGTTAAATGCTATGGCTCATTTTTACCAATTCTTATATAAGATGAAAAATAAAAGTTCTTATTAAACAATTGTTCTTATTACCCAAAACAATATTCGTTCAAAATTCTTAATGTCTTTTATCTTTAAATTTCTACGATATATTTCTCAGCTAAAAAAATATTTTTTAAGTAGAATAAAATAATGTATAGTCTTTAAATATGTATAGATAAATGAAATTTTACCTAAGCGAACTCGTAAATCTTAGACTTTGTTTACCCCACAAAGAGCATTCTCTTTTCAGAAAATTATATTATTTAAAAGACAAAGAAAGGAATCTTCAGAAATAAAAGACAATATAATTCACAAATTCTTATAATTTTCCGATTTGTGAAGTTGTACAACTTCGCCATTTTATCATCCTTAACATAAGCAGATAATGAAAGAGAATCCGTGACTTTACACGAAAACATAGCTAAATTTATAATTATGAAATCGAGCAGTTAATAGTATTTCTGTTGCTGAAGGTTTACATAACTACCGCTAATTAGAAATAGCGTCAAACATAGAGCAATTTTAATAGGCATAATTTTAATAACAATTCACAAGAATAATAGGTTAAATGCTATGGCTCAGTTTTTCAAATTATTTTTAAATAAAAATAAAAAATGTATTATTTTTTTTTCTTATTAAAAAAAATACATATATTATTCGCAACAAATGAAAATAATTCGCAACAAATTTTCCCTGTTAAAATTCCGCATATATTATATTATTAAATTTTCAATTTATTAAATTTTCACTTAGCTAAACAAAATATGTTTTAAGTAGAATAAAGCAATTCATAGTCTCCAAATCTGCATAGCTAAATAAAAAATTACGTAAGCGAACTCCTAAATCTTAGGCTTTGTTTACCCCCTCTCCCCCAATGAGCATTCTCTTTTCAGAAAATTATATTATTTAAAAGACAAAGAAAGGAAATCTTCTGGAATTAACGACAATATAATTCATAAATTGTCCGTTTTGTAGAGTTGAGCAAATACGCCACTTTATCATCCTAAACATAAGCGGATAATGAAAGAGAATTCATCTCTTTACATGGAAAAATAATGAAATTTGTAGTTGTGGAAAGGTTTAGTGTTTCTTCTCCATTTCATTATAGAAATGGAAATCTGAATAGGGAGCAAAAGACGGAAAAGTTAAAAGTGTTTATATTGCTGAAGTTTTACAGAACTGGCTCTAATTAGAAGCACACTGTAAAAAAAATCCCTGACGGCTCGGCCTACAGGCACAGGTAGATTTCGAAGACGCAGACCGTGGGGCGCCTGTTTGTCGGGAATTGCGGAAGAAATGACCTTTTTGCGATGATGCTGCAGTTGGAACCGCCTACTTCGAAACCAAACTTGTTTTCAGGCGGAGCCAGCAAGGATTTTTTTTTTCCATAAGAGTTGGTTCTATAAAAAATGTCAATATAAAAGTTTTAGATAATATTAAGAGGATTTATAATAAATTTAAGCGGATTTGAAATCTTGGGAATTGACGAAGTTATGAATTTTTTTCTTTAACCCCCCCCCCCCCCCTTAAGGCAATTTTTAATTATATCAAAAATCTGTCATACATAAATTTTCGGCCCTTCTCCTAGAAGTAAAAATAACTTCAAACTGATTCGATACGTATCATAATTAAGAAATTATGGGTTTTTTTCTGTTTTCACAAAAAGTCCCCTCCCCCTGTTCGATTTTGCCCATTAACGAACTTGACCGAGTTTTTATGCCCCTTGATTTTATGTATCAGTTTCGAAAAGATGCGGGAGTTGGAACCGCCTACTTCGAAAAATAACTTGTTTGCAGGCGGAGCCGGCAGGGATTTTTTTGTTTTTAATTTTTTTTTTTGCTATAACGGTTGCTTCTATAAAAAACTTGTCAATATAAAAGTTTTAGATATTATTAAGAGGATTTATAATAAATTTAAGTGGATTTGAAATCTTGGGAATTGACATAGTGATGAATTTTTTTCTTCTAAAACCCCCCTTCCCTCCCCCCTTAAGGCAATTTTTAATTATATCAAAAATCTGTCATACATAAGTTTTTGGCCCTGTTCCTAGAAGTAATAATAAATTTAAACGGATTCGATACGTATCATAATTAAGAAATTATGTTTTTTTTTCTGTTTTCACAACCCCCCCCCCCCCCCTGGTTCGATTTTTCCCATTAACGAACTTGACCGAGATTTTATGCCTCTTGATTTTATGTATCAGTTTCGAAAAGATGCGGGAGTTAGAACCGCCTACTTCGAAAAATAACTTGTTTGCAGGCGGAGCCGGCAGGGATTTTTTTGTTTTTAATTTTTTTTTTTGCTATAACGGTTAGTCCTATAAAAAACTTGTCAATATAAAAGTTTAAGATAATACTAAGGGGATTAATAATAAATTTACGCGGATTTGATATCGTGTGAATTGACGAAGATATGATTTTTTTTCTTCTAAAACCCCCCCTTTCCCCCCCCCTTGGAGCCATTTTTAATTATATCAAAAATCTGTCATACATAAATTTTCGGCCCTTTTCCTAGAAGTAATAATAACGTTAAACGGATTCGATACGTATAATAATAAAGAAATTATGAGGGTTTTTCTGTTTTCACAAAAAGCCCCCCCATTTCCCCCCCCCCCTTGGTTCGAATTTGCCCATTAACGAACTTGACCGAGATTTTATGACCCTTGATTTTATGTATCAGTTTGGAAAAGATTTATGCAGAATTTTTCCAGTTATCGTGGTCAGAAAAAAAGTGACATAGATAGATAGATAGATAGATAGATAGATAGATAGATAGATAGATAGATAAACTTTTGAACTGGGGGTGGTTTTGGGTTCTGGGAGTCATGATCGGCATAGATCTGCAAAAATTTTTCAAAATTTCCAACTTAGGTGAGAATGTAATAGGTAGTATTTCTTACGAAATCTACCTAAAAATTCCGGATAGTTCCGAAAAAAAGTGGTGGCATTAAGATTCCACGGCTTTTTTCTGTTACGTTTCACAACAAAGAAGTGAAACATTCCAATTTTCAATAATCAATATACTTTTTTATTCAGTGTCTTATTTAAGAAATTAAATTTTAAAGTTTCGTATTACAGATAAAATAAAAATTCAAGTAATGAAGCATAAAAAGATTTAAATTACCTACTTACATTATCGGTTGATATCCAAACAAAGAATGACATTTGTTCAAATTGCATTTGTCTCTAAGTACCTAGGCAGCTGTTTTTTATTCTTCTTTAGTTATCAAAATGGCTAATGGAACATAAAACATGAAGCACGCAGGCGCAGAATGTAGTTTACGGAAAAGTTGAAACCTCTCAAAAATATTACTCGAATTATTGCCGTAATTGACGTGGGACATAAAGAAATTCGAAATTTCGGTAAAATATGCGAATTGTTTCAGGATAATTTCCTGAAACGTTCCGAAAACTTTTTACAGTGTAGTTTGAAAAATAAAACAATTGTTATAAGCATAATTTTAACAATAATTCACAAGAATAATAGATTTGTCGCTATGGCTCAGTTTTAACAATTTTTTTTATATTATAAAACAAGTTCTTATTAATCAAATGTTATTATTCGCCAAAATAAATAAATAAATAATAATAATCATTTAAAATTCTTTATACCCTATATATCTTCGAAATTTATACGTTGCAACTATCCGTTAACGAAATACAATTTAAAAGGAAATCATAGTATTTAAATCTGCATGAATTAATAAAATTTTATGTTATCAAACATATAATACTTAAGCTTTTTTAAGCATAACGTGGATATTATCTTTTGAAAAAATATATTATTTAAAGACAGGAGAAAATAATCTTTCGAATATTAAAGACATTGTAATTCACAAACTCTTAAAATTGTCAGATTCTTGTGAAGTTGAACAACGACTTTATCATCCTTAATAAAAGCAGATAAAGAAATACAATTCATGAAATTACAAGGCAACATAACGAAGTTTTATAATTGTGAGATAATTAAGTGTTTATGTCTCAATTTATTATTGCAATGAATATTGAGTATAATTGATATATATATATATAAAGCGTGCTTTTGGAGCTTTAGAGAAAACACTAGTGCTGTTTAGTTTTAGTTCCATAAACTTAACAATTGTTTTATGAATAATTTTAAGAATTCACATAAATAATGTATTATGGATATTTATTAATTCTTATTGTATAAACAAAGATACTGTTCTAAGCATAATTTTAAGAATTCCCATCAATAATATATTAAAGAGCATGGCCAGTGTTTACTAATTCTTTTTGCACGATATGAATTCTTTCAAATATTTTTACTTTCAGAAAACTTTATAGCGATGGAAATAAAGTAACAGATGTAAAGGACGATTCGGTGTTTTGCTAAAGCTTTAGAATGCTTGTTCTAATTATAAATAGTTCCAAAAACAAAGATATTACTGTTTTAAGCATAATTTTAAGAATCCCCATAAATAATATAATAAAGAGTATGATCAGTGTTTACTAATTCTTTTTACATGATAAGAATTCCTACAAATATTTTCAGTTTTGGAAAATAGTCATTTAAAGTTCTTCATATCTTATATCATTAAATTTTCACGTTTTAATTCTCGGTTTAACATAATAAATTTTAAATAGAATAAAGCAAATCATAGTTTCTAAATTTGCTTGGATAAATAAAATTTTATGTTAACGAATGCTTAAATCTTAGACTTTGTTTACTCCAATGAACATTATCATGTCGGGAAAATATATTAAGTGACACAGAAAACAATCTCTAGCACTTTTACGACAAAATTTTTCAGAACCTTTTAAAACTGCTAAATCTTCGTATAGTTGAACAACAACATAATTTCATCATCCTTAACAAAAGCAGATAAAGAAAAGAAATATTTGACTTTACACAGCAACATAACGAAATTTATAATTGTGAAATAGTTAAAAGTTTCTTCCCTATTTCATTATATAAAGATGTAAATCTAATAAAGCGTGTAAAGGAGCTTAAAGTGTTTCTATTGCTGAAGCTTTAGAAAACTAGTGATAATTAAAAGTATTCTTAAAAATAAAACAGCCATTAACAGCATTAATGTAAAATAAACCACACAAATAATAGACTAATCGGTATAACGCAATTTTTATCAATTCTCTTTATATGAAATAATAATAACACTTTATAATTCTCAGTTAAAAATAATAAATTTTAAGTAGAATAAAGCAAATCATAGTCTCTAAATCTGAATAGATAAATACAATTTTATGTTATAACGAACGCTTAAATTTTTGATTTCGTTTACTCCAATGAGCATTATCATGTCGGAAAAATATATTAAGGGACACAGAAAACAATCTCTAGCGCTTATACGACAAAATATTTCAGAAACTTTTAAAACTGGCAAATTCTGGGTGAAGTAACGACGTAATTTCATCATCTTTAACAAAAGTAGATAAAGAAAGAAAACTTTTGACTTTACACAGCATTACAACGAAATTTGTAATTGTGAAATAGTTAAAATTATCTTGCCTATTTCATTATAGATATGAAAATCTAATACAGCTGTGAAGGAGCAGCTGAAAGTGTTTCTATTGCTAAAGATTTATAGAACTAGTGATAATTAAAAGTATTTTTAAAGACAAAACAGTCTATAAAAGTGTAAATGTAAAAATAAATCACACACAAATATTAGGCTGATCGGTAAGGTTCAGTTTTTATCAAATTTGTTTACATGGAATTAGCAGATTTCCACAAATGTTTTTTTTTATTCGCAGAAAACAAGCACTTAAAATTTTTATAACGTATAACTCTTTTAAATTTATGTAAAAGAAATATGCGTCAAACAAAAATATAATTTCGATGGACTAGAGATAATAATAGGCTCTAAATCTGCATGAGTTAATAAAATTTAATGTAATCAGGGACGACCCTGTGGTGACTATTTTTGCGACCACTATTTCAAAACAATAATGTTTATGAAGAATTTCCCTAGTAAATGTTGTAGAATTCTTCCACAAAATTTAATGTTTAAAAATATTTATATCCAAAATAATGACTGCTAGTACACCTGTGTAAGTGAACGCTTCATACGTAAGCTTAGTTTAGCCCAACAAAGATTGTCGCTTCTCAAAATTATATTAAATAAATGATAGAGAATTGAATCTTCTGAATTTTAACAATATATAATATAGAAATTCATTATAACTGCTAAATTCGTAAAGTTGAACAATGACGGAACGTCCTCATCTTAACAAAAGCAGGTGAAAAAAAGAACGAAAAATCATGCGTCAAGCATAGATTACGTAACACTTTCCAACGCTTCCAAAATAATTTTACAAATCATTATCGTTTAATGAGCTGAAAGATAACATCTAAGTAAACAATTGGGAAAACGCATAACATATTTAAAAACGTAATTTCAGGAATTTCCAACATATACAATATTCGGAAAATTATCCGAATACTTTTATTCAGCCCTGTATAGGATCTATAGATTTGTATATATGCTACATAGGTTGCTAAATTTTAGTTTAGCTAGGAAACGCATAGCATAGTTTAAAATTCTCCTTCTGGAGTTCCTGTCAATAAACGGAAATGTGTTCGCTAACTTTTGTGCTGCCCTGTATATGAAATACAGAATTTATACACACCAAGTAATAGACAAAATGTGAGTTAAATTTAAAATCGCGTTCAGCAACATAAAACGCACTTCCAGGAATTATTGTTAACAGAGAGTAGAGAATTCTTTTGTGTGTCCCTGTAAATGAACGAGGACTGCTATACACACAATATTCTGTAGTAAGTCTCTTGTAATGCACCTTAGTGATATATATAAATTTCAATGCGTTTAAAATAGTGAAACATTATTTAATTGAACCGCAAACGATTTTTCTCCATAGACGTAATGTAACGGAATTATTTTGCTTGACCCTGTAAAGTAACTATACGTGCTATGCACACCGTATTCTATATTAAGCTTCTTGTAATGCACCTTAGTAATATATAAATTACAATGTATTTGAAATTGCATAACATCATTAAAATAAACCGCAAATGATTTTCCCCCATAGATCGTAATGTAACGGAATTCTTTTGAGTGTCCCTGTGAAAAAACTATAAGTGCTACACACTTCAGTTGAAATAGGGAACATGCTATAGATAACGACAATAACATATAAAAATTGCAGGGAAATCCAAGCCTATTTACGGTAGTTAGAGCACGGACAGACGGCAGACGGCCAGACAAACCGAAGTCATAAACACTTTTCAACTAGGTTGGAAAGCGTTAAAACGAGATCCACGACATTACACGGTAACATAACGAAATTTATAATTGTGAAAGAGTTAAATGCTTCTTCCTTATTTCATTATAGCGATGAGAATCAACTAGAAGATATAAAGGAGTAACTAAATGCATCAATAAATAAAATTTTATGTAAGCAAACTCTTAAAACTTAGGCTTTGTTTACCCCCCAGTGAACATTTTCTTTTCGGAAAATTATATAAGTGACAGATCTCAGAATCTTTAGAAAGTAACGGCAATATAATTCACAAACCCCAGTATAACTCACAAGACTATCAGATTTGTAAAACTGGGAAAAGATGCAATTTTATCGTCTTTAACAAAGGGCGATAAAGAAAGGAAATGTACGACTTTAAAAGGCTACATAATGAAACTTCTAATTGTGAAAGAGTTAAAATTTCTTCCTTGTTTCATTATAGAGATCGAAATCAATCAGTTAGCTGTACCCAACAGTCAAAAGGATTTCTGTTGCTGTAGTATTATAGAATCATCGTCAATCAGAAATAGTTTCAATCATAAATCAATTACTATAGGCATGTTTTAACAATTCATGCATATATTAGGTTAGTCGGTTATTTACCGTGGGTTAATCGGTAAACTCTTAAAACTGCCAGAATTGTAAAATTGAGAAATGATGCAACTTCATCGTCCTTAACAAAGACAGATAAAGAAAGGAAATGCATGACTTTAAACGGCAACATAAGGAAACTTAAATTTGTGAAAGAGCTAAAATTTCTTCCTCGTTTCATTATAGAAATGGAAATCAATCAGTTAGCTATAAAACAACAGATAAAAGTGTTTCTGTTGCTGTAGTTCTAAAGAGAAAATTAGGTTTTTTGTTTTTTGTCAATCTTTTTTATGATGGTATAAACATGTGTTTAGAAATATTATTTATCACAGATTCATATCTTATACCTCTACTAAATGTACACGTCACAAGTTAATTTTCGCTTATCCATTAAACAAAGATGTAATTTAGACAACCTCTAATTAAAGCCTCTAAATATGCATAAATTAATAAAAATCATTGTAAGTGAACTCTTAATACTTAAGTTTAGTTCAGCCCAAAGAGGATTATCGCTTCAGGAAAATTTATTATTCCCGATTACAGAGAAAATAATCTAAATAAAAAAATAACGACAATGTAATTCATAAGCTTTTAAAACGGCCACATTCGAGAATTTAAACAACGCCGCAAATTTATCATCCTACATAGCAGAAACAGAAAGGAAATCCCCGACTTTGCACGGTAAAATAACAAAATTTATAATTGTGAAAAAATTAACTATTTCATACTGGTTTCTTTACAGCGATGAATATCAAATAGTACATATAAAGGAGCAATTATGTGCATGAATTAATTAAATTTTATATAACCGAATTATTAACTCTCAAGCTTTATTTACGTCAATGGACATTATCTTTTAGGAAAAATATACTATTTAAGTGACGGAGAAAATAATCTTTAGAACTTTAACAACAATATAATTCTCAAACTTTTAAAACTCTCGAGCAGTCTCGTAGGGATTATCGTGTAGTTGAACAACGGCGCTATTTCAATATCCTTAATTGATCTCGATAACTTTTTTTTTTTCATATACATTTTTGTATCTGATTTACATATCACAAAACGAAATTGTTTAACAAAATGATTTTTAAGACATATATATATATATATATATATATATATATATATATATAATACCATGACTAGATATTGAAAAAAGAAAATTAAAAAACATTTGAACTTTTTCAATTTTTATATTTATGCATTTTTATATACATATTCACAACAATACAGACAAGAGGCGTGGAAAAATCATCGCCTGTCTTTTTCGTTGGTTGTGAGACAATCTCAAATATGTGATAATAAGTGATCTCGGTAACTTTTGAATTTTGTTTTACTTATACATTTTTGTATCTGATTTACATATCACAAAACGAAATTGTTAAACAAAATTATTTTGAAGACAAATATATATATATATATATAATACCATGACTAGATATTGAAAAAAGAAGATTGAAAACATTTGAACTTTTTCAATTAATATATTTATAAATTTTTATATACATATTCACAACAATACAGACAAGAGGCGTTGAAAAATAATCGCCTGTTTTTTTCGTTGGTTGTGAGACAATCTCAAATATGTATCTATTCGTGTGCATATATGTACCTATTCGTGTGCATACTTCACATACAAAATTTTTCAAGGCGACTTTTTTTTTTTTTTTTTTTTTTTTTTTTTTTTTTTTTTTTGTCACAGTGATTGCCAAATTCTGGTTTAAACACGATCAATCGTAAATTGTTAATAGAAAACCTGTAGAACTATTTTCCTGGCAATAAAATCCCAAATGCGCGTATGTAATTCTTAACATTTAAATTTAAAATAATTAAAAACATATTTTTCTAAATTGATTCTTTAAAATTACAAAAAAAGTTGTATATATCATTAAAATTAGTATAAAACTCCCATGAAAGTTTTAAAATTTTTTCAAACAAAAAAAAAAAAAAAGAATCGCTAATAAAATCTTACCTTGAAATTTTTAGATAAATCATAATATAGGAAAGTAGCATTTACCTATAAAGGAAAAAAAACAGCATAAATATGACAAATGTTAAGTTATAAAACTACATAAAATAATATATAGTCATGTGAATATCTTACTTATAAGTATTATTATTATAATAACATGTGTATTATAAATAGTACAGAAAATTTTTGTACAACAATAGCTATGTAATTGGAAGCTCTGTGAGTGAACTCTTTTCGATTCATAAAATAAAAATAATAACGATAAAAGAAATTTCGTGAGAAAATGCTATTAAAATTCTATTCAGTGAAAAATGTAATTAAAATTGTGTGTAATTTTGTAATTTTTTATGTATTATTTTATAAGAAAATATTATTTACATATAAAATAGAAAATAATAGTATAAACAAGAGGAACAACGAGAGCTATAAATTACGTAAAAACATATTGACTATAGAGGCATATAATATCTCAATTATAAGCATTGTTGTTAAACCATCAAGTGCATTAGAAAATCTTTAGAAATGAATTTCGACAAAATAACAATAATTTAATTAAATATTTTACAATCCTGAGATGAAACAAATTAAATATAATTAGACGGAAAATTAAATTCAAATATGAATATGGTACGAATATGGCAATTATTAGACTGTAATATTTAGATATCATCATATAAAAAGTATCATTTATGTGTAAATGGAAAATAATTAAATAAACATAATAAACCTTCGATAAGTAAAATTATAAATATGAGTAATGTCTCAACTATAAGCAATATTATCAGAACATCATGTACATTACTATAATTGTTCAGGAAAGAATTTCTGCCATCTTAATTATATTTTAATTAGAATATCTGAAACTGGACTTTTTTAGATTCACGAAACAAAACAGAGAAAATGTAATTTAAGAACACAATTCTTGAAAAGAAAAGAATAGTATACACAAAACCTATCTTAGGCTACAAATTACTTACAATAATAAATATTTTAATTGATATCTCGACTATAAGAATAACTACATAAATAACATGTGCTTTATAAGTTGTGTTATGATAAATTTCTGCAGCAGTAACAACACTTTAATTAGATATTCTAAAACTGAACCCATCTAGATTCATTAACCAAAACAACGAAAGCGTAATTTGATGAACAATGTATTCCAAATGCTATTCAACTAAGAATGTAATTAAAAATTTTATGTAATTTTTAGATGAATAATTATATAAGTTGTATTTACCTGAAAAACGGGAAAGAAAAGTATAGAAAAAGCAATCTGTTCGCTATAAACTACAAGCCTATGATTAGGGGAAAACGTTTCCTTGAGTAGTTGTGAAATTTTCGCTTGGATATCTGTGTTCAGGCATAATGATGTGATAATATTCTAAAGTGTTTTATAGTGAAATAAATAGCTTTTAACCAGAAGAATGTTATATTTTCGTGCTCTTACCAGCGATTACAGCCCATTATCGGAAAATCATACAACGTGTGTTTTACAAATTGTGTGATAATGAATTTCCGCAGCAGTAACTACACTTTTATTAGATATCCCTCAACATATTTAGATTCATTAAACAAAGCAAGGAAAACATAATTCAATGAACAATGTAATTCAAGTGCTGTTCAACGAAGAATTTAATTGAAAAAAAATATGTAATTTTTAGATGAATGAGTATATAAGTTGTACTTACTTGAAAAACAAGAAAGAAAGGTATAAAGAAAACAATCTGTTGTCTATAAACTACAAGCCCATGATAAGGTAAAAAAGTTCCTTTGAGTAGTTGTGAAATTTTTGCTTGGATATGTGTGTTCCGGTATAATGAAGTGATAATATTCTAAGATGTTTTATATTGAAATAAGCAGTTTTTCACAAGAAGAATGTTATACTTTTGTGTTCTTAAAATACCAGCGATTATAGTCCATTATCGGGAAATCATACAACATGCGTTTTACAGGTTTTGTGATAATGAATTTCTGCATCAGTAACAACACTTTAATTGATATTCCAAAACTCAAACCCATTTAGATTCTTAAACAAAACAAGGAAAACGTAATTCGATGAACAATGTAATTCAGGTGCTGTTCAACGAAGAATATAATAAAAAAAAATGTATTTTTTAGATGAATGATTATGCAAGTTGTATTTAGCAGAAAAACAGGAAAGAAAAGTATAAAGAAAACAATCTGTTGGTTATAAACTGCAAGCCTGTGATTAAGGGAAAAAATACCCTCCAGTAGTGCTGGAATTTTTGCTTGAATATGCGTTCAAGCTTAATTATCTGATAATATTATAAGGTGTTTTATAGTGAAATAAATAGCTTTTCACAAGAAAAATGTTATATTTTCGTTTTCTTAAAGTAACAGCAATTACACTCCATTATCAGGAAACACAACATGTGCTTCACAAGTTGTGTGATAATGAATTTCTGCAGCAGGAATAACATTTTAATTAGATATTCCAAAACAGAACTCATTTAGATTCATTAAACAAAACAAGGAAAGCGTAATTCGATGAACAATGTAATTTAAAAGCTATTCAACAAATAATGCAATTGAAAAAAATTACAAAAGTTTTAGATAAATAGTTACATAATTTGTTTTCACTTGTAAAACAGGAAATAAAAGTATAAAGAAAGCAATCTGTTGGCTATAAACAACAAGCCTATGATTAGGGGAAAATGTTTCTTTGAGACGCTGTGAAATTTTCGCTGGGATATCTGTGTTCAGGCTTATGTGGTAATATTCTAAAGTGTTTTACAGTGAAATAAATAGCTTTTATCAGAAGATTGTTATATTTTCGTGTTCTTAATATACCAGCGATTACATTACATTATCGGGAAATCATACAACGTGTGTTTTACAAGTTGTGTGATAAAGAATTTCTGTATCAGTAACAACACTTTAATAGAGATTCCAAAATTCAAAAAACCAATTTAGATTCTTAAACAAAACAAGGAAAACGTAAGTCGGTGAACAATGTAATTCAAATGCTATTCAACGAAGAATGTAATTGCAAAAAAATATGTAATTTTTAGATGAATGATTATATAAGTTGTTTTTACTTGAAAAACATGAAAGAACAGTGTAAAGAAAACAAGCTCTTGGCTATAAACTGCATACAATCAACATTAACATTGATCTTGACGATATATCTTGACTACAAATATCCAGTATTATCAAAATGTCATGTGTCAAATACAAACAGTGTAAAGGTGACTTTCTGGAACCATAACAGCATTTTAATTAGAAATTCTAAAACTAAAATTCCTTAGATTCATAAAACAACAGAACAACGAAATTACTTCATCATCCTTAACAAGTGCAACTTAAGAAAGAAAACCGAATCTTTTCCAAAACATACAAAATTTTAAATTACTAAAGAGTTAAAAGGCTTTTCTTAATTTCATTACAGCAAGAGAAATTTTAGAAGTGGTCGTAAAAAGGGAATTTAGCGTTTACGTTACTGCAGATCTAGAGACTTGTTGTGAACTAGAAGTAATCCCAAAAGTAAAATCTACTGTTCTAATTGTTATAGTATTCATTAGTTTAACCATCTGGAACCATAACAACATTTTAATTCGAAATTCTAAAACTGAAATTCCTTAGATTCATAAAACAACAGAACAACGAAATTACTTCATCATCCTTAACAAGTGCAATAATAAATAAAAAACGAATCTTTTCGAAAACATAAAAATTTTTAAACTACTAAAGAGTTAAAAGGCTTTTCCTAATTTCATTACGGCAAGAGAAATTTTAGAAGTGGTCATAAAAAGGGAATTTAGCGTTTACGTTACTGCAGCTCCAGAGACTTGTTGTGAACTAGAAGTAATCCCAAAAGTAAAATCTACTGTTCTAATTGTTATAGTATACATTAGTTTAACCATCTGGAACCATAACAACATTTTAATTCGAAATTCTAAAACTGAAATTCCTTAGATTCATAAAACAACAGAACAACGAAATTACTTCATCATCCTTAACAAGTGCAATAATAAATAAAAAACGAATCTTTTCGAAAACATACAAAATTTTAAACTACTAAAGAGTTAAAAGGCTTTTCCTAATTTCATTACGGCAAGAGAAATTTTAGAAGTGGTCATAAAAAGGGAATTTAGCATTTACGTTACTGCAACTCCAGAGACTTGTTGTCAACTAGAAGTAATCCCAAAAGTAAAATCTACTGTTCTAATTGTTATAGTATTCATTAGTTTAACCAGAATATTGCTTAAAGAAATATACTATACTAGTTTTTACGATTGACTATTGGTAGTATATAAATGTGTTATTAAATATTTATGAGAAAAATTAATTTTTATTATTTTATTTCGAAGTATTTAAAATGGAAGTAAGAAATGATGAAACGAAAACAAATTTGTAATTTTGAAGTTTTGTAAAGTAACATTAAAGACAGATTTATGCAATGCAAAGATAATAATATTTATTGCTATGAAGGAAAATGCATACTAAGTAAGGCATTTTTAAATATTAACAAATGTTTTAAATGCATGCACTTACTAATAAAGACGGAAATATAAAGCAAAATTTTTCTTTTCTTCAAAATTAATGTTTGTAACGCGAACGAAAAATACTTATGATAAAGCTATTTGAAATTGGTATACAGCATTTATGATTTGTAAAGAAAATGTAAATGTGTAAAAATGGCTTTTGCACTAAACTTTGTTGTTCACAATCTTTTTCATGAACAATTTTAACATTTTATTTGACAGAACTGATCCCAATTTTGTTTTAGGTTTAATCATTTAAAAATGGTGCTGTTGTTCTGAAACGGTACCAGATATATTTTTCTATTTTCCACAATGAAATGAATAAAATTTTTAAGGTTACGAAATTTTTCTTACACAATATTCGATTTCACGTAATTAAAAATTTAAACTGTAGTTGACGTAATTAGGACTTTTTGTGATTAATTAAAATAATTTTTGTGGAATCACTGGTCTTAATTACCCTAGCATATTTCTTAAGTCTTAAAAAACTCATTAAATAAATCTTCTGATTATGAAAGCGAAAGAAATGTTATTATAGAACATATATAAGATTTATTTTATTTTTCTCTAATAAAACAGAAAAGAAGTAAATGCTATGTAGATGGTAAACAGAACTTTTTAATTTTTGAGCAGTTAAAAATAAATACTTTGTATTGCTATCAAAAAATAAAAAAATAAACAGAGAATTATTGTTTCAGAATCTTTAAAGATTTCATATGCATCGTTAATGTTTTAACTATTATCATATAAGACGTTGTTACTTTCTGTTTTACAGGTAATAAAGTTTGCTTTATACGTAAAATAGTTTTTATGAAGATCCTTCTAAGTATTATGTCGTCGCTTCAGTACAGCATTAGAAAAGTGTGATTTTTTTTTTTTTTTTTTTTTTTTTTTTTTTAATGCGGAGCAACGACCAGTTTTGGGATAAGAAATATATATACTATGTACTATAATGGGTTACAATTAACATGTTGAGCGCCAGTTTTGAGATATTTCATAGCCGACGTTGTTGGCATTTCTTTAGTGTTTTTTTTAGCAAATTTTTAAAAGAATTTTAGTATTTTGTATTTATTGTAACGTCACTGGGGGGGATAGCAATGGCACCCCACCCCTCTCGTCCCCATTCCTATCTTTCTGAGCGACTGTAGGATCTAATCCGATGCTCAGTTGGATCAGAGCGAAACCTAGAAGGTCAGGAAATAACAAGTACAGATTTAGTCCTAATAGTAGTTTCGTGATTGTGAAATTTTCTTCCATAGCATGTAGTACAATAAGAAATTAACCACGATCTCGCAAAAAAGCATTGTAACAAGAAGTATTGAAAAAAAAAAAAAATTAAGTACGACAACTGTACTGATAATTGGGACGCCATTGCTATTTCCGTATTTTAACGAGGAGGGGGGATCCGTAAATTGAAAATTTCAGTGATTTCTGAAATATTAGTTTTAAAATTCCCATTTTATAACAGATCTATGGCTTTTAGAAATTGTCAGTTAGTTAAAATAACCTAACCTTTATAGAAATGGGGGGAAAAAGTCACTTTTCAAGAACAACCTTAGATCATATGGGGTGAAATTCTTTAGTTGAGTCAATCTTCAGTAAATGATCAACACTTACCGTGTAAAGATTCGAACCAGGAACCTTCCGGTTACCAAGACGTCGTTTTGACCACAGAGTTACGATTTGACATACCGCTTTCTAAAATGTTTTTACTTGATGCTTTTTATGATGCACGCACAAGTGATAGTTTCATCGTTAGATGGATTTTTTTTTTTTTCAGCTGTGTTCCAATGTTTTTTTCTTATTTTCTTTCTATAATTTTAATTTATTATTATTATTATTTAATGCCTTATAAAGATAAACTTTTGATTTTTTATGTTGAAAAATAATTTACTGTAATTTATAAAACCAAAATGAATTTCTAAAAATTCCTTTAAAAAATATACAATATTATAATGAACAGAGGAAAGTATATCCAACTAGGTAAATTATTATACCTAATAGTATTCGCTATGTTGGAAAATTCTCAACTATGATACTCCAACCATTGGATATACAATATTATTTCACAACTAAATTACAGACCCGACGCGGCCTTAATTAGAAAGAGCACCTCTTTACCCGAGTCTAAAGACAAAAAATTGGCCCATGCACAACTCTAGTATATACAATATTCAATTAATTCGCAGCGAATTTTGTACGCAAACCTCTAAACGTCATTTTTGAAAATTGTACTGTTTTGAAAGTAATATGGAAATATTCCATTAAATTTACGGAAAACGTTTTTCATTTTTTACGAATTTATATTCTTTAAATTGTTAATTATGAAAATTGTTCCGTTTTGAAAGCAATATGGAAATATTCCATTGAATTTACGGAAAACGTTTTTCATTTTTTACGAATTTATATTCTCTAATTGTTAAATATGAAAATTGTTCCGTTTTGAAAGCAATACAGAAATATTACATTAAATTTACGGAAAACTTTTTGCATTTCTACGGATTTCTATTCTCTAAATGTCAGTTACGGAAATTGTACTGTTTTTAGAGAAAATTAAATTATTCCGTAAAGTCTTACGAAATTACAGAAAATTTCGTGTACTTTTACGGATATTTCTTTTAGTGAATGTTTCCAATTCCAATTATCTCTTAAATAAGGAAACTAGATAATATAATAAAAATGCAAGAGGGGGAAGGGGAGGGTCTGCTACAAATGCATGTAATAAATAATATTTTTCAAGTTATATATAATAAAACACAAAATTTCTACTTTCTTATAATCTTGATTTAATACTATAATCTATTTTCAAAGTTTAAAGGATGCTTATTTCAGAATTTAATGTTTAATTTCTAATTCTAAATTATTATTTTAGAAATATTTTATTATTGTTATGCATCTATAAATTAAACTTCATTTATCAAAATTTGATATGTATGACCTTTAAACACCAAATGTGAGTAAATTCAAATTTTTATCTCTTGTTTATCTATTTTCACACTTTTGCGTATTTCTACAAATAATACAAAATAGAGAAATCGCAAGAGCATTATAATTCACAATCTTCAAAACTGTTATATTCGCAAAACTGAACAACTGAACTTAATAATTTTCAACAAAATAAAGTAAGAAAATCTACAAATTGTCAAGGAAACACTAGAAGTTTTAATTTTTACGGTGGAAAAATTAGAGTTTCTTAATTGTTGTGGCGTTGTAAACTTGAAAGCCTTGAAAACTGTGGAATTAACCACAGATATTTCTAAAGATTTGGAGTGTTGTAAGCAAGATGTTGTTTCATTTTCGCTTGCTTTATTCTTTGGTTTATAACGTTGAAAGTGTAGAATAGGTTATTTTGTTCATTTCATTGTATTTTACTAATTAACTTTCACTTCAAGTTTAAAGATATTTTAAATTATTTTATCATTTCTAAAATTTAAGGGCGTCATAATACTTTTACGTTAGCTTTCGTCTACAAAAATAAGCTTGATTAAATTAGCAAATATAAAATAGGCAGTGTTTCATTTATTCCCAATCAGAATTTGTATATGTAATGTATAAATTTATTAATAAGACAGGAAGTTTTCTTCTCAACTCGAATCAGATTTTCTCTCTTTCATTCTATACTTCTTCATTCTGACATTCGCTCACGGCGCATGCTCAGTTTGAAAGCTTTTGTTCAAACTATGGCTAGACTGGATTTATTTTACCGAAGCGTTTATGTTTGACGATAAATTAAAATATTCTTTACTTTGCCTTTTACTCTGCCGTAACTTTGTGCATTATTTGCGTCGGAAATGCTAATAACACATGATTCGAAATGCAGGGGAAAGGCAGACATAAAATATTGAATTAAGACGAAGCCATCTCAGCTAAAAGTTTCTTTATTGAGACATATAGAAGATGTAAGATGGTGAAAAAGGGTGGTCACGCTATTAGAGCAATCAACAGCTGTTGACAGGCAGAGAGCTCGAAGTCATCTGATCTTTTCGGTAATAGATTGTCACGCCAACATTCGATGGACAAGTGAGCCAACAGATCCCAGAAAAAATTCTTTGTACGTTACGGGTAATTAATGTAAATATTTGAGCGGGAGGTTTGAAACGGATACCACATTTGGCGAAATGGTAATTTGAGTGAATTTTAGCGAGCAACTGCGGGCAACCTCATGGGAATAGATTTTAGACGAAGGAAACAGAGTAACTCGCATCTGGGAAATTGCTCTAATTTGCACAATTGTATATGGACAGAAAGAGGTAGGGCGGTTATGAAGCTGTAAAAATGAATGTCTGGAAAACATTACATCTACAGATATAACCGCAATTGAAATCAAGAATAAATTTTAACGTACAATCCGCATTTAATAAAGTTAGCATTTTATATGAGGAAAGGAAATAACATTTGAGGTTTTAGAATAAAGAGATATTTTAACGAACAGAATATTAATGGATGTATTAAAAATTAGGTTAGGAAGATAATAATTTTGAATAAATATATGTATAAATGATTTTATATCGTACTTATAATACAGAACTTGACGATACTCATTAGAACGAATCCTCTTACGTGGAAGTTATTTTAGCTTTGCAATAATGACAGGTTCTCAGTCTTTTTTTTTCTAAAATCCTCTAGACTAATCAAATTTTTTTAACCATATGTTGCCACTCTCTTTAATTAAGGCACTATAGTTTTTTGTCAGAAAATAGAGGGATGTTAGCTATTTTGACGAACTAGGCGTCATTCTAGTGCATGTATTGAGTAACAACATAGTATTAACGTAGTAAATATAATAAACTATATGCAATTGCACAGCATTTTCTATACTAATTCCTCATTATATTACGTTATGTTAAACACATAAAATAAATAAATTATCAAATGTATATATGTAAATATGTAAATATGTATCAAAACATAAATATATATATATACGACATTTAAAAATCAAATATAAAAAATTCTTAATTACTGCCTATTTATGCACACATTTGCGTATTTCTACAAATAATAGAAAGTAAAATATACGTAGAAATTTTAAGAGGATTATAATTTAGAATCTTCAAAACTGTCATTTGCAAAAAACTAAACAACTAAACAGTTTTAACCAAAGGAAATTAAAGAGATCTGCAAATTGGCGACGAAAGACTAGAAGTTTTAAATTTTAAGCGTGACAAAAAAAATGTCTTATATAGTGAGGTGTTGTAAACTTTAAAACCTTCAAATCTTCGAAAACTCCAGATATTTCTAAAGATTTAGAGTGTTTTAAGTAAGAAGATGCCACTTCATTATCGCTTGTTTTATTCTTTCGTTCATAATGTTGGAAGTGTTGCATAGATTTCTTTACTCATTCCATTACACTTTGCTAATTAACTTTGAGATGGTTTTACAGATGTTTTAACTTTTTTTTTTAACTTTGTTGTTTTTTAATGTCTTTAATGTTTTAAAAGTAGTTTTTCTTTTCTTGATGCAATGAAAATAAAGCAAGCAGATTTCAACCAGGCAGTATATAAATCAGTTTTTCAAGGAATTTGTAGATTTACTTATGTTATAACTTAATATAGTAACAGGAAAGTTTCCTCTCAACTCCAGTGAAGCTGTACCTATTTCACCAATCTTTATATGTATTTGTAGAAAAAATAACAATCTAACTTTCTTTCTTCAACCTTTTTATCAGAAAGTCTCTGTTTTAGTAGAGTTCAATTAGTTAGAAGTTGCACAGATTTCTCATATGCTTGACGAAACTATCTGTTAATTCCGCGCATGTGCTGGAAAGCTATATTATTATAACGCATATCCTATTGGATGACGTCTATTGTTTCCTCCATTTCGCGTACTATTTCCTTAAAACTACATATTTATCATATTTATGTAATATTACTAGTATAAAACAAGTAAAATATTTACTAAACAAAAGAAAACTAACAAATTGTCGTATGTTTACCAAGAAAAATACTTTTATTTAGTACTATCATTTCTATAGATTTAATATTATTTATAACACAGCACCACACACATACATATCATTTATAAAGTTTGTATAATATTTATCATTATTTAAATAACTAGGTTAGTTCAACAGTTTAGACATTAACGTGTTCTAAATTATAAAAAATTGAGCAATTCTGCGTGACATTTTTTTTTCAAACATCTCGAATCGTTTATCTCAATTTATGATATATCTTCATAAGATGAAATATAATTGATGAAAAGTTTTTATTATGAATTTTAGGCTGCAAAAATTGTAGATTAATAATAATTACTTTAAAAAGAAGCACGCGAAAAGCAAGATTTTTATTAAAATAAATCTATTGAGAAAGGCGTAATAATTCTTAATTTTAAAGGAAATGGAATTATAAGTTATGACTAAAGAAGAAAAAATATATTAATTTAAAACGATTTTTAGATAAATAGTACGTAACTTAAAACCCATTATTAAAAATATTCATGTGGGTAATCGAAAGATATTAGAGATGAACTAATTTTAATCTGTCAATTGTTTTCTTAAAATTTTATGGAAAAAAATCATAATATTTTTATGAATTAGGAAAAAAAATTATTATATATTTTAGTTAGTTTAATGTCTTTCACTATGTATGCAACCGATTTTTAATATATTTTAAATATATATTTTTCTTTTTTTTATGCTCACAAACTACACATCTGACAAGATCCACAGCTCCATTATCGTTTTCGTATTTATCAATTGTACTTTTTTTTTCAATTAATATAACTAATTTCGTAAATATTTTTGTATGAAAAAAACCCTGTCATTTTAGATAATAATTATTATTAGGAGCAACAGCCGCTCGACACAATATTTTCTTTTAAATATAACTGTAAAAAGATGTTTTTTCTAAGCTTGGCGTGATAAATCGTGCAAAGGATACTTTACATATATTATCTTGGGAATTTCGCCTTATTGGCCATTACGCGAAAAGTTCACATTGGTTTTGACAATTTACTTTTGTCGTCAAATATGGCGATATTTTATCAAATATCACCAGGTTTGGTGACAAATTCACAAATATATGTGTGTATGAGACAAAAAAAGACAGTGTGTGTTTATACAAGCAAATGTCATATACATGCAAATTTTAAAGTATATAAACATACACCGTAACGGATAGTTATATATCTTCGACTTTCATGTTTTAACATCATGATGCCATCGTTTAACAACGTAATCTAATGACTGTTGTGTGTGTATTGCTGATGCAACAGTGTGACAGAGGTCTTTGAAAAATTCATGGAAGGGAATAACATAATTAGTCTTTGTTTAAAATTTGACACGCCTTAAATATGACTGGGATCAAATACACTCCGTGGTAAGATACGAAAGTTAAGATGGAGGGTTTGGTTTGGTTTGGTTGAGGTGCTCTACGATCGTCTTCACACACGAGGGCTAAACATACCGGGACCTCTATTTAAAATGGAATTCAACCCAAGACAAACATCCATGCCTATATCGGAATTCAATCTAGTGCCTTTTGTCCAGTAACCAATGCCTTAACCACTAGGCAGCTGGGTGTTAAGATGTGATCATATCTGGTGAATAGAAATAAGAATTAAAAATGTTTCGAGGGAAAAAGTGTCCATGCCGGAAACGAACCCAAGACATTCTGCTTAAATTGCCAACGTTCTGCCCATTGAGTTGCCTGAACCGACAGCTCGCCGACACAATTTGATGACACAATTCCATCAGATAGCCTTAACTTTTCAGATTAGCCTTTTACTGAGTTTGAAAATTATCAGTTCCTATATGTTTACCTATCGGTATAAAATAATAATATGAAAGATAATAAAGTGGGTTAAAAATAATAAAGCTAACAGAAATAGGTTTATCGCGAGGCTGATGTACTATAGCTTCATATAGAAGGTCGCCTGTACTTTATGAAAACGATTTTCACAGTTAAATTCTGTGCATAAATTCCAGTATTTTTTGTGACATTTTAACTCGAGTGAATAGTCTTGACTCTTGGATATAGCTCTGGCACAAAAATTTCATGATAGCTTCATTTTTCTTAATAGAGTCATGTCAACTTTTTTCCACACCTCTTGTCCGGCATTCAAAAGTTTTTCGATGTTCATGAATGGTCCAAAGGCTCACTTTAACAAGCCAGATTAAAAAAAGTGCATAGAGTTTGTGTTTTGTGAATTTACACTTATTTCTTCAAATGAGACCTAATTTATTCTCTTTTGTACTTATTTTTTGCTAAATATGATTTGGACGTATGACTGAAGATTTTGTTCATATGAAGTTCGATTTTATTAACTCTTATTAGCCTAGCGTTGCATTAAAGCCACACCATAGCTAAAAACACTTTTATTGTTTACACACCAGTAATTCTGAAGCAAAATACTTTATTTCTTTGATGATAAAAACTCCTTGATAAAATAAGACACATGTTTTTATTCTAAAGAAAAGTGGTGTGAAATGCATTTTTTTTTTTTGCATTTTTATGAGAATATATTTGCGGTTATAATGGGTTAATATATTTTTCATATAAAACTAGGATTTCTTCTTAGAGAATGTGTTCTAAAATATTTTTCTGTTAATAGAGTGAATTAACTTTAGCTTTACTTGATATAGTTTTGAATTTGAATTTACTTTTATAACAATATCCACCAGTAATCATGAATCTCTTTTTTTTTTCAGAAACTTTTTTTTTACCGAAACAATTCAAATCACGAAACAATTTTTTTTCTTACATTTATTGGTAAAAATAATGAACTATTTTTGTTAGAGTCACTTAAACAAAGCCTTGCTTTATCCTCTGGTGCCACAAATCTTGATTTAGCCCCAGTTAGGTGTTTGTAAAAGCGAGTGCTAATTAGAAGCCATAATTGAAGATTGAAAAAACTTCAGACAGTCGTGCAAGAGATGTGCGAGAAAATTGATATGTCTTTACTAATACAAATTATACTATCATGAAAATTTTAAGTTTATTGGCAAGAGTTAAGTACACCCAAAAGAACAGAAAAATTTCAAGAAATACAGAATTTATGCTTAGAAAGTAACTGTAAAAATCGTTTCGATAAAATCCAAACGACCTTCTGTATTTCTCGCAGTAGGACCCAAAGACTGGGTGTAAGTTTCAATTCAAAGATTTTTTTTTAATGGGGGGAAGGGGGACTATTCACGATTTGCTTCGCTTTTCCTCTAAGGATTTAAGGAAAAGAAGGGTCGTGCCAATAATTACGCAAATTTTTGGTTACACTGACTATAACTAAATATTTAATATTTTATTTACATTTTTCTTTATAAAAATCACCATTAAATCATTTGGTGAGTCACACAACATTAATTCCAACATGTTTAAAAAATACAAGTTGCAAACAAATACAAATAAACAAAGATAGATTTTTACGTTCCTTGAAAAGTGTTTTAGAGAGCTTTATGCCTGATGAATTAACAGAAAACAGAAATAAAGTGAAATGAAAAATGTTTAGCATTGAAAATTTTTAGTAATTTAAAACAAATTCAAGTGACTGCTTGGAATATTGATCCACAAGAAAAAAATATTAAAATGTCCCCTAAGAAACGAAATGTATTTATTTTTATATTTATTATATTTTATTTTATTAATGAAAAACTGTAATCCCATTAAATACAGAACACTACAAAAACCATTAGTTTTAAAAGGGAAAAAAGAATACTTTTACTTCATTATACAAATGTACAATATTTTAATCTCCTTTTACTGCACAACACATGTATTAATGGAATCTAGTAAAAATTCTTTAAAATTCCTTTCGTGCACAAATAAAAGAAACTTAGAGTCAACCAGCCTACAATTTAAAATATTAGAGTCAAACCAACCCGAAAGCGAACGACAATAATAAAAAAAAAATGCAAGTCCGGACCAATCCGACCTACAAGTCATTTCCAGCTCGGGTACAAACGTATTACTTGACTTTATGCAGATTTTAATTCAAATCAGAAATTTCAATTTTAAGGAACTCGTTAAGGTTTCAGGTAGACCACCTAATACAATCCTTTCTGAAAATTGTTTAATTAATAAATTTTCGCAAGTTATACTGATTATGATTAATACTATTGTATTTTATACTTTTACTCATATTGCATAGAATCGGAATTGCATACTTTGACATATTTACACCAATTCAAAAAAAAAAAAAGAAAACAAGTCGTAATTTTTTACGTTCTTTAAAATGTGTTTCAAAGAGTTTCAAATAAATTAACAGAAATCAGCAATAAATTAACCTGCAACAATTCTTAGCAATGAAAAATTTCACTAATTTAAGACAGAGTTTAAATTCAAATCATTATTGATCCTCAAGAAAAATTCATTAAAATGCTGCTTGAGCAATGAAAATCCTTTCTATTTTATTTTATTAATGAATAAACCGTAATACAATTAAATACGGAACATTACCAAAATCATTAGCTTTAAAAGGGAATAAAAAGGGCTATTTTTATATCATAGTAAACGTAAAATATTGACTATCTCCTTTCACTACACAACATATGTATTAATGGTATCAAGAAAAAAGCTTTTTAAAATAAATTCCATGTAGAAATGAAATAAACCAGCAAAGAAATAGAAATGTTAGAGTCAAACCAACCCGAAATCAAACCGCAATAAATAATTTTAATGTAAATCCGAACCAATTCGACCTACAAGTAGGTTTTAGTTCGGGTACAAACTGGTTCCTGTAACTTATTCAAGATTTTAGTTCAAATCAAAAAATTAAATTTTAAGGAAACTCGTTAAGGTTTCAGGTCAGCAACCTAATAAAATCCCTTCTAAATATTGCTTAATTAATAAGTAAGTTTTCGCAAGTTAGACTGATTATGATTAATTCTATTGTATTTTTTACTTTTCTATCGCTTCATAATATTCGTATTGCATAGATTGACATATTTACACCAGTTCAATAAATTAGAGTTAAGAAATAAAAAGTCATAATTTTTTATATTCTTTAAAATGTCTTTCAAAGAGTTTCAAATAAATTAACAGAAAACAGCAATAAATTAACCTGCAACAATTCTTAGCAATGAAAAATTTCACTAATTTAAAACAGAGATCAAATTCAAGTCACTATTGATCCTCTAGAAAAATTCGTTAAAATTCTGCTTGAGCAATGAAAATCCTTTCTATTTTATTTTATTAATGAATAAACCGTAATCCCATTAAATACGCAACATTACCAAAATCATTAGCTTTAAAAGGGAATAAAAAGGGATATTTTTATATCATAGCAAACGTAAAATATTGCATATCTCTTTTCAACTCCACAACATATTTATTAATGGTATCAAGAGAGAAAGCTCTTTAAAATTCCTTTCATGCATAAATAAAAGAAACTCGCTTTCTCTTTTAAAAAAGAAAAAAAAAATGCAATGCCATCATTCAAACAAAGTAATCACTGAGTGCCAAAATACATAAATAAATTTACTGAAAATACTTCAAAATGCAACGGGCACGACTTCAAAATATCCTGGAAATAAAGTTATGCTCTTCTTGAAAGATTTTTCAATGTTTGTCACGTGCGTATTATCCAAATCAAACGTTCATCCCCAAAACATAATAAATAACTTATTTCTGATTTATTTCATTCTTCTTTTTTTCTTCTTTTTATTTCCTCTTTTAAGTTCGATACCAGATATACTTCAATATTCTTTCGAATAGAATAAAAAAAAAAAATTGTACTCGAATCTCTCACGAAGCAATATAAAGAAATGGCAGATAGTATTTCTGAGTGCTGTGCTTAAGAAAAAGAAAGAATTAAGGAAGCAGCGCTGGTGAGTTATAGAAAAGGAATAAACTTCTGTCACCAGCATTGGTTACAGAAATGAGATCGGGTTAACAGATTGTGCAGATGCAAGCAAGAGAGCAGTTTATTTCATCGTGTCTTATTATATATGAGCTTTTATGTCATCATTTCATTATAAAAGAATAATTTTGTGTTTTCCTGGATATTGTGTATATTGCGTATAATTTTATACATTTTTCAGAAAATTAACTCTTTTTATACAGTGGTGATTTAGAAAAAAAATCATGAAGGAAGGAAGAAATAGAGTAAAAAAGCGAGGAAGAAAAATCCATCATTATGTACTTGATTAGAGGTAATACTTCGGATTTGTGTTCTCCAGGATATTGTGTATATTGCGTATGTTGCTATGTATTTTTGAATAAAAAATGAACTATTTTTATACAGTAGTGCTTTCAAAAAATCACCACAGGAGTATGAGTATCTCTAAGGGAAGGTATGTAGTAACAAAAGTACATGAGAAAGATCCATCATTATGTACTTGCTTAGAGATAATACCGCGGATTTGTGTTCTCCAGGATATTGTGTATATTGCGTATGTTGCTATGTATTTTTGAATAAAAAATGAACTATTTTTATACAGTAGTGTTTTAAAAAAATTCACCACAGGAGTATGAGTATCTCTAAGGGAAGGTATGTAGTAAAAAAAGTACGTGAGAAAGATCCATCATTATGCCATTGCTTAGAGATAATACCGTAGATTTGTGTTTTCCTGCATATTGTGTATATTGCGCATATTGATATGTATTTTTGAATGACAAATTTACTGTTTTTTATACAGTAGTGCTTTCAAAAAAATCACCTCAGAAGTATTAGTATCTGTAAGGGAAGATATGGAGTAAAAAAGTGCGTGAGAAAGATCCATCATTATGCCCTTGCTTAGAGATAATACCGCGAATTTGTGTTTTCCTGGATATTGTGTATATTACGTATATTGCTACGTATTCTTCAATGAAAAATTAACTATTTTTATACAGTAGTGCTTTAAAAAAAATCGCCACAGATGTATGAGAATCTGTAAGGGAAGATAGGAAGTAAAAAATTGAGTGAGAAAGATCCATCATTATGCCCTTGCTTAGAGATAATACCGCGGATTTGTGTTCTTCAGGATATTGTGTATATTGCGTATGTTACTATGTATTTTTGAATAAAAAATGAACTATTTTTTATACAGTAGTGCTTTAAAAAAATTCACCACAGGAGTATGAGTATATCTAAGGGAAGGTATGTAATAAAAACAGAACGTGAGAAAGATCCATCATTATGCCATTGCTTATAGATAATTCCGAGGATTTGTGTTTTCCAGGATATTGTGTATATTGCGTATATTGCTATGTACTTTTGAATAAAAAATGAACTATTTTTATACAGTAGTGCTTTCAAAAAAATCATCACAGGAGTATGAGTATCTCTAAGGGACGGTATGTAGTAACAAAAGTACATGAGAAAGATCCATCATTATGTACTTGCTTAGAGATAATACCGCGGATTTGTGTTCTCCAGGATATTGTGTATATTGCGTATGTTGCTATGTATTTTTGAATAAAAAATGAACTATTTTTATACAGTAGTGTTTTAAAAAAATTCACCACAGGAGTATAAGTATCTCTAAGGGAAGGTATGTAGTAAAAAAAGTACGTGAGAAAGATCCATCATTATGCCATTGCTTAGAGATAATACCGTAGATTTGTGTTTTCCTGCATATTGTGTATATTGCGCATATTGATATGTATTTTTGAATGAAAAATTTACTGTTTTTTATACAGTAGTGCTTTCAAAAAAATCACCTCAGAAGTATTAGTATCTGTAAGGGAAGATATGGAGTAAAAAAGTGCGTGAGAAAGATCCATCATTATGCCCTTGCTTAGAGATAATACCGCGAATTTGTGTTTTCCTGGATATTGTGTATATTACGTATATTGCTACGTATTCTTCAATGAAAAATTAACTATTTTTATACAGTAGTGCTTTAAAAAAAATCGCCACAGATGTATGAGAATCTGTAAGGGAAGATAGGAAGTAAAAAATTGAGTGAGAAAGATCCATCATTATGCCCTTGCTTAGAGATAATACCGCGGATTTGTGTTCTTCAGGATATTGTGTATATTGCGTATGTTACTATGTATTTTTGAATAAAAAATGAACTATTTTTTATACAGTAGTGCTTTAAAAAAATTCACCACAGGAGTATGAGTATATCTAAGGGAAGGTATGTAATAAAAACAGAACGTGAGAAAGATCCATCATTATGCCATTGCTTATAGATAATTCCGAGGATTTGTGTTTTCCAGGATATTGTGTATATTGCGTATATTGCTATGTACTTTTGAATAAAAAATGAACTATTTTTATACAGTAGTGCTTTCAAAAAAATCATCACAGGAGTATGAGTATCTCTAAGGGACGGTATGTAGTAACAAAAGTACATGAGAAAGATCCATCATTATGTACTTGCTTAGAGATAATACCGCGGATTTGTGTTTTCCTGGATATAGTGTATATTTCGCATATTAAGAAATGAACTATTTTTTATACAATAGTGCTTTCAAAAAGTCACCTCAGAAGTATTAGTATCTGTAAGGGAAGGTATAGAGTAAAAAAGTGTGTGAGAAAGATCATCAATATGCCCTTGCTTAGAGATAATACGGCGGATTTGTGTTTTCCTAGATATTGGCGGACATTGTGTCACCAAAAATATTGCGTATACTGCTATGTACTTTTGAATAAAAAATGAACTGTTTTTATACAGTAGTGCTTTTTAAAAAAATCACCACAGAAGTATGAGAACCTCTAAGGAAAAATATGGCGAAACAAATTGAGTGCGAAAGATCGATCATTATGCCCTTGCTTACAGATAACGTGGTGGATTTGATACGAAATACAATAACCTTATGGATTCAAAAATCATATGAATACAATAAAACCTGCGAAAATGAAACCTTATTAGAACAGCAAGCTCTCTTAAACGGAAAAATTTCATGCCCATTATGAAATGAATGCGATGGTGACTTTCAAAGAAGGAAATTTGTAAAAATGTAATTTTTCTCTATTCCTTATGAGTTTGAACTAGTTACATTTATACAGAGTGGCCAAGATAAAAGAGGTCCGGTATACAGAAGCACAAATACTTACTAATTTTTATTTAAAAGTAGTAAATACTGAATATTATGAATAACAACATACTGAACATTCAGTAGTTCACAGGAGGTGTTGTTATTCATAATATTCTGTATTTACTATACTTTTAAAGAAAAATTAGTCAGTATTTGTACTTCTATTATACCGGGCCTCTTTTATCTTGGCCACTCTGTATTATTGTATAAGGTTAAAACTTTAATTATGACTATATCAAATCACATACAGGCTTATAAAGTTAGATACCGGATGTATTTCAATACTTTTTTCGGATATATATAAAAAAAAAAAAAAAATGTATCTTCCATGAAGAAATTAAAAGAAAATGGCAGATAGTATTTCTGAGTGCTGTGTCACAGTAGAATACATAATTAAAAATCAGACATGTGAGTTAGAAAAACAGTAAACTTCTGAAACCAGCAATGTTGTCATCAAAAATGAAAACGGGTTAACAGTTTGTACAGATATTAGCGAAAAGTTCAGTTTATTTTAATATATCTGATTATATATTAGCTTTCATTAAAATGATTAATTTTATGATGATTTCCCGAGTCTTGTTTATATAGTTTTGAAAAAGGAATTTTTTCTACAATGACAGAGCATTAGAAATAAATAATTACTGAAATCTGTACCGATATCAGCAATAAAAACAGTTTATTTTACTATGGCTACTTATTTATAAGCTTCCATTTTATTATTTAGTAAAAATATTGTTTGTTTGGGATTTCCTCGATATTTTGCACATTTTGTATATAATCGTATTGTTTAATTATATAATACAATATCTTTATTTCGCCTTTTAATTTCGATACCAGATATACTTTACCAGATTACCAATACCAAATATACCAGATATAAATAGAAAATGTACTCTAATCTACCAAGAAGAAATAAAACGAAATGTTAGATAGTATTTCTGAGCGATTTGTATAAGAAAAGGAAAAAATTAAGGAAGCAGTGCGAAAGAGTTATAGAAAAGGAATAAAAAGAAATCTGTCACCAGCATTGGTTACAGAAATGAGATCGGGTTTACAGATTGTGCAAATATCATCATAAAGAATAGTTTATTTTATTATGTTTGATTATATCTGAACTTTTATTTAATTCATTTAAAGGAATTATTTTATGATGTTTTCCTGGATATTGTATCTATTTTTTGCTGACATGCTGTGTATATTGTGTATATTGTTATACACATTATGTTTAGGAAAAATATATAGTTATACAATACCGAAACATTCGCAACGAAAATTGAGAAACTAAAAGGATGGATGCGAAATAAAAAGCTAATGACATGTATCCACTGTTCTACTATGCTAGAGATAAAAATGATACTGATTTTTGCAATCAACTACGATAAGACTTCAAAAATTGCCTACACCCAGCAAAACCTGTAGGTCTTTATATAACGGACTTAAATGAAAATTTTCTCAGTCTCGGTGAAAAGAATACAGTAAATTTTGAACAGAAACCTGCTAAAAAGCAAACCTGTTTAAAACAGGTTTTTTTAAATTCTCCAATTCCGCCTTACACGGATTTATTGTATAAGGGTATGATTTCAATAACCACATATGTATCAAACTTCACATAGGTTTATAAATTCAATAGAAGATATATACTTCCATATTCTTGAATATAATAAAAAATGTATTTGGATTTCCCATGAAGAAACAAAAAGAAATGGCGTATAGTATTTCTGAGTGTTGTGCCTCAGAAGAAGAAAGATATACGGAAAGCAGAGCCATTGAATTATAGAAAGGAAATAAGCAGAAACCTGGTGAAAAGCAATCATGTCTAAAACAGGCTTTTCTTTTATTCTTGCGATTCCGCCTCATACAAGGATTTAATGTATAACGGCATGATTTCAATAACCATGCCCATATATCACAAACTTCATACAGGTTTATAATGTTCGATAGCAGATATATATTTCCATATCCTGGAATAGAATAAAAAATGTGTTTGGATCTTCCACGAAGAAATGAAAAGAAATGGCGGATAGTATTTCTGAGTGTTGTGCCTCAGAAGAAGAAAGACTTACGGAAGCCGCGCGATTGAATTATAGAAAGGGAATAAACAAAAACATGCTAAAAAACAAACCTTTTTAAAACAAGCTTTTTTTCTATTCTTGCGATTCCGTCCTTACATGGGATTTGATGTATAAGGGTAGACTTCAATAACCACATATATATCAAACTTCATTCAGGTTTCTAAAGTTCGATAGCAGATATATATTTCCATATCCTGGAATAGAATAAAAAATGTGTTTGGATCTTCCACGAAGAAATGAAAAGAAATGGCGGATAGTATTTCTGAGTGTTGTGCCTCAGAAGAAGAAAGACTTACGGAAGCAGCGCGAATGAATTATAGAAAGGAAATAAACAGATACCTGCTAAAAAACAATCCTGTCTAAAACAGGCTATTTTTCTGTTCTTGCGATTCTGATACAGTTATTCTGTTGCGATACAGATACAATTTATTCCGCCCTTACATGGAATTTGATGTATAAGGGTAAACTACAATAACCACATATATATCAAACTTCATACAGGTTTATAAAGTTCGATAGCAGATATACTTTCCTATTGTTGAATAGACTTAAAAATGTATTTGAATCTTCCACGCAGCAATAAAAAGAAATGGCGGATAATATTTCTGGGTGTTGTGCCTCAGAAGAAGAAAGATATACGGAAGCCGCGCGATTGAATTATAGAAAGGGAATAAACAAAAACATGCTAAAAAACAAACCTTTTTAAAACAGGCTTTTTTTCTATTCTTGCGATTCCGTCCTTACATGGGATTTGATGTATAAGGGTAGACTTCAATAACCACATATACATCAAACTTCATTCAGGTTTATAAAGTTCGATAGCAGATATGTATTTCCATATTCTGGAATAGAATAAAAAATGTGTTTGGATCTTCCACGAAGAAATAAAAAGAAATGGCGGATAGTATTTCTGAGTGTTGTGCCTCAGAAGAAGAAAGATTTACGGAAGCAGCGCGAATGAATTATAGAAAGGAAATAAACAAAAACCTGCTAAAAAACAAACCTGTCTAAAACATTCATATTTTTTTATTCTTGCGATTCCGTCCTTATATGGGATTTGATGTATAAGGGTAGACTTCAATAACTTCATATAGATGTATAAAATTCTATCAAACTATCATCATTCTATCAAACTTCATGTATGTGTATAAAGTTCGATAGCGCATATACTTCCATATTCTTGAATATAATAAAAAAATGTATTTGGATTTCCCATGAAGATACAAAAAAGAAATGGCGGATAGTATTTCTGAGTGTTGAGCCTCGGCAGAAAAAAAATTACGGAAGAAGCGCGAATGAATTATAAAAAGAGAATAAACTTCTGTCCCCAGCATTGCTTACAGAAATAAGATCGGGATAACAAATTATGTAGGTATTATCGTAAAAAAAAAAAGATCTGTTTATTTTATTATGTCTGATAATACTATATAAACTTTTATTCCGTTATTTCATTAAAAAACAATAATAATAACTTTTTTTCTGCTGTTCAGGGTCATATATTTTTTGGAAAATTAACACTTTTTGTACAACATGGCAGCATGAGAAACGAATCGACGCGGTACAGTATAAAACACCATAGCAATAAACGAAAAACAGCTGATGAGAAAAACACATCGTTATACTGTTTCGCAGAGATAACAGTACGGTTTTTGAAGTGCGACAAATTTTGTTTTAATAAAATGGATCTGTGCTGTTGTAAGTAAGTAAAAGATACTTCTCATTTCTTTTTTATATAGTGAAAATCGCTTTACGTATTCAGTCTTTTAGTTTTTATTCTTATATAGTATGTAAGGTAATGTAATTACCGTGGACCTTAGTTGGAAGGTAATTAAATCTGAAAATCATTACTGCAATATTTCGAATTAGTGCTTTATTCTGAGTATTTTTAAATTTATTACACACATACATATACAGATATATTTTTCACGATCAATATGCTTTTCTACACCCACTGTGTTTTTTAAAAAAAGCTCATTATCAGGGCAGCATTTATAATTCGGTAAAACAAATTTATTAAATTCAAAACAGGTTCAGTACTGTCCATCTCTGCTATTGTAAATAAATCTAATACTCATTTCTTTTTAATGCGGAGAAAATATAATTATTTATAAGCATTCACTCTTCTATTTTTTTATTTTTTTTTCGTTTAGAATGTAAGTTAATTAAACTTTCATTGACCTTAGATAAAAGGTAATTAAATCTGAAATAAAATATTATTTCAGTGTTTTAAACTTTTAAACTTTCACTGTTTTAATATTTCAATTCTGAGCACTTTTAAATTTATTGCATATTAAAAACACCTTTTTTTTAAATTATGTTAAGCACATTTATTAAATTTGATAAAGTGTATCAGTTCTTTGTAAATAAATCAAGTATACTTTTATTTTGATGCATTTCAAATATCACTATTTGTAAGCATTCACTCTTATAGTTTTATTCATTTAATAAGTTAATCAAACTTTCATTGACCTTAGATAAAAGGAAATTAAATTTGAAATAATATATTATTTCAGTGTCTTAAACATTTAAATTTTCAGTGTTTTAGTATTTTATTCTGAGCACTTTTAAATTTATTGCATATTAAAAAAACTTTTTTTTTTTTATAAAACACATTTATTAAATTTGAGAGAGTGGATCAGTTCTTTGTAAATAAATCAAAAAAATTTCTTTTGATGCATTTCAAATATCACTATTTTTAAGCATTCACTCTTGTAGTTTGATTCATTTAATAAGTAAGTCAATCAAACTTTCATTGACCTTAGTTGAAAGGCAATTAAATCAGAAAAAAAAAATCAATATATGAAATTAGTATTTTACTCTGAGTACTTTTAAATTTATTACATATAAAAATACTTTTTTTCACTTTCAACTTTTTTTTCACCACCACCATGTAGTAAGAAAAAAAAAGAGTTCATTAACTCGAGGAGGGCTTAACGTAGAGCGTGGGATCGTAAATATCATGGGTTTTTTTCTTTTCCCACGGCCTTTTAAATATATATCACGTTCTTCATAACGCGTACAGTTTTAATCTTTATTTCTTTTTCATACATAATGTGAATGTGTTCACGTAAGTGCATGCATTTTTTTTTTTTTTTTGCAAACAAGTTATATCTACAGAAAACACTCCAGAATATAATGATGATTGCATATTGGAAAAAAAAAATATTTGGAACTTAAATATGTATGCTATGAATTGTGTTTAATTAAATTCAAATTTCCCGAGGAAGTATTTATTTCAAAACAATAAAATAATATACCACATTATTGCCTTCAGTTTCAATTCGACGAGTATTTTGTCAGATGAACCCTTTTATATTGATAAGAAAAGTAGACATACACTTCGCTTCAAATTCAGAAAACATATTTACAATAATGAATTAGTCAAAGCAGAAGAAAAAACAAAATGAATTTTATAACAATTATATTAAAATATTCTTACTAAGAGATAATCAAATATTTAAACAGAATGCGTACATAAGTTTTCTTGAAACATCTAGTAAGTATTTTGCTAAAAGTAAAAAATGATACTTCGAATACAAACGATGTGAATTATCACTTTATTACACAGCGTTCAACCAACACAGTGAAAAAATGTCCAGACCGGGGATCGAACCCGTATACCTTGGCACAGCGTACCAAGTGCTTTGCCATTTAAGCCACCAGTACAACACCCAGTCTAGCATTCTCTCACCCTGACTGACAATTACCTTTAAACCTAATAATGTTATTTTTACGCGTATGAATGTACTTAATTTTTATCTTAAAATGGATTTTTTTTATATGAATATATTTAATTATGTACCTAATTTTATCTTTATATTCAACTGTATCTAACTTCTATCTAAATTATTAAACAAAAGTTTCAGAGGAAAAATTCGAAAATACATCCGTATGATGTGTATAAAAAGACATAAAATAATTACAACGGACTTTAAATATTGATTTTATATTTTCTTTAACTGTTATAGAAAGAAAAGGAGTATAGCGCATTGATCACAAACTGCACAAAAAAAGCGTAATACAAATATCGAAACAAAGAAAAAAATATTTTAAGCATTCAATGGCAGTTTCCAAATTTGCAAGCAGTTCTTGTAATACTTCTGATTTTGTGAAGGATATACGATATCACCACAGTCGTTAATATATCAGACAGTGACTTACGACATTACTAATGCACTCTCTTTCGAAAAACCATGTATATAAGCTTACTATATATAGCTGGTGAAGAGACTACTTCACTCACGAGAAAACACCCGTTCGCTAATGTTAATCCTATAGGAGAACATTTTTTTAATATATCGTTTGTATTTCAGTATTTTTAAATGATTGTTTTTCTTTTTCATTGGATAGCTGAGATTGATTTCCAATCAGAAATGACTTATGTCAACTTCTAACTTGAAAATGAAGTTTTATAAAAATCCGTGCATTAGTTCTTGAGAGAGAACTATTGCGAAAATCATGAACAAATTAGCATAGCTGTTGGGAGATTTACACCAAAAAAGTAATCAACAACAATTTATATCAACGTCTAACAGAATCTGAAGTTTATAGCTATCGTGAAGATCGTGAAAAATGTAATACAACAGCTCCACCTGTTGGGCGATTTACACCAAAAACTTCAGCACCAATTTATATCAAGGTCTAACTGAATTTAAAGTTTTATTAAATTCCGTTCATTAGTTCTTGAGATAGAGCGCCCACAAATTTTTTGTCACGTACAGACAGACACACAGGCAGACAGACAGACAGACTCACATACAGACATTTTCGAAAAACAGTCAAATCGTGTTCAGGATCTTCTAAAACGTATAAATCCGTCGAAAACTGGAAGCCGAAAATTTTCATGAATGCAATACTTTCTTTTTGTAAAGATAGAAGAAAGTAAAAATGTATCGTTTACTACAGGAAGCATACGATTGTAAATATCCATTTTTATATTTCAATATATATGTCATGTCTGCAGATGTGTAACGTCATTGAAATATGACTCAATGAATTACCGCCGTTCGATTAGAATGTATTGTAAATATTTTATGAATAATATCTGAAACAAACGATTGACAATACGCGTAACCATTTTCAATGGAACAGTTCTACAATGAATCACGAAAATATATCACTGCCATGGCTATCAAGGCATTATCTACGTAAGCTTTTATGCGAATAAATTGACAGATAAACCGAAATCACGAGAATTTTTCAACTTTGGTAGGAAGAGATAATTAAAAATAAAGCTATCAAATTCAATAACGTTTATATTTATGAAAGATTTATTTATTCTATAGCTTTTTAAAAGCGTTAAAAATACACGTTTTTACTGGAAAACATTGTTTACTTTATTATAATATTAAAGAAAAACGAAGAAGGTAATTTTATACTTTTAGGGATAAAAAAAGGAAGTATGTTTTAAAAGTAAATTCTACTCCAGTTTTTCTTTTAAATAAAAAAAGATTCATTGCATAAATTTCACTATTTTTTATGGATCGCACATTTTGTAAGATTTCAAAGATTGAAAAAAATTTAGCTGAAAAAAAAAAAAAAATATTTTGCGTAAGTTTAGTTTGGTAATTATTTCAAAAAGAAATCTATGAAAAGTTTTTAAGTGATATTTTCTTATTTTATTTTTCTTATTATTTTATAAAAATAAAAAGCAATTTACGCTACTAGTGAATTATCTCTTGAAGAAGTGAAATTAAGGAATACTTTGTTTAACAACACAGGTAAGCTTCTTTATATACATTCGCATTTTTATTGCGTATTTATAACAACTTTTGCTTATTTATTATGAAAAAATGCATGTATGAATTAGAATTTTAATACAGGATTCATTACAAAATACTTTTATGTTTTCTTTTGTAATGTATTAACAGAAAAATAATTATTTTGAAATGGAATATTTTCATAAGATGTTTTTTTGAAAATGTATTAACTAAGGGCAGTTATCTTAGAAAACAAACCAAAACTTAATTTTTAAATGTAATACAATAGAGTGTATTTTTTCCGAACATGTGTGGACAGGCCCAGTTCAGATACACAAATGTAAGAATAACTAGATAAATGAAAGCACATTGCACATTGACATAGTAGCGTAAAGGAAAAGTGATTGCACCAATGCTGTGAAATATTCCAGTTAAAAAATAGTTTAAACAGTTCACACTGTTAGTATTCTTTTGTTTATACGCTCTTCATGAGATAAGAAATGTTTTACTTTCTTACTAGCTGACCCGGCCGGCGTTGCCCGGGCCAGTGATAATAAATAAATTTAAAAAAAAAATCAAGTTTTTATTATTTTATGACTTAACCCGATTTTGTATGCAATTATATTTTTAAATGAAAAATATGCGAAAAAATATTGATGTTTAGTGATAAAATGTGATTTGTGTGAATAATTTGATAAAATGATGTTTAGTGCTCATTTGCTTGTTCTGTTTGTCCGAACTCTTTGAAATCTTTATTGATTATAAATAAAACGGTTTTAGAGCCCGTGTAAAAATTTCGTGAAAAAATATTGCTATCTAGTTATAAAAGAAATGTTTTCTTCTCACTTTTTTGTTTGTTTGTTCGTTTTCGCGTCGGCTCCTTTAACATAGCAATAAAAAAATAGTTCTCATCTTCCGACTGTATCCAAGCTCTCTTTAAAATTTTGCGAAAAAAATCTGTATATCTAGTAGCGAAAACGTAAGTTCTTAAAAAAAAAAAAAAAAAAAAAAAAAAAAAGCTCTTAACGCAATGGTCATATTACGCCATCAGTTTTCAATCCCCCTAGGCTAAACAGGTTTCCCATTTCTGAGGGTAGAAGCCTTAAAAAAGAAAAAACGTTGTAGTATTCGCAAAGAGACGATTTTCGTGTGAAAAAGAGAGTGTGAATTGACAGAATGCACTTTTCGCTTTAAATATATAGATAATAAGAAAAGTCTTTATCTTGGTGACTATTGTTATTGAAACGGTGAGTTGTTTTGAATGCTTTCTCACAGTGGAAGTGACCTTTCCTGTTCACGAACCTTTTAAGTTATTTCTTTTTCATTATCAATGAAGTGCTAGGTGAAGATGAAAAAGCAGTCGTAAAAATTTAGAATTTTGATTTTCTGGTCAGTGTGGGAAAAAAGGGCCATATTTTATGAAAATCGCCTTTTCTCAATAGATGGCGCTAACTTTTACATGGGCGATAAACTTTTTTTTTTTTGGTAACTCCATTTTCTGGGAAACGTCACTTCCCATTTGAAGCCGAATCAGAGTAAATAAAAGTTAGCAGATTAGAGTAAGGGGCTTACTTTTGGGTTATAGATCTGAATCTAGGTCTAGGGTGGATATAACCTTTCTGGGCTCGGGCTCCGGAACAAGATGGCTTTATTCGGGCCGGGGCCGGGCTCGGGCGTAAAAATTTGAGCCCATGTAGACTTCTAGCGTGGTTTAAGCCAGTTGTTTATAGATATCGACTAGTCAATTTTAATATCCTGTTATTGAGAGAAACACATGATTTAACTACAATAAAAAAGTGATTTTGTAATATAACAGGAGGAATATAGCTTCGCTACGCTTTAAATTAAAGGACATAAACTCAGAATTTCCGCAATATTGAGATGTTTTAATTATATTTCCTCAAATTTGGAGTTACATTGCCAATGTATTTAGCTATCCAAATTAATGGTTAAATTTTGGGGGGAAGCATTGTACATTAATATTTCTATTCATCCACATCAACTCATAGCGGAAACTCAGTTAAGAAGGACTCGAATAACCGGGTCTCTAATGTATTATTAAACAATCCGTTGCATTATTAAAAAAAAATATTTTTTCTTTCTCTTAATTTTATAATTCATTCTGTGTGCTTTTAATTTTATATGCTACTTGTTTTGCTAATACCCCTAGATTTTCTATATAGTGTCTATATCAGTAAAATAAATAATTAAATAAGAAACCAGAGTTCTCATCAATACATATAATAAAAAAGAATTCTTGACAGAAAATTTGTTTCTAATGTGTAGTTGAAGAAAAACTACACAAAAATCACACCTTTATGAAAATTTAATAAAAATTATTTTAAATAAATAATAAAAATTATTATCCAAAACAAGCAAAATATGACATTCAAAAAATCTACTTTCGCCTAACTCTTTACGATCTAAATTTACGTAAATCTTTTCCTATTTCTTTACTTTATATATTTTCAAACTTTAAATCGAATTTAACTCTTTATAATTTCTTCTATGAGTTTTCAATTTAATATTAACCTTTTCTTTTTAACTGCCATAGATCTTCCATACTGCGACTATATCAACGAAATACCTCATTAAACCACATACCACGGAGAAAAATAGATGTAGTGAAATATTAAAGCAGCATCTTTTTGCAAGATTTTACATAAAAATAATTTAGAATAAAACCGCATTGTAAACGTTCTCTTCGATGTGTGTGAAGTCCATTATTTTCCTCTTTCATTTATTTTTAACTTGTTGATTTTTTTTAACGAAATTCTTCAACTTTTTTCTGTCGGCTTTCAATTTAATATTTTCTCGCATGTTCCACCTATGAATTTTGAGCAAAAAAATAAAAAATTCCTTACATATAAATTGTGCACAATCCTGAATCTAAAAAGAATGCGTAAAAGTAATTTCTTTACATCAAAAGTGTCATAAAATAAACTTTAATTCCGTTGATGATTAATTAAGTTTAAAATATGTAATTCTTTCTTATGTTCCATGAATATTATTTTAAATAAATAATAAAAAATATCGTCCAAATCAAGCAAAATATGACATGGAAAAAAATCTACTTTCGCGTAACTTTTTACGATCTAAGTTTACGTACGTCTTTTCTTATCCCTTTACTGTACATATTTTCAAACTTTAAATGGAATTTAACTCTTTATAATTTCTTCTATGAGTTTTCAATTTAATATAACCTTCTCTACTTAACTGCCATAGATCTTCCATACTATGACTATATCAGCGAAATACCTGATTAAACCACATACCATAGAGGAAAATAGATGTTGTGAAATATTAAAGCAGCATCTTTTTGTAAGATTTTACATAAAAATAATGTAAAATAAAACCGCATTGTAATCGTTCTCTACAATGTGTGCGAAGTCCATTATTTTCCTCTCATTTATTTTTAACTTGTTGATTTTTTTAACGAAATTCTTGAAATGTTTTTCTGTTGGCCTTCAATTTAATATTTTCTCGCATGTTCCACGTATGAATTTTGAGCAAAAAAATAAAAAAATCCTTATATATAAATTGTGCACAATCTTGAATCTAAAAAGAATGCGTAAAAGTCATTTCTTTACATCAAAACTGTCATAAAATAAATTTTAATTCCGTTGATGATTAATTAAGTTTAAAATATGTAATTCTTTCCTATGTTCCATGAAAATTATTTTAAATAAATAATAAAAAATATCGTCCAAAACAAACAAAATATGACATGCAAAAAATCTACTTTCGCCTAACTCTTTACGATCTAAGTTTACGTAAGTGTTTTCTTATCCCTTTACTTTACATATTTTCAAACTTTAAATGGAATTTAACTCTTTATAATTTCTTCTATGAGTTTTCAATTTAATATTAACCTTTTCTACTTAACTGCCATAGATCTTCCATACTGTGACTATATCAGCTAAATACCTGATTAAACCACATACCATGGAGAAAAATAGATGTAGTGAAATATTAAAGCAGCATATTTTTGTAAGATTTTACATAAAAATAATTTAAAATAAAACCGCATTGTAATCGTTCTCTACGATGTGTGTGAAGTCTTTTCCTTTTTCTCCTCTTTCATTTATTTTTAACTTGTTGATTTTTTAACGAAATTCTTCAAACTTTTTCTCTCGGCTTTCAACTTAATATTTTCCCATGTTCCATAGGTAATCTACAACTACAAGTATGAATTTTGAACAAAAAAAAATCTTTATATATATAAATTGTGCACAATCTTGAATTTAAAGAGAATGCTTAAAATTCATTTCTTTACATAAAAATTGTTATGAAATAAATTTTAATTCCGCTATATTAATTAAGTTAAAAATATGTAATATTTCCCTATTTTCCATAGGTAAGCTACAACTACAAGTATCATTATTGAGAAGAAAAAAAAAATCTTTATACATAATTTGTGCACAGTATTGAAATTAAAAAGAATGCGTAAAAGTCATACATCTTTACTTATAAACTGTTATGAAATAAATTTTAATTACGTTGATGACTAAGTAAGTTGAAAATACGTTCTCAGATAGACAAAATATTGTATACAAAAAGTAAATTAAAAGTAAAATAACCCAACATACACATACGTACATATTTTCTTTTCCCTCTATTTTATAACTTTTCTAACTTTCAACGAAATCTAACTCTTCATAAATTTTTCTGTGAGTTTTAAACTTAATATTATCCTTGTCTTCCTAACACCCGTAGATCTTCCATACATAAGGCTACATCAGCAAAATACCAGATTATATCCCATGCCAGGGAAATACAGAATGGAGGGGGTGGCGAAATAACTTTGGTTCAGGATAGATTCCCGAGAGAGGTGAAAGTGAACTTTTTTTTTCACGTCAAGTAATAGAGATTCTATACCACTACTTGACTTTCGACAGATAAGTACCGCTCTACGCCATGCATAATAGATGCAGAAGTGTATGTTAGTGTCAGGAAAAGACAAGCGACGTTACTTGTAAGGACTTTTCCAAGAGTGGTCCGTGAACCCTAAAAGGGTTGCCGCTGCAATCGACTTGGCGACCAAACCACATTTCGCCAAGATCAATGACAGGTGGAATGATAAGCCGTGCCGGATTTTATTGGATTCAAAGAGGAATTTCGAATCACGTTTTTTAGATGAAGAAGATTTAAATGTATGAGGATTTTAGTATTATTAAGAAAGTCTTGTTTTATGATTGTCTTTGGGTTGATTTGATTTATGTATTTTTAGTCTTTTTTGTGCACTTTTTTTTTTTCTAATATATGATGTAGAGTCTTTTAAAAAGGATTATTAGACGAATTATCTTTTATTGGATTCAAACAGAATTTCGATTGACTTTTTTTAGAAGGAGATTTAAATGTATGAGGATTTTAGTATTATTAAGAAAGTCTTGTTTTATGATTCTCTTTGTGCTGATTTGATTTATGTATTTTTAGTCTTTTTTGTGCACTTTTTTTTTTTTTAATATATGATGTAGAATCTTTTAAAAAGGATTATTAGCCGAAATAGCTTTTATTGGATTTAAACAGAATTTCGATTGACTTTTTTTAGGAGGAGATTTAAATTTATGTGATTTTTTTTTGTATCATTAAGAAATTCCTATTTTAAAGTTATCGTTGTACTGATCTGATTTATGAATTTTTAGTCTTTTTTGTATGCACTTTTTTGCTAATATATGATATACATTCTTTTATAAAGTATTATTAATAGAAATAGCTTTTATTGGATTCAAACAGAATTTCTATTAACATATTTAGAATAAGCAGATTTAAATGTATGAGGATTTTAGTATTATTCAGAAGTCTTGTTTGATATAATTCTCTTTTTGATGATTTGATTTATGTATTTTTAGTCTTTGTGCACTTTTTTTCTAATATATGATATACAGTCTTTTATAAAGCATTATTAGCCGAATTAGGTTTTATTGGATTGAAACAGAAATTTCGATTGACTTTTTTAGAAGGAGGAGATTTAAATGTATGGGATTTTTTTTTTTTTTTTTACTAAAATTAATTGGCATAAATACTATATCACCGTTCTTCAATTGGCTATCTAGTACATTTTTAAAAATTTTGTGATAGGTTGAACCAAATTTTGGTGCTGCACTAGCTGCAACTTATAAGATGATAAAATATTGTTATAATTCGGCATGAAAAACCCATTTATCTAGATTAAGAATGGATTATCCTCCCGTCCCCCCCCTTTATACTTAACCAATGAACCCCCAAAACTAATCAGGGAAGCGCCTTTTCAGAATGAACCTATATACAAAATTTGAAACAAATCGCATATTTCTACACGTCTATTCTATTGCGTTACGTACATACAAATATACGTACATACAGCACCTGCGGGCACATTAGCTCTCAGGCTTTGAGCTAAAAAATACGGAGCTAGGGGTCAGTTGGAGCTCTAAATTTTTGAACGATATTTCGCCATTCTATGGTTGCAGCTACTGCAGCACCAAAATTTGGTTCAAACCAAAAGGAAATTTTTTAACAGTGTATGATAATATTTTTAGTTACAGCGATTTTCGACCGGACATGAAAACACAGCACCATCTCACCATTTCGTAATTAATTCATGTAACATTGACATTTAACACCAATAGATATTTCCTTTTTTCTTACCGTAAAATATTTCAATTATATCCATATTAATATTCATACATATTATTTCTGTTGTCAACATACCTTTTTCTATGCATTTACAAAACGCACACGCAGCAATACATGCGGTATCATAAGAAATAATTTTGAACCGGCTTCTGACATAGTACACTGACATTTCGTTGAAACATGTTTTTTGATTAAAAATTGCAGTTAATTAGAAATTAAATCAGTATTGTTTCTATAAATTAAAAGAAAGGTTTTCTCAAATCAATGTAGCCACATAAATAAAATCCACATTATACTGTGCTTAACAATGATTACAAATAAATAAATAAATAAATAAATAAATGGTACAAAAAAAATGGGACGTCTCTGCATGCTCCGAAGTTTATTTTATACACTGAGAAAAATGACACTTTCAAATCTGAGTAAATCGATGTTTTCATTTTGTTATGAAACTTTTTGTTTCAAATATGACGATTTAATGCTTTCAATTCTGAAATACCAGAAATACTCAAAATATTGAAACATGGACATATTCAAAACTGAGCACATAGAGGTTAATTCATACTCATTTTTGAAACATGAACATACTCAAAAATGAGCACATAGAAGTCAGTTCATACTCATTTTATAAGCATGGACATACTCAAATATGAGCACATGATGTTTTATTCGTGAGTGTGTGTATGTTTTCAGAAATGAGTATATGCATATTTCAAACTTGAGTAATTTTGATTTGGAGACATTTTGACTATGCGACATACTCAGATTTGAGTATTTTTTGCTCAGTTTTGAAAATATCATTTTTAGAGTGTATTTATGATTAAAAAGCAAAATTCAAATTCAAACGTTCAGAAGAAAAAAACACTATCGATCGATCGAAGCAGTGGTATGTCACTTGTAGCCGAAAATGTATGCTTTATTATATTAAATTAAATTGTATTTTATATGTATTCAATTTATTTTTCTTTGTCCCGTATTTTTCCAAAACAGATGACATCATCCTCCATTGCAGTTAAAGTACGATTGTTTTTTTTTTCTCGCGCGTGTACCTTTTGCTATCTTCGATCAGTTTTTACTGAAACTTTGATGGAATCAATCATACGATAGTCTGGCTTGACTAATGTTATTTGAAGATATTTTTATGCTTAATTTTTCTTTAGAAATTTAAACCTGCATCTAAAAATTATTAGATTTTATTGCTAAAAAATATTAGACTGAAGTGCGAATGGGCCTTTCCTGAGCCTTTTCCTGAATGCACTGGTTTATTATTATTAATATAACACAAATGAAAAGATAAAGACGCAACATAAGAAATTTTTTATCAATAATGTTTATCTCGTTTGCTCTAAATGAAAATAGTTGTACAAAAGCATGATACAATATCACTTTGTGATTACTTCGGAAAAGAAAAAAAAATCGAGAAAAACTGAAAGCTTTTCATGTGAAAATCGATTGAAAATACACTGTTTACGAAACTCAACAAAAATCACGCACAAGCAATTCTTGTATCACTGAAACGATGATTAAATGAAAATAAGCCATTATTATTGAATCAGTAAACTAAAAGAAAAGAGAAAAAAAAATTATTTTTTCCATTTTAGAAGGACATAAATCTCGCAAGGAAAAATCTTACTCATAAAGTAAAAAATATAAATAAATAAATAAAAGTCAAATGTTTATTGTAGCAGAATATTTTCATTCTTCAAGGCAACCAACAAAACAATAATATTTTAACTTATTTTTTCAGCATTTTAAAAAATGATCCAATTAGATGCAAAACATTGAAAAAAAAAATCGTTTTTTTTTTTTTTTTTTTTTTCTAAAAGATGTTGGTTGTTTAAAATTTTCAAGGACTATTTCTGAAAAATAGTAGAAACTTTACTGTGTGCTTCTAAGAAGTTCATTTCACATGCTGTTGTTATAAACTTTAATCAGGAATTTAAAAAAAATACGAAATCAGAATTATCCAAGATCTTATTTTTAAGCAATCACCTACCCATTTTTAACCAGGAAAGTTTGTGGATTTTTTTAGCATTGTGATTTTAAAAAATTCGCATTGTGCTGCAAATGACAACGTATGAAAATATTACGATATTTATTTATCTCTATATAGCTTCCGTTTTTATTGCTAACTATGTAGTTGTTACTCACATTTTGCAGCAACAACCTGACCATTATTTTTCAGAAATGTTTCTGGATTTCTTTACAAGATGCTTTAAAAAAAATCGCCACAATTTAAATAGCAACATATGAAAGTATTACAATATTTATTTCTATGTATCACATAGCTTCTTTTTTATTGCTAACAATGTGGTGGTTCCTCACATTTTTTAACCAATCTGGCCATTATTTCCCTGTAACATTTCGGGATTTCTGTACAGTGTACTTTTAAAAATTTTCCGCCATCCTTTAAATAGCGATATATGAAAGTATTACGATATTTATTTCTGTCTATGGCCTAGCTTCCGTTTTTATTGCTAACAATGTGTTGATAGTTACTCTCATTTCGCAACAACAACATAGCCATTATTCCTCAGAAACGTTTGTGGATTTATTTACAGTGTACTTTTTAAAAAATTCCACCACTGTTTAAATAACAATATATGAAAATATTGAGATATTTATTTCTGTATGTGGCTTAATTTCCGTTTTTATTGCTAACAATGTGGGGGTTACTCACTTTGCAAAAACCTGCCATTATTTCTCAGAAACGTTTGTGGATTTCTTTACAAGACAGTTTTAAAAAAATTCCGCCACGGTCTAAATAGCAACATATGAAAGCATTACAATATTTATTTCTGTCTATCACATCGATTCCGTTTTTATTGCTAACGTGATGGTTACTCACATTTTTGAACAACCATCTGGCAACTATTTCCCAGGAATATTTCCGGTTTCTTTACTGTGTACTTTAAGAAATTTTCCGTCACCCTTTAAATAGCAGCATATGAAAGTATTACGATATTTATTTCTGCCTATATTCTAGCTTGTATTGTTAATTCTCACAATGTGGTGAGTGCTCACATTTTAAACAACAACATGACTATTATTTCCCAGGAACTTTTTTCTTCTTTTTTTTCTTTACAGTGTACTTAAAATTTCCACTACCCTTTAAATAGCAAAACACATGAAAGTATTACGTTATTTATTTCCGTCTGTCACATAGCTTCCGACCTTCCTTTTTTCCCTAGTCAAAGAAGCAGACTGTCGGATTCCCTCTAATCCCTCTAACCCAACTTTGAAGAATAATCCGGTATTTTTAATATGCTGCCACCACCGATATGATTACGTGATATCGGTCACGTTATGAGAGGTATATTGAGAAAAAGACAACCTCTTTCAATTAAACTTAAACGAATAATTTATTTACACAGTCTTTACAAATAACAAGACAATATTTACAATTACAAACTCGGATATAGTTGATCCGGTTCCACATTAAATAAAATACAGAAAATACGTTCTGTGTACTGCTAAACTACGCTAATTAACTCAGATACCAGAGATTACTATTAATCTCACTAACACTTTATCTCTCCACTCCAAGAGATTCAACACACGTGTACCAGGGCTCACCCTCTACTACCACCAACACGTTTCACCCCCACGTTAAAACTAATCTCTCTCTCCGGTCCCCACCAGGGCACTCTTCGTAAACGGGGCTGGTCCCCTGTTCCCACGTGTTTCGTTCACTTGACAGAACGTAATCCCCTTATGATGGATCTATCTTCTTAGAGAATGGGTGAAATCTGTCTTACCTACGGACTTGCAATCGAAAAACTCCTTCCACTATACTAAACCTTCTTTCAACTCAGATCATGTCACTCACCTACTCAGATTAAGATTTCCAGATAGGAAAGGAATATTAGTTTAAAGCTTTACAGTACACAGTAGATAAGCACACAAAAAGATAATATCACATAACAATAGTTCTAAGCCTGTAGCTGCCAGTGGAAGCCTGATACAGACTTTGACTAAAAATTGTTTCTTAATAAATGAAATCTAACAAATATATAACTACGAAACAAGATATATTTTATTGAATAAAGTTTTGGTTCAAAACATATTTATTTGACTTGAAAAAATAGGGAAAAATTGGCAGCTACGCTATAAGAAATTACATATTAAATAACATATTTTCCCTTTCCTAACTTCTTAAGTTGAATTATTAATTTTATAACGCATCATAATAATCTGTAATTAGATAGAAAAAATACCTCAAAAGTAAATTACAAAACAAAATTAAATTAATTGAAAAGTTAATATCCAAATAAGTTCACTTTTGTTCAATATTCTTCGAATATTTTAAAAGATTTTAATGAACAATGTACCGAATAAAAATGTTTCCCGTTGAGGTAGATTGTCATGTTTGGAAAACATCTCTTTTGAGTTGGTATTGAATAATATTTTATTAGTTTTCCGCCTCCCCCTGTCACCATAGTCTGGAAAGACAGAAATGTCATTTTTGCAAAGCGGTATGCTTTATGGTCTATAATAGAGATATTTCAGTCGCTTAAGTTAGATTTATTGATAGATTTGTGATTGGTAGAGGCATACAAAGAGTTTGCAGTATTTTCTAAAATATCTCTCCATCAACAGAACTTTACAGGACTGCCACTGGTGACTTTTATTATTTTTTTTTCCCTGTCACGTTTTCTAAAGTATAAAAAAAAAAATATCTGGAAGATTAGAAGAAATCTACCAGAAATATATTTTTTTGTAAAAGTGGTAGACAAAATAATACTAATAAAAATAGTCACCAATGGCAGCCCTGGCTTTATGAAAATCCAGGATGATTCAAATGAAAAAAAAAAAAATATATATATATATATATATATATATATTACTTACTCATTAAACGTAGTATAGGGTAAATCTTGCAATCGTTTTAAAAATCTAAAAAAAAAAAATTGCCATTCGTCTGTCTGTGTGTGTGTGTCTGTAAACGCGTTATCTCCCGAACAAATTGAGATAGAGACTTGAAATTTGCTATGTATTTTGAATGTAATAATGGGAAAAAGCTTATTGAATTTCAGTAACCTCGATCATCCGGAACTATTTTTTTCGGATTCTTGAAATATTCGTTCTGATAAAAGGTATATAAAATTTTTCGAAATTGTTTATTTTAAGAAGTGAATATAAAAGACAATGAAAAGACAAATTTTGCATCAAAAATGAAATCGATCGAATAATTAGTTATGGAGATATTTGGAATCCTATTTACCACACTCTTCGATTTTTCGTGACCCTGTATTTCATTCAAATTCCAATTCAAAGATATATTTTAATAGGAAATGAGACGCATAATCCGACGCAGTAAACTCTTAGTTAATATGATTATTAATTTTGGAGTTATAAGGATGTTTCTTTTACACAATTCAGTAATACAGCATTTAAAGCGAGGCTAACGAAAAAGACAGGCTACCGCGGTGCATTCCACTTATCTTTTTTTTTTACAGACCGCTAGTGTAACGTGATGCTCTTTTCGTACACCTGCATTGGTGGATTCGAGTATCACGTGACTCCCGCGGTCTGTAAAAAAAGATACGCGTAAAGCACCGCTGTAGCCTTTCTTTTTCGTTAGCTTCGATTTAAAGTTTATGACGTCATCAAGCCACGATTTTATTTGAATTGCAATGCATTTTATAAATCGTTTACGCATGTTTTATTTTCATATTTTATATTATGCATATCCATGATGGGTAAGTATTACGGTGGCTCCGAAACGACTAGTTTTTCTTTGTAAGAAGTGGCAATTTTGTTGTTGTTTCGCTGGATTAAACATACCGGGAAATACAAACAACTACGAACATTTTAGTGGTCTACAACTAGCCTTATTGAAGTTTAAGCTGATGTCCTAAACATTAATCGACACTCCATGGTTACAAATTTGAAAATAAACAACCAAGTAAAAATAAAATATAATGTGCGTAATTTTTAAAAAGTACATGAAAATTAAATGATGGCATTTTAAATAATAACTTCAAAGACCATGCAATTATGGAATATTCTCATTTGTTTTTGAAAATGGCTCGGGGTGTGCCGAAACTTGTCAAACATCCTAATAAAAGTTATTTTACTGTGTATTTATTATGTTGTTAATTTACACCTTTTATCATTTAAAAGAAATATACATTGTTTTCATTTAACTTACGAAAAGTCAAATGTATTTCAACAAGTACATTAAGTCGTACTGACCGATTTTATTTTCGTAATTTATGTATTGTAAACCCCCATTTAAATAATCCACGAGCCGCCACTGGCTGTAGGTCTCCAATACTCATCATAATCTATATAAAAATTTTCATATATGAAGTTTGTTAATTCTGACATTTACATATTCAATTATATTTCTATGTGCAACATATGCGGCTTAAAAACTATTGTAATCATAATACCTGGCTTAATAAAGAAGGAAAAAGATAATAGACCGGGAGGCGGCAGCACAGACAACCACCTCATCGAGTTCACGGCTGAAATTCCAGTATTAGTTAAAACGTGATTCGCATATTAAAACGCAATCGATCTGCCAAGTCATATCTTGCTGGAAAATACCCGAAAACCCGATTTTAGCGGTTGACTCGTAGGTTTACCATTGTGTTTTCCTGCACCCAAAAGTATGTAAACATGGAGAATTGCGTGCAGGAAAACACAATGGTAAACCTACGATTCAACCGCTAAAATCGGGTTTTAAGGTGTTTTCCACCAAGATATGACTTGGCAGACCGATTGCGTTTTAATGTGCGAATCGAGTTTTAACTAATTCTAGAATTTCAGCCGTGAACTCGATGAGGTGATTGTCTGTGCTGCCGCCTCCCGGTCTATAATGAAGAAAATTCGTATACGAGGGTAGTTTGATAAGTTCTCGTCCTGACACAGAGATGGAACAAGTATGACCAAATGACAATGATGTTTGTAAAGTATGATCCTTTAGATGACATGCGCTGCCGAGTTTCAGACTCGTGAGTTTAATGTTTATTGTTGGGCGATAAAGTAAAGTAAACTAGCTTTGACATTTTCTAAAAATAGAAAAAATTGAAGTTCAAGCTGTCATAAAATACTTTATTAAAAAAGGGTTAACCCCCACGGACATACAAAAAGAGTTACATTCCACCTTAAAGGATTATTGTCCTTCGTATTCGACGATAAAAAAAGTGGGTTGCTGAATCTAAAGATGGTAGGAAATCTATCCACGATGATGAACGCTCATCAGGACTCCCAAAAACCGCTACGACTGACGAAATCATCTAAAAAATTCAAAATGCCGAATTGAATGATCACCGATTGAAGATACGGTAGCTTGCTGACATTGCAAATATCTCGACAGACCGTATCCACTACATTTTACACGATGTTTTGGGTATGAAAATGCTTTTCGCTAAATGCGCCGTGTTTGTTGAATGTCAACCAGAAACGCCAAAGAATGAACATTTCTCAAGAATATTCTGAAATGTATTGTGTTGCAAGTTGAAAAATAAAGTGAAATATTGTCAAAAATGATGTATTTTCTTTGTCAGGCCGAGAACTTTTCGAACCACCCTCGTACAAGGCTGCACTAAAGAATTCGCGCCCAAGAGCGTGTCTTAAATATATTGAGTTGCAAGGGTACTACATTGAAAAATAATATTAAATTATGTCAAAAATTTTGTACTTTCACTGTCAGGCCGAGAACTTATAAAACCACCCTCATATATCATTAATCTTTAATTCAAAATAAGAGTTTTTTCACCTCAAATCGTATTGAAATGAATTATCACTTTCATATTTATATAAAATGATTAAATGAAGAAAATATTTTTGCATTAAATATAGTATACATTGTAACTTATTTATATTATTAAGTTATTATTTGCTATTTTTTAACAATACAACAAGTAGTCTTTTGATGGAAAACAACAAAGCGATATGTACAATAAATTTCCTGCGAACAGAGAAAGAGGAAAAAATCTTAATATAAAAATGATGAAATTGAATAAAAAAAATAATTCTTTTTCTAAAAAAAAGTAAAAATTGTAACAATTGTAACAATTTTATAATAAAAAGTTATTATTTGTTCTTGTCTATGAAAACAATAAATAAGTTTTCGTAGATAAATAGCAAAACTCTATGTATAAAACATTAGGTTGTGCCTTAGGGCAAAAGAAATAAAGGAAAAAGAAAGAAAGATTAAATGTTGCTATAAAATAATTTGCCCTTCTCTGGACTATAAAAGATATTTATGTGCTCAGAATAGCTGGACATACGCTATACTTTTGCAATGAGAAAAGGAATGAATTAATATTACACTGTTAATTTTATGTAACCACGTAAATACGTACACTTTGTGGGAAATAAGTTATTTTATTGCTCGCTTATAGTCTAAAAATACTTTAATGGATATTTATTAATTTTGCCATTGCGTAAATTTAAATAAAATATGGCATAGAATGTAACAATATAAAAAATTTAACACCTTGTAATAGTATATTACTTTTAAATGCTAAAGGTGTAAACTTAACAACTATAATATAAATTAAAATAACTTTTATTAGTTGTTTTACATGTTTCGACTCTTCTGAGTCATTTTCAAAAACAAAATGAGAATATTCTAAAGCTGCACGGGCTTTGAAGTTATTATTTACACGTACTTTTTAAAAAAATTACGCACGTTATCTATTATTTTTTACTTGATTGTTTATTTTCATATCTTTGAGCATGGAGTAATTCTAGCCACAGTTTCGGTAAATTAAAAGATGCCGCATCGTTACATATTGTATTTTTGCGCGTGAGTATCTCTATGGTTTCTCTTATTATGGATGGATAGTGTAGACTGGAGGGAAATATTATTTTACTTTCATTGAAATTTATTTGGATGGTTTCTTCTTGATATAATCTTGCTAGGGCTGTAGTTTTTCTATTGTATTTAATATCAGCTATATGCTCTTTTTTTCTGCAATTAAATTTCCTGCTGGTCATGCCTATGTAGTAATTCTTGGATCCGTCTTCTTTAATAAAAGGTATTTCATATACTACTGAATAATTCTCAAAATTAATTGGGTCAATTTTACTGCAAATGATATTCTTTAATTTCTTAGGTGGTTTGGCTATTAAGCAGATATTGAAACGTTTAAGTAACGTTTTTTTTTTTTTTTTTTAAAGTACGTGTAAATAATAACTTCAAAGCCCGTGCAGCTTTAGAATATTCTCATTTTGTTTTTGAAAATGACTCAGAAGAGTCGAAACATGTAAAACAACTAATAAAAGTTATTTTAATTTATATTATAGTTGTTAAGTTTACACCTTTAGCATTTAAAAGTAAGAATGTAACAAGTTTACGTTGTAAAGTTATTATGTGTTACTAACTAGGAATAGAATAGTTTTAATAGTAAAATGAAAAAAAGTGTTACTTACAAAATATTAGGTTGAATCTTGAGACAAAGTAAATTAAATTAATTAATATGTTGCTATAAAATAATTGGCCTTCCTCAGGATTATAAAAAAATATTAATATGGCTTAAAATAGTAAGACAAGTGCAGTGAAAAAGAAAATGAATTAGCGTTATATATGACGCTAATTCATATCTATCAATTCATATGGTATCAATTTACTCTGTATCAATTTACTCTGTCAATTTACTCTGTAAATTGATACCATATGAATTGACATATTTTTATGAATTGACCATATGAATTGACATATTTTTATGAATTGACCATATGAATTGACATATTTTTATGAATTGACCATATGAATTGACCATATGAATTGACCATATGAATTGACATATTTTTTGCGTAAAAAATGTCATTTTATTACTGGCATGTAATCTGAAAATATTTTCATGTGCGTATATCAATCTTATGACTGTGAAATGAAATTCAATATGCAGTTATTATTTGTTATTGTATAAGAAGAATATCTAATTTTTCTAGATAAATGAAAAAACATTATATTAAAACTTTGGGAAGAGAGAAAAAAAAAAAAGATTAAATGTTGCTATGAAATAATTTGCCCTTCTCTAACGCTATAAAATATATTTATGTTGCTCGAAATAGGTAGATGTGTGCTATACTTTTGCAATGAGCAAGTTAATATCACATATCACACTATTAATTTAATGCGACTACGTAAAAACGTACACATTGTGGGAAATAAGTTATCTTATTGCTCGCCTGCATTCTTAAAGTTTTTTCCAGATATATGTTTGCTAATCTTGTCACTACGGAAAATTAAATGACTTATTTTTATAATTAAAAAACATATTTTTAAATTAATAAATTAAAAAAAATTCCATTAAGGTGAATTTAATCATTACTATTATTAAAACAAAATAGAGACTGGATAATATATGTTTACTGTGCCATTTTAAATCCTTTATGTACGATAATAATTAGTTCCGTACATTTTGTTAAAGTAGAGCAAAATAAAATATTGCTTAAGATTAGCAATATATTTTTATGTTATAGATGAAGTTTCAGCCATTCTCAAAACTAAAAAAAAATATATTCAAGAAAAGAAATTTGTTTTATAGCGCCAAGATAAAAACGATAAGAACTGAACAAAAAATTAGTTAAGGAAAAATACTATGAAATTACAAAGAATAATTATGTATATTTTAGAAAAGAGAAAAAATAATACATGAAATAGTTTCGTAGATATTAACAATTTTTTTTTTCTTTTTGATGTTCATTAATTAAAAGTAGAAATTATTTATATAAAGTTGAAGAATGTATTAAAATTTAATTTATTAAGCCTCTGAGCGTCTGAGGACTTTCCTGCATTTTCATAAAAGTATTTATAAAACTTAAAATAATTTAAATTTTCTTTCCCCGTTTTATGGGAAACGGAAAAATACGGGCAAAACTCTTAGAATGTTAAACATTAAAACAAATAAATAGCTTATATAACAAAGAATATGAATTATCACTTATAACTCAGCGTATAACCAAATGAGTGAAAAAAAATATCCAAAATGGGAATCGAACCCGGATCTTTTGGTATTATGCACTAATGCTCTACCACTTGGAGAGATACAGACGACATCCTGACTAGCATTTTATCACTTTTATATGGCAAGGCTACAAATCTGAAGCAGAAGATGGAGAGTCAACAATGGGCACACATCTTCAGTTGCATGCATGAGACGAATTAAACCCAGCATCGGTGAAGATATATATGCTAATTAAATTTTTCAGTTAGAGCTGAAATTACGCTGGGGGTTACTTATATAACAAAGGATATGAATTATCACTTACTACTTAGCGTATAATGAGCAGAGTGAAAAAAATGTCCAGACCGCTGGGAATATCCATCCAGAGACTGAATGTCGTCCTGATAGCTTCAAATGATAGAGTATTGGTGCGTAATACCAATAGTTCCGAGTTCGATCCCCGGTAGGGACATTTTTTCAGTTTTTGGATATATGCTGAGTAGTAAGCGATAATTGATATTCTTTGTCAATGTAATTTCAGCTCTGCTGGAAAATTTAAATAACAAATAAATATTTTACAAAAAAAATATTTTTTAAATCGCATAATTAAGAATAATTTAAAAGACTTGATGGTAAAAAAATAAAATATGTTTAATAGACAAATAGCTAGCATATTTTGTTCCCGTAATTTTAGGGAAACATAATGCATCGGTATAATAAATGAATCAGGTGGAAATAGAATAACGTGAAAGGGTAAGGCAAGAGAAAAACATTCTTATTATAGATTTATTCTCTGCATTTACAAGATAGAGAAAAATTGCCAGCTCATTGCCAATAGTAGTCTTAGAATTAATCTTGTTATGCAGCGGTATGCCGACTTATATGGTCAGGATAAATGAAAAAGGAGATTTTTACTGCACAGGATTGTATCTAATCGAAGCGTAAATATATTATGTTTGTAGAAGAATGGCGTAGTGATTCTCTAAGTTTACAATAGCAGGGAACAGCTTCGCCTTCTGAGTCATTAGTCATGGTTAGTTGGTTTGTACAGTAGAGTGCATGAGGGATTCTTCTAGATCAAACCAGATCAAAAGAAAGGGCTGTTATCCAATTTATTCGTGGTTCTGCAACTCTTTGCTTATGCGGAAACAGGACTTAAAAAGTGCAGAGATAAGTTGTTGGAAGGAATAGTAGTGATGCACGACAACGCTAGGCCACATGTGGCCAAGAATTCTATCGACTTGGTGGAAGCACTTCGATGGCAAGTCCTCAAACAGCCTCTATACAGTCTTGATATCCCCCATGTGACTTCTATATCTTCTACCCCTTAAGGATGCTGGTCAGTGAGATCTCAAATTCCTCTCACTAATGTTAAACATATGGACGTGCAATGTTTTCGTATTTTTTAAATATCTCCCCAGGAAATTAGTATTTTTAACTTTTTTTTTTCTTTGTACTCTTCTAAAAGAATGTCTCTCTTTTTTTTATGTCGTTGTCAAAATATTTCTAATATATATACTTAGTTTATAATTGTATGTGTTAAAATCTTAACGAGCTGTGAGTAAGCTATTAACCTTTCTGATAAAATTAAGTATATATTTTACAAAATATTTTGAAAACTAAAAAAAAAGAGAGAGAGAGATCCTTTACGAAGAGTTACACGGTGACAAAAAGTTAATTTCCTGCGGAGATATTTTAAAAATACGAATGTATTACACGTACACATTAAACATTAGTGAGGGGAATTTGAGATCTCACTTACCTATACTCTTAAAAAACATACTCAACTATCAAGGATTCACATGTGACAGGGAAGATTAGAAGATCGTTGAAACATGGATCTATATGCAACCAGTAATCCTACACTGAAGCCATCCACTCATTTCTTACGCGCTGCGATCATTGCATCAGTCTCAATGGCAATTTTGTGTAGGTGCCATGTAACACATTAACTATAGCTCAAATATCCTGTAGTTAAAATTTTCTCTAATTAATATATTGTTTAGGTATAACCGTAGTCTCCTTTTCATTTAGGCAAAGTATATATATATATATATATATATATATATATATATATATATATATATATATATATATATATATACAGGGTGTTTCAAAAATGACCGGTATATTTGAAAAATCAATAAAAACTAAACGGGCAGCGATAGAAATACACCGTTTGTTGCAATATGCTTGGGGCAACAGTAAATTTTCAGGCAGACAAACTTTCGAAATTAGTTACAATTTTCAACAACAGATGGCGCTGCAGTCTGGAAAAATCTAAACCACGATATTTTCCACATATCCACCATGCGCAGCAATGATATGGCGTAGTCTCTGAACGAAATTATCAGAAACCTTTGTAAACGTGTCAGGCGGGATGGCTTCACATGCAGAAGAGATGTACTGCTTCAGTTGTTCAATTGTTTCTGGATTATGGCGGTACACCTGGTCTTTCAAGTGTCCCCACAGAAAGAAGTCACAGGTTTACAAAGGTTACTGGCAATTTCGTTCAGAGACTACGCCATATTATTGCTGCGCATGGTGAATATGTGGAAAATATCGTGAGATCGTATAGATTTTTCCAGACTGCAGCGCCATCTGTTGTTGAAAATTGTAACTAATTTCGAAAGCTTGTCTGCCTGAAAATGTACTGTTGTCCCAAGCATATTGCAACAAACGGTGTATTTCTATCGCTGCCCGTTTAGTTTTTATTGATTTTTCAAATATACCAGTCATTTTTGAAACACCCTGTATATGTGTGTTACGGTCAATATGATTAATCCGGTCATTATTAATAATAACCGGTTATTATAAATAATGACCGCGGTTATTATTAATAATGACCGGATTAATCATATTAACCGTAACATATATAATCGGTTTATCCATTGTCGATTATTTATCTGGTTTAATGGTTATTATTAACAAAAGTTTTATTATATATATATATATATATATATATATATATATATATATATATATATATATATATATATATATATATATATATATATATATATATTACAAACACGTAAAAATTCGGTGATTAAAAAATAAAATTTTACTAGCGAATAAACTTTTTAAAATTTCTTCGACGCTTTTTCTACGACTTCTCGACGCTTTAAAAAATGAAATTTTATAGCTTAAAAAAATATTTTTATGAAGCCATAAAATGTTTTGGCACTTTGTACGAAAAAGGAAGAAGAACTAACTACTTTATTACCATTTTATTAAACTTATTAAACAAGCAGATGAAAATAGTGAAAGTAAATATAATACATAAATTTATCAATATATACATTTACTATTATTTGATTCTTTAAAATTATAATAGAATATAATATCTCAATAAACTTTAAAACTATGCTGTTAATTTTCTAATTGTAAGATTCTTGTGTAATTTTTTTTCTTGTGTAACATTTTTGTAACGTTTATTTAACCCAATAACATGTTTCTTAATTCTATTTTTTCATTATTAAATAAAATTTTTGAACGTCAGATGATGTAATCTTTGAGTTTAAAGTTTGCATATAAGACTATATATCTGCTATTAAAATATCTACAGTTATACAGTCTTCTGTTATAGTCATTTATTTAAACGACATTGTTTCTGTGATGTTTTTTTTTTATTCGTTGTGTTTATATAAAAATTATAAGTTGAAAAAAGTATAACGCGTTTAAATTAAAGTTCGAATAGTCTTAAATATAGCCTGTAATGTTATCTTATATTTTTAAACCCTAAAAATTTGATAATTAACAAGGGTTAGTTTCAGGAAATATTTCACGTCTTTTTATTTATTTATTTATTTATTTATTACTTATTATTTTACATGCTTATCTATTACTTTATGTTGAAAGAAAATTGTACATTAAGTTTTAGGGAATATTTCACAGGTCTTTTTTTTTTAAAAAACTTTGTGGCTTACTAATATTTTTTTTTTTATGGATTCATGTAATTTGTTGTCAATTTGTACACATAATATTTTTAAACGAATTTAAAGTCTACAATTCCAAATAATGCCCAAACGAACAAAATGAAATATAAAAGCAACTGAAGATATCCCTAAAAACACCGCGACTGAAATTAACTTAAAAGTGAAATCCAGTCAAAGTCAAGTCGATATGTCCTATTTTGTGACAAGATGCCAGGATACTTCTCTATTACCCCGTCGACCACTTTTCATAACAAAAACTATCGCCTAACTGTAAGATTAAACGCCAAAAATACAGTCCCATTTTCTTGATGTCAGAAGCATTATACGTGTTTGTTATGTCATCAAGTGGTTTTTAATTCGACATTTGCGTGTATTTTTCATTATGTTTTACTGATTTATTAGTTATTTCATTAATTCAAATAACAATTGTGTCCTTAAATTCTTATATTTTATTTACTTATTTATTTGATATTCCAGTGGCAACGTTCTACCGTTTATTTGGCGTTATAGTTTGGCGATAGTTTTTTGTTATGAAAAGTGGCCGACGGGATAATAGAGAAGTACCGATGCCAGTGACTAAAAATTTCGTCAATTTTACTTCACAGGGAAGACTCAAATTGACAGTATTTTAAATCATAACATGACAAATTCAAATATCATATTTTGATCACCACTGTGACTGTGACACTTGTAACTATTTGTGAGATCACAGTGACGTTATATCGACTGGTTTTTCTATTAAGGATAGTTATGTACATATTACGGAAATTTACCAATTTATACGCATACTCGTTTTTTATTTCGTTAAAGATAAGACCAACAAAATACCACAAGAAATCATGAAATTTTTGCTTTCAATTTGAAATTTCAATATTCTTGCGTATTAATTTTAGTATCATACATTGCAACAACCAAAATGCTCCTAATCTGGTATCTTTTCGTTTTTCAACAAGACATCTTAAATATCAGATGTATTCTTTTAAATTTAAAGCCAACAAAAAGCCCACACGTGGGCTATTAAATTATATTCTGGTTGTATACCAGCCTACTTAAATGACGCTTTTTCTCTGAAATATAGAGCATTAAAACCTTGAAATCCCCCTTGACATATATAAGTATATACTAGCCTTTGTATTGCTAAAACTAGCATCGACAAAATAACTGAACAAATCTTCAACATTTAGCTTTTAATTAGAAATTGCAAAATTCTTGTGTGTCATATTTAGTATTATATATTGCAGAAACCAAATATTCCTTAACCGCAATTTTTTTTTTCACTTTTAAATGAGCGTTTTGAAGTTTAGACGCATAATTTAATTATAAAGTCTAGACAAAGCCAACACATCTGATAATAAATTATGATCTCGTTCTGTAGCAACCGCTATTTTAATGACATTGTTTCTGTAAAATGTAAAGAGTGAAAAGTCTGAAATCTCATTGTCATACAAGTTGATTGAAAAGTGTTTTAATTATTTACCTATATGAGATAAATTGCAAATTGCCTTTGTAAATTGCAAAAGTATTCAAACTAAGGCAGAAATTGAGATTATGTTAATGAAATAATCCTCCCATTAATTTAATTTTTAAAAGTTACACTTTTTAAATTTTTATACGATCCCTGGGTATTTCCTCCATGCTCAGACGAGTACAACAGTAAACTACCACCGTAATACTTACCCATCATTGATATGAATAATATAAAATATGAAAATAAAACTTTTGTAAACTATTTATAAAATGCATTGCAATTCGAATAAAATCGTGGCTTGATGACGTCATAAACTTTAAATGCTCTATAACTCCAAAATTAATAAACATATTAACTAACGGTTTACTGCGTCGGATTAAGCGTCTCATTTCCAATTAAAATATATCTTTGAATAGAAATTTGAATGAAATACAGTATCATGAAAAATCGAAGAGTTTGGAAAATATAATTACAAATATCTCGGCAACAAATTCTCCGATCGATTTCATTCTTGATGCAAAATTTATGTCTTTTTATTGTCTTTCATATTCACTTCTTAAAATAAACAATTTCAAAAATTTTATATATCTTTCATCAGAACGAACATTTCGAGAGTCCGAAAAAAATAGTTCCAGATAATCGAGGTTACTGAAATTCAATAAACTTCCTCCCATTATTACATGCTAAGTACATACCAAATTTCAAGTGTCTATCTCAATTTGTTCGGGAGATAGAGCATTTACAGATACACACACAGACAGACAGACGGACGGACGGCAATTTTTTTTTTTTCTAAAAATATGTTTTTCGGAATCTCCAGTGTCTGAAACGTGTAAATCCGCCTAAAATTTGTTTTCGATTTTCAAAACGATTACAATACTTACCCTATACTACGTATGATGAAAGACGTATGAGACTACGTATGAAGTAAAATTGCATTCTTCTACGACCAAAACTCACCAAGTTATAATTCTTTGATTTTATGAAATTTCTGAGCTTTTTCCTGCGCTTAAAAATATCATTTGTTTGTTTTACGTTTGGAGCTGGAAAGCCCCAATATTTCATACACTCTAAAGTATCATAACTCGCTGTGTTTTTCTCGTAAAAGAAAGGAATTTTTACTGTTATATTTGACATATACTACAGAGAAAAGTTGGTACTTCTCTATTATCCCGTCGATCATTTTTCCTAACAAAAAACTATCGCCAAACTAAGATTGAACGCCAAAAATGCAGTCCCATTTACTTGATGTCAGAAGCATTATACGTGTTTGTTATGTCATCGTCATCAAGTGGTTTTTAATTCGACATTTACGTGTATTTTTCATTATGTTTTACTGATTTATTAGTCATTTCATTAATTAAAATAACAATTGTGTTCTTAAATTCTTATATTTTATTTATTTATTTATTTATTTTGATATTCCAATGGCAACGTTCTTCTGTTTATTTGGCGTTGCAGTTTGGCGATAGTTTTTTGTTATGAAAGTGGTCGACGGGATAATAGAGACGTACCGAAAAGTTTTCTAAATACAATTTATAAACCCGGGGGCCATATAAAAATTTTAAAAAGGTAATCTTTAAAAATTAATGGCAAGCTTCTTTCAGCAACATAATCTGATATTTTGCAATTTATCTTGTCTATATAATATCTCTAACAGGTAAAAAATTAAAGCACGTTTGAATCTTTTTCGGGCATCCTGTATATAAATACCATCTATAAATACAGTAGTCTTTGTTTTGTTAAAACTAACATCGACAAGATAACTGAATAAATCTTTAATATTTTGTCTCTGGTTTGAAATATTCTTGCTTATATTTAGTACTATTATATCGCACATATACCAATATATTTCTTAACTATATTTTTTAATTTTTAAATAAAAGTCTTAAATTTCAGATACATTCGTTAAACACAAAGCCCACATAATCGCTAATACCCAAACAATTGTTATTTTTAAGAACTGTCGTTCTTAAAAACATTATCTAATAACAAAATCTAACTGTTTCTATATCACACTAGTTATCTTAAATTTAACTTTATTATAATACTTTAAGGCTATCTCTCGTTATTAAAACGCCAAATATAAAAATTTGGCGAATAACAAATATATGTTTAATTATCAATAAACTTTTACGGCCTTCTTCAAGTTTCATGGTAGATTTCACAAGGCTTAAAAAAATATAATTTTATGGATTAAAA